>OX459047.1:14946316-15407316 GCA_949775005.1 Orthosia gothica | reverse complement strand
TAACAAGTTAAGAGTTTTATTCATGAGCAGCACCTAACAATACCTTCCACTATATCAAGTTTACAAATGAAGCCACGATTCAAAGGCGACACTAGATTACTACAGCAAACTAAGGATGTTACGGAAGTGATGATATCGGAACAGGGGGGTAACCACAAGCTCTTAGAGTAAGGTTATTTTGAGATCGAGTAAGTGACAGATGTATACAAGTCAGATACATCTGTCCCTTACTCGATCTCAAAATAACCTTACTCTAAGAGCTTGTGGTCACCCCCCTGAAGCCGGAATAGAAGGTTTTAAATTTGGTTTATCGGAATCGGAGGCATAGGCTGAAGAAAGATTTGTTAAGAGAAAGCAGGTTTATTAATATTAAATAATACATACATTGTTAATCAGACTTTTTAATTTCAGCTCAAACACAATACAGCTGGCAATAAAAAAAAGAGTTTTCTAAAATCGCAATCAGTATTATAAAAACAAATTGGTACGCATTGAATGCAGCCGCGTGCGGCCGCTGTCGTTACGTAACCTCCGATTTAATAGTTTTGAAGTCGAAATCGGAGGTTTAAAACTATTGGAAATTCCGACTTTTTGGAATCGGAATCGAACCTCCGTAACATACCTAAAACTACCTTTGTCGCATAGTTCCCGCTATCGATGCAAATTAGTCTGAAACTGTTCCTGGATCTAATTATATTATATTAATATTGAATTATATTTTAGAAGGAATGGCTGTTAGTCAGAAAATTATTTAGTTGAAAACTAGTTGAAGTGGGGTTTGCATTATTTAGTTAGGCACTAGGTGCTTTAATTTAATCATGAACATCCGACAAATTCCAACTCTCTAAACCCTTACTTATATCTAGTACTTGCTAACCTTCATACATTCACTTACATTTTTTGGGCTACCATAAATGAAATGATTATTCTTCGTGTCGAGACGATTGCGATTTAACCCTTAGTCAGGTTGGGTCCAGTAGGTGGCTACGTTTATAGCGGCAACTGTGGCTTTCATCAAGTCCTTAAAAGTGCAGGAGTATGGGCACTTGGAGTACTCCAATATGGGAATAATGCAGTTGATAGAGGCACCGCACTCACCTTGGTATCAGACGAGTCTGTAAAATCGGATTTTGCCAAATTGTATTTGCAGCGGCAATCCTGGGAAAGGATATTTTTATTTTAATCCTTTTTGATCCTTGGTAAATGATTGCGGTGACCTTGTCATCATCCAGTTACAAATTTGACTTGTTAGAAAAAGTTACTTGTTAGACCCTGATTGGTCGGTGTTCACAGCTGAGTAGTGTAAGTACCTATATAGAACAGGAGTATGTTTATAAATTAACGAGTCTCAGAAAATCAGACCGGTCGTAGAACTTTGCACTGATTGGTCGCCTGTTTTTATCAGTTTATATAAAACGAATTTGACGCGAATGAAGTCGCGGGTAACATCTAGTCTGATTATATTTTACTTTATTTGATAGTTGAAGAAAAAGTGTTCTGCTCACAAATTATCAAGAGTTTATAAATTTATATAGATATTTTGAAAACTTAAGGTGTTTGCGAAAATCCTATGAAACGGTCAATAGATCAACGAGAATACAAAATAAAGCCGATTTCTGATTTGTTAGTTGGTTTCGTAAAGATCGTGTTAAACCTTACTTTAGTGCCAAATTTTGACAGGTTTTCAGGCTAAAGTAATGTTTGAGAAATACTCAACTTCAAATGCTTAATTTAGAAATCGGCCCATAGTTTTAATGTAACTTTAATAAAAAGGATCTTTAACTCCAACAATAGTACATTACAGCAGAATCCAGTAAGTAAGCCTTCCTGGCCGAGTATGAGTTAACCGGACCGAACCGCAGGTGAGGTCCGGTTATATACGAGGCCAGGATGGCTTTCTTACTGGTTGAGGTTTGTATAATGCTTTTCTCAAAAATGAAAGAAAGTTTAACAACAAATTCGTTTAATTAATATTGAAGGTTACATTCATATTAGGGCAATTACTGATAGATATTGTGATCGATTTACCGGGGGCATTTATATTTGTTTGTTGTACATCTTGATTAACGGACTCTTTAATCCAACATGATTTATAAACTGAAATGACTAAATACAAACATAAAATCCCACACTATACTTCTACAACATTACTAAGTACAAAACGCAACGTGCATACTTTTTCTGCGTCGCGTTATGTGTCACAGACCCATAAAAAAAAAAAAAAAAAAAGTGTCACAGACAATAAAATGGATGTTTAAGGCTCCAAAATATATTATGTATCTCATAAAATGTCATACCAAAAAGAGATAGATATATATTTGGAGCCTCCCTCTAACCATGTTATAATGGCTAAACTCTAATCTGTGTCTGGTACTATGTTTTTTTTTTCTAAGCAGATCTAAAGAGGATGACCTAAACCGTGCGAAGCCATAAAAAAAAAAAGGGATGAAGGATGACCAAGTGTCCAGTAAGTAAATTACATACTTACTTACTGGACAGTAGGAGATTCCAAATTTAAAATCTCGCTTCTTACCGGACAGTTGTGAATAGTCTCCGGTAGAGTTCACTTTCTGGATACTTTTTAGAGATGTTATGTCAACATTACATACCATTTTTGAGAAAATGGTATTTACATAAACTCACGCCCGAATTTCGCCACATTTCACGATTTATTCCTTTCTAATACCAACAATTGCTGGTTCATTGCTATGAAGATGATGAATTATTGATTTGATTATACAAAAAGTTGATTTTCTGTAATATTTTACAACTGTTAGATAAAAAGTGTTTTTTTTATTTTGAGAAATATTACCTGTCGTAGTTATTATTGGACATAAATAATTACGTACTTATCTAATAATAACTATGTCAGGTAAATGTTAATATGAAGAGTTGATTTTCATATATACATACATACATAAACTCAAGACTTTTTCCCATGGGGGTACGCAGAAACTATACAGAACTCCACCTGCTACGATCCTTACATGCTTCTTTTGCTTCACTCACATTCATACATCCAGTCATACACACACGCCGGTTATGAGTACTGCGCACCTGATTTACTTATATATGTGGGAATGTATGAATGTAAGGTGTTACTTAAGTGGCAACACTGTTGGAATAAGGGAATGTAAGATGATGGAGCGACAACACTGTGTGAAAGAGCGAGCATGTGAGAGGACGCGATAAAAAAAAAGACGAAAGACGTTATAAGTTGAAAGCGGAAAAGTAATGTAACGAATTTTACGAAGAATAAAAGAAATAGAAGTCAAAGTGTACTCCACCAGTTTTATTTCGAATATCCCATAATAAACACACTACATTTGGGGGCTCGTCCGGGATTTCGAAATAAAAGTTACGAAGCGAAGCAAAGTGTGGCCGCGTGGCGGGTTTGAAAAAAGAAAACCAACCACAATGACGTCGGCCGAACAACGAGCGAAGACGGATGCAGTAACAGGTTCCACGCTTCAAATGAGCGCGGACCTGGTATCAAAATTCAGCGGCCAGGATAAATCTTATCCGGCATCTCGATGGGTTCAGGAGATGGAAGACAACGCCTTGATCTTCGAGTGGACTGCGATGCAACAACTGCTGGTGGCGAGGCGTGCTCTCGTAGGCACCGCGGCACTTTGGCTGAAGTCGGAAAGGCCATTCAAGACATGGGGTGAGTTGAAGGAGGAATTACTCAAGGAGTTCGCAGACACCACCAACCTCAAGACGATCCGTGAGATGATGAGCGCCCGAAAGAAAAGGAAGGACGAAACGTGTAGGGATTATTTGCTTGTCATGAAAGAGATGGGCAAAAGAGGTAAGATGCCCGATTATGTAGCGATAAAGTACATTGTGGACGGTATCGTCGATTCAGAACTACACAAAATGATGCTATACGGTGTGAAGACCTATCCTGAGCTGAAAGACAAACTGAAAATATACGAGACTATCAAAGAAAAGGTCGAAAAAGTCAAAAAGGAGGTGGTCGTGAAAAATGAGAAGCCGAGTTATAGTAGAAAGTCATCGCGTTGCTATAACTGCGGAGAACCCGATCACTTGTCATCCGACTGCCCGAACAAGACTCAAGGACGAAAGTGCTTTAGGTGCAATAATTTTGGACATGTCGCATCAGACTGCAAAGCCGGTAAACATGAAGAAAAAGTTTTATCATCAACAAAATGCAAGTCATTATCATCATCCAGGCAGGTGCAGCAGGGCTCCCAACCGAAAGAAACTTATTTTAGTTCATCCGGTTCGCCGCTAGAAGTCGATGGCAGCACTGTGCAGGTGCTACAAAGTTCGAATTGCCGTGATGTTGGCACTAACGGTTCAGTGAATAATGACAGTAATTTATCAAGTAAACAAGCACGTAATATTTCGGACAAACCGTTGAAAACAGTGAAATTAGGTGACAATATTCTAATTACGGCATTGATAGACAGTGGCAGCGATATAAACTTGATGTCGAAGCAGTGTTACGATATATTAGGGTCGCCAACATGTGATACTAACAATAAAGTTACGATGTCAGGTTTAGGTTCAGCAAAAGTGTTCTCCACGGGATATTATAAAACGAATATTGAAATTGATGATTACAGGTACATGAACATAGGTTTCCACATTGTTCCGGAAACATGTATGCCCTTTCAGTTGATAATTGGTCAAGAGTTTTTGAAGAATGTGTTGTGTGTATTGAATGGAAGTTTGGTATGGATGAGACCAATAAATGAAGAATGGTTAGGTAGATTAAATTGTTTTCCCTGTGTTTCAGATAGTATAGGTTATATTGGCAGCGAACAACTGAAGAGCCAAGTGGTAACTTTGATCGAAAACTACCATCCAAATCAAACAAAGGATGTTCCCATTCAACTGAAGATAGTTCTCAAGGATGATGTTCCCGTTGCTCAAAGACCACGCCGAATTTCATTCGTGGAACAAGAAGAGGTTGACAGACAGGTAGCGGAGTGGTTAAACCAAGGAATTGTTAGGGTAAGCTATTCAGAATATGCTAGTCCCTTGGTACTGGTGCGGAAGAAAGATGGCACCACCCGTATTTGTGTAGATTATAGACGGCTCAATGAGAAGATAGTGAAAGATGAATTCCCACTTCCGTTGATAGAAGACTACATTGATAAGCTGGCAGGTGCTAAGATTTTCAGTGTTTTAGACCTGAAAAATGGGTTTTTTCATCTTAAGGTTTATGAAGACAGTGTAAAATACACATCTTTTGTTACACACAATGGTCAATACGAGTTCTTGAGAGCACCGTTTGGTCTGTCTGTGTGTCCTAAGTACTTCATGCGTTTCATCACCTATGTTTTCAGAGATCTAATAGCAGAAAGAAAAGTGATGATATTCATCGATGACATCTTGATTCCGGCAAATGATGAGTATCAAGCTGTGGAAAGACTAAAGGAAGTTCTGGAAGTAGCATCCCAGTATGGATTGCAGTTCAGCTGGAAAAAGGAAGTCCTGGTATGTCGTAAAATTACTTACCTTGGTCATGTGATCGAAGATGGGAAGGTGAGGCCTTCCAGTGACAAGACTGATGCAGTGCTTAAGTTCCCAGAGCCAAAGACGATAAAACAATTACATAGTTTTGTTGGTTTAGCCTCATACTTTAGAAAGTACATTCAAGATTTTGCATTTATAGTTAGTCCATTGACTAATTTACTGAAGAAAGTTTCAAACTTTAAATTTAATGATGATGAGTTTCGTGCCTTCAATACAATTAAAAATAAGTTGTCTAATGATCCTGTGTTAAAGATATTCAATCCAAAACTATACACAGAGTTACACACTGATGCATGCTGTGTTGGTTATGCAGCTATACTTATGCAGCGTAGTGTGGAAGATCAGCAGTTACACCCTGTCTACTACATGAGCAGAAAGACAACAGATGCAGAGAGCAGGTATACTAGCTATGAACTTGAGGCATTAGCAGTCATCGAAGGTGTCAAAAAGTTTAGACACTACCTATTCGGTAAGCGCTTTAAGATTATAACAGACTGTAGAGCTTTTCAAATGACTTTAAAGAAAAAGGAACTGGGTATGTCAACTAGAGTAGCCAGATGGATTTTGTTTCTTCAGGATTTCGACTTTACTGTAGAACACAGAGAAGGTTCTAGTATGCGACATGCTGATGCACTAAGCCGTAACCCTTATGTTGCAGTTATCAATGAGTTGTTTGACGGCGTTAGAAAAGCTCAACAAGCAGATGAAGGTCTGAAAGCCATTACAAGTATTTTGCAGAGTGCACCATATGAGGATTATGTGTTGGACAATGGTCTTGTCTATAAAGGAGCAGACAAGAAATTGGTGGTTCCACGAAGTGTGGAGGATGAGATTATCAATAGAGTTCACCAAAATGGTAATCTTTCCAAAAAAAAAGATGTTGGAATTGCTTGATAAGGATTATTTTATAAAAAAAATTAGTAAAAAAGTTGAAGATTTTCTAATAACATGCATTCCATGTTTATTAGCAAGCAGAAAGGAAGGTGAGTGTTACTACGTTATGGTGTGTAGTGTAAGGAATGTATGCATGATGATGAATGAATGATTAGTTTTAAGCTGCACAATTTAATTGTAAACATTTTCTTTTTCTGGATAACAAAGGAGACACGTTTGCAATCTGGTTCTTTGTTTAAAATGTAAGCTGTTTATGTGCTAGTCTAATCTGTCTTATTTATTGAAAATAAATATGTACATGATGTAGTGACGCTGTGCTTATTGTTTTGTAACTAATGTTGTTAAAATAAAAAAAAATTGTGTCTTATGATGTTAAAGTTAAGTTGTGTTGGAACTACAAAATATTGTTGTATGGTATTTAGTCTAAGATAATTATAATGAGTTTTAAGTAGTTATAAGCTGATAATGGTATGTATGTGTTTAGCTGTTAAAGTAATGAGTGTATGTGGGCGTAAGCAGAGCAAAGAATGACTGGGGACAGTCATGAAAGTCAGAATGGCCGAATGTGGGAATGTATGAATGTAAGGTGTTACTTAAGTGGCAACACTGTTGGAATAAGGGAATGTAAGATGATGGAGCGACAACACTGTGTGAAAGAGCGAGCATGTGAGAGGACGCGATAAAAAAAAAGACGAAAGACGTTATAAGTTGAAAGCGGAAAAGTAATGTAACGAATTTTACGAAGAATAAAAGAAATAGAAGTCAAAGTGTACTCCACCAGTTTTATTTCGAATATCCCATAATAAACACACTACATATATTTTGTAATTTTTAGATTGTAAGTAATTTGTTCACGTTTTGTTGTTTTTGGACAAAAAAGTACTACACAGGTACAAGGAGGAACTAATATTATAACAAAGTTGATTATAAAGTCATTTTTTATTATTGAACTAGACGTTTGCTAGCAAAATTTTATTTTTTTGGATTTAAAGGATATTTTTTCAATTTAAAGTCTTATCTATACCAATATTATAAAGAGGAAAGATTTTTTTGTTTGTTTGTTTGTACCGAATAGGCTCCGAAACTACTGGACCGATTTTCAAAATTCTTTCACCAATAGAAAGCTGCATTATTCTTGAGTGACATAGGCTATTTTTTAATTCCGAAAACGTGTCCTGTGGGGTGGCCCACGGGAGCGAAGCCGCGGGGACCAGCAAGTAATTAATAAATTACATACAAAGTATTATTACTGAACTTGTTTTCGCATTAGTTTAAACAATGGTATCTTGGGGGTTATCGTAAGCTCTTAGAGTAAGGTAATTTCAGTGTGTGTAAGGAACAGATGTATGAGACTTGAAATATATCTGTCGCTTTTTGTCAGTCGCACCATGATAGTATTGACACGTCATGGTTCGGGGGCTATTCGGAATAGAAAATAAATATGAATTGAAACAAATACCAGTGGTATTGGTTGTTAGTATTAAAATGGAATAAATCCATTTCACCGGTTATGTTAAAAATCCATGTAATAGGGGGCAAGCCTATTTCCATCAATTGGGCACAAAGACTAGACGCCGGGCTCCTACTGTGAAATTCTTGATGGACAAACCCAATAACACTTTGCCCGACCCGTGCATTGAACCCAGGACCTCATTCTCAGCAGTAGCATTTGCGACCATTAGACCAACGAGGCAGTCAAATATTATTTATTGGTTATGAATAGGCTAATTAACTGAAAACTTAATACGTCTCACTCTCTCTCTGTTGGACAGTCCTTTATGTCTGAGGATCGTGGTCAGCATCAAGGCTGCATCTTGAGCAGATCTGATCTGATGATCTGCCTCTACCGGTTTCTATTCAGCGCGTCCCTTACGACGAGTATTTGGAGGACGACCGGTCTTTCTCTTGATCGGTCTATCTTGTTAGTGTGGTCCAAACTGCGCGATCTTTTGCCTTCGATGTTCTCAACCACAATCAGGTTTTCCAAATACACGTCGTCTCTGCGCATTGTGTGAATGAAATACGCAAGAATGCTTTGTTCGAATATAGAGGACAAGCGAGTTTTTATTCGGCACTGTGTCTGGATCGATACATTTGTGTGTTTCGTTGTCCAAGGTATTCTTAGCATTCGTCTCCAACACCACATCTCGTGTTTTGTCTCTCTCGGGATAGGATTGTCCAAGTTTCCAATCCATACAGCTTACATATTTATTTTTAATTCGTATACAAATTCAAAATAAGTATTCGCGCTAACAACAGATGACGCACGTAGAAAGATCAAAGATGTTTATCCAGTTGTTCATCTAGCTGGTTCATAATAATAATAATGTTCAATGTAATTGAAAATTGTATTTAAAGTAGTAAAATATTTACACTCTCTTGCCCGTACAACATAAAGATTATTTAATTTATTATTATTACGAGTGTGCCTCCCTCCCGCTACAAATGAGTAAATAGAAAACATTTTTTAAAAGTTGTTTTGAGCTATTTGTGAAGGAGCTCGTTCAAAAATTATGTCATCATTCTTATTTTAAGTTTTGCCTTTGTAGCTGAAATATATGAGGCATCTTGTATGCCTCATATGTGGTTAGCAGATCGTTTATGTGCAGCAAGAACAATTTTGCTAAGAGTACCGACCCCTGAGGGATCCCGGCGTTGAGCACCCGTTCCATACTCTTGCAGAAGATGGAAGTAACTGAAATGTGTCTGTAGTTAGCCGGGTCAGCCCAACTGTCCTTCTTTGCACAGACTGAACGGTAGCTTGCTTTCAAGCATTCGGTACTTTTCTAATCTCATATGAAAGGCAAAATAGGCGTGTCAGGATTAGAGACAGTTCAGACGCACAAGTTCTCAGAACAATGGTATCCTGGTGACTAACGGAATAAAGTTTTTCATATTTATGTAGTGTACCCAAATGACTGGCCGGCTATAAATGATTTTCATGGTAATATGAGGAAGCAACACTAAAAAGAGTAAAATAAACAAAGTTATTTTTCACTTTATAGTGTTTTGCTTTAGAAGTCGGTTTAATGTTTATTAAGAAATTCACTTGATAAGGTTCATCACGATTTGCCTTGCGATTTATTTAAAGACAAGCTTAGACAAGTTGTCATAAAATATTTGGACAAGCTTTTGTTCATATAAAATACATTTATGCTTTAGATTGTTTGACAAAACTGAGGTAGAATCTTAGCTTGAATTCATAAGTAGGTATCGGCTTTTGAGAATATCAGCTTAGAGGACCAGACTTTTATTGAAAACTTGCTTCTGTCCACGGATTCACCCATATAAAAATATATTTTATCAACCCAAGGGAACTTGCTACCGATGTGAAAAATATTTTAATGTCGATCCGTAAGCCAAGTTTCATCAAAAACTGTTATGTGGTTTAGACGTAAAAATGTAACAGTAAACAGACAACTCATACCTATATTCGCATTTCTAATGTTTAAGTATGGATTAAAAAGCTTGTTGTACAGATTTTGTTAAAAAAAAACAAAAATCTTATATAATATATCGCAATCTTAGCAATAATAAGTCAATAATTAATTACAAACATCTGTTATAAGAACAAACAAGAATTATTTATCAATATCTCATTTATTCTTAACGTCAATTCCATTTTAATCCCTGATCGAAAACCCAATATTTTCGCGAATGAAACATAATGACTTTAATAATCGCATCAATGTTTCATTTATTTCTAAATCAAGACGAAAATTGTTTTGTAATTTTCTTCAATAGGTGTTCGATGGAAAATAAAATAGTACTGGGAATAAAAGGAAAAAACTTGATATCTTTCAACAAAGTATTTGCGACGAAAGAAATCAAAGGTTTTTCTCTGAATGTAAAATAAATTGAGAAGCAGTAGGAGGCCAGGAAATGGGTGTCTAACTTATATTAAATGCGTCTTCAAAGGCTTGCAGATCTTTTCTTTGAATGCACATACGTTTATGTAGTTACTTAGTTGGTAGGAGTACCTACTCGGGGTCATACTACGAAGCATAATCATAATGGCATTGGCAGCCATTATGATTTATTTGTGAAAAAGAGATAGTGGTATTCGTCTCGTATGAGTCCGTCTCTCTCTTGTAACGGAAGCGTGATGGTTTTAAGACGTCATAGTACTCTGGTCCTGGCTGTCATTTGTAGCCATTTAATAGACGTTACGAGTATTTAGAAACCTAAGAATCTGACAACTGAAATTTTAGTTTCAGTTAGTGAGTAGTTTTTAAGTATATTTGTAAGTAGTTATAGTATATTATTAACTGTATGGTCTTCTTCTGGGTAAGCTCACTCCATCGTAGACTCTGTCTCTGTCACCTCTGACCTAGACTAGAGTCAAGAGCAAACCCATCATAAATAAAAAACATATATATATTATCTCCCTGAACAAAAATTATTTAACTTACGATTAGATTGTAGTAGATGGCGTTCTGTAGTTTCTGACTACACCCATGAAAATATGCGTGAGTTTATATCGTGTTGGACCAGTAATTAAAACGTCGACTCTCGTGTTTGAGGTCGTGGGTTCAAATCCGGACATGTAGGGTAAAAGCCAAATAGTTGCCACACTTTTTGAAATCACTCTATAACTCTCAATACATCAAGAGAGTTGGGGGGGACACGCATTGAGGGTACTTTTTAATTGCTTCGTGCGGAGTACCCTTGAATATGCTTCTCCAGTTTGGAGTCCAATGTACAGAGTGCACATCGATCGCATCGAACGAGTTCAAACAAAATTTACCAGATACCTTCGATACAAAGATCACAGCTGCCCATACAGGGCTGACTACCCACAGCGACTGACTCATTTTGGTTGGCATTCGCTCGAACAGCGTCGCGTTTTAGCTGATGTCACTACTGTTAGCAAAATTCTAAAAGGTCAGATATCCTCACCCCAACTTCTTGGTAATCTTTTCCTTAGTGTGCTCCGCCAATGCCTAGTAAGATCAGTACGTAAACTCGAAACGTTTGCTGTCAAATCATCTCGCACAAATCTTGGTCGGTCAACTCCTTTGAACCGAATGATGGCAATCTCTAATACGGTAATCTTCGCTGATACCGGGATTGTCATTTTTTGCGACAGTTTAGCAAAGCTCAGACAAAAACTGTTAGAGACTGATTTGTGGTCTACTCCTCCTCACTAGTCATTTCATAAAATAAAATAATCTAGTCAATCTGTCAATAATGTTAGAATTACCTAATTCATAATTATCTCAATTGTTAACTATTAAAATCTCTTTAAGCGATGCCATTTAATTTATTTTATCGAATATTTTAAAATTATCAACTATTATAAATTTTAATCAAATGTTTTTATTAATTTTGTATATAATCCATAATTAAATAAGTTATATGTTTGTTATTATTAATTTATAAGTCTTACATCTAATCTAATGAATAACCGAAAATCTAATTTGTATATGTTATGTTCACCTATAAGTGACATGTTTTCACGGAATGATGTTTTATGTATAATTGTGTGTATGTTTTTCTATAAACGTGTAGTTCGTGTTCCTATCAATAAATAAATACGAAAAGCAAAATACTTTCTTTGTAAAACTGTCCGGTACTTTGATTTTTTAACAAAAAGACACATGAAAGTAAAAAACATTATCTTTAATATTTCCAGAGTATTAGCGATGTTTGCAGGCCTCTATATTTTGGGACATCTATCTCTCAAAGGGGATACTTGTCTAATCCATGTAAATTACGTATATGTTACATGCCCCACCGAGAAACAGGACATATATCCCGCAAAAACTTTGATCGCATTTCGCCTTCCCATGCAATCACACAGAGACATGAGATACGGTCAACTTAGTGGCGGTTGGAGAATCTTTCGATAGATTAATAATATAGCATGCGATTCATCTGTGAAACCAGAGTAATTATAATCGGGGCAACTATACCCCTGGGGAAACTATCCTGGTTTTACCCTACCAATGTAAATTTTCAATTCATATGTAATTTCTGAGTTTATCCTTGATATCGCTGACATCGGAGAAGGAAAACATCGTGAGACAACCAGAAAACCTGGCCTTAAAGTAAGTTTGCTTTAAGTTGATGCTCCATTGGTGTAATTGCTGCAAGGCGTTCCAGTGCGAGTATCCCACTATTATTAAGTTTGTGAGTGTGTGTGTTTTTATGTCTGTTACTTCATGACGCTCAACGGCTCAACGGATCTAGATGAAATTTGGCACAGATATAGACTATAGTCTGGAATAGAACATATGATATTTTTAATCCCGGGTATATGTTCCCTCGGGATAATTTTAGACTTTCACACGGGCGAAGCCGCTGGCAGAAACTAATAAATTAATGTATGCTTCTAATATTATAATTGCGAAATTTTATATTAGTATGTTTCAATTACGCAAAAACGTCTAAACGGATTTGCATTCAGTAAACACTCTTACAAAGTTAGAAATAGAGATATCGTGCCCGCCTTTATAAATCATCCAATCACCAATACATTAACCAAGAGTTGTGATAGAAAATCACTTGTTGATTTTCTTATTTCCTTCACTGAAAACAGAATGTTTTATGAACAGATTATGTTCTGTCAGTGGCTCCGCCCGCGTAAAAGTCAGGAATTACCTATTCCAAGGAAAACTGCTTACGTGATAAAAAGTATTCTATGTCATAATCTAAGACAGGTCGATCCGTGTGCGATGTTTACTCTAAATTCGTTAATTTATTGCTAGCGACCTGCCCCGGCTACGCACGGATAAATGACAAATACAAACCTTCCTCATTTACTGCTCCTTTCATTAGTGCAAACCGTATCACAATCCGTTGTGTGGTTTAGAAAAAGTTACCTGGGATACAGTATCGACGTCGATACACGTGGACAGCGACTTTGTTCTATACTATTATACTAGCGACCATGTATATAATATGCGACTATATATATAATTTGTCCTGTGTGAAACCGGCATGGGGCTTCACACACGAAAAATTATATCATCAACATCCTTCATCGTTTAGCACTCTTTCTATTAGTAAAAACCGTATCAAAGTCAAAGTATTTTTTATTATTTCAATTAGGTCACTATGCGGCACTTTTAAACGTCAAAGAATTAATAAAAAAAAGGAAATGATACTACTGTCCATTCGCAAAGGTGAAAAAAAGTGTTTTACAATATTTACATACATCAACTGCCTAGCCTTTTTCCAGTACACAACCCAGTAACTGGGTAACACGATACCTTTTGGTAAGACTAGTGTCAGATCTCAGGCTTCTGACTACCAGTAACGACTGCCAAAGATCTTCAAATGACAGCCGACCGACCTCGTCAAGCGTTGCTTAACCTTGAAGATCGACCCGTGCGGCTATTATCATTTAGCCACGAGCTCCTCATATTTACATACATAGGTACATTAATTATTAATACACGTGACGACGATGCACCCTGTATAGCAGTACTATACTACGTAAAGCTATAAACTTTAACAAGCATTTTTTTTTTTTTTTTTTTGCTTGTTGAAATTCTCATGCATACTGCACTACCACGGGGAGATAGTGCAGTTATGTGGGACTCTAACCCACTAAAACTCCACGGTGTCCTCCTGTGCCGCTTATGGCGGGAACACGGGCACGCGTTAGCACTCACCGCGAACCCGCCGCGGCTGACCGTCCCCGGACCCTCCTCGGGGGAGTAACCCCCATCACCGGCGTACCAGAACACACTGTACGCCGTGACCACCCTAGGGACCAAATCAGCACATGGATGCCAGACGACCCCGTGTATGGCACCCTTGGTCCCCCTGTGACGGGTCAAGGTCAATGGCCCCGCCACCTACCATTTTGCGGCCGCAGAGGATAGGGAGAGCGGCTAACGCTATACCGACACTCCTCTTCCCCTGCGGCCCAACCGCGTCCGCCATCAGACGATGGCGACCCCGTCTAGGCCGCGGCAGGTAGGGCGAGCGGCGCACCGCAATACCGGCACTCCTCTCCCGCCGCGGCCTCCAACCCTCAGCCACGATATCGTATGGGACCTGGGATGCTCCATACGACATCGCGGCCCGCCTCAGTTGCGATGTCGCCTGTTACCAAACGACACCGCAACCTACTAGTTGGCCGCTACGTCGTCGGCTTAATCGGCAAAAGCCCTGACGAGCGGCCCCTCCTCGGGTTCCTCTTCGCTTCACTGTGGGTGACCAAGCCACGGTTACTGAGCCCCCCCTTTTACAAGCACTAACAAATAAATTCATTTATTTGACAAATAGGAACATGGTTCTCACATGGTTTAGAAGTGTGTAAGCGGAGAAAAAGAAATGACGTCGACAGACGCGGACAGCGATTTTGTTTTATACAGACGTGAGAAGGTTACTGACAAACAGTGCTACTTTCGCATTTATTGTATTACTAATGGCAAATAATGACTAGCAGGTTTAGATTACATGCGCCTTCGGTGCGTTTCAGACAGCTTAAACATTTAACAGCGGTTACCTCTGTACCTAACACGTTACTAGAGACAATCATGAAGTTTACATTTATATTCAGCTAGATACGTTTATTAACCGACTTCCCAAAAAGGAGGAGGTTATCAATTCGACTATATTTTTTTATAATGTTTGTTACATCAGAACTTGTTTCTGGGTGAACCGATTTTGATGATTCTTTTTTTATTTGAAAACTGGTGCTTGTCATGTGGTCCCATTTAATTTCCATCAAGATCTGATGACGAAGTTTGGAGATATACATCAGAACTCTTCAATAAATGACGGCAAATCATTCGGGATAGCTGCAATCGCATTTCTGTTTATTGTTTACACCATTTCATAGCATAACATCACACTAGTACGCCCTAAAGGGGTACGCAGGTGTAAAAAGTTCACCGTGGTATACTCTTATTCCACCGGTTTTGTTTAACTTTCATGTTATTGGGTTAATCTATTCTGGCTTCACTTTGGGCATTATTGATACCAAGCCTATTTAACTGGTCCATTATGTACCACAACTAAAAAGTGAAAAATAGAGATAAACTGATTACAAAAAAAAAAATAACAGTCGAATTGATAACCTCCTTCATTTTAAGAAGTCGGTTAAAAATACAACTGACTTCCAAATAAAAACACTACAAAGTGAAAAATAACTTCAATGACGGAAGTCGGTGTCAAAAAACGAAGAAACGAAAACAAGAACACCGACTTCCGAAATTGAAGTAATTTTTCACTTTGTAGTGTTTTTTGTTATTCACAGGTTTTCACTGCTTACGTTTGTAAAAGCACACGTTTTGCTTCAATAACGCAGAAGTTTTGGCTTAAATTCGTCATAACGTTACTGTATCACGTCTCAGTGTCGCAACTCCCGGCTCGGCGCCAAATTGAACGGTTATGTGGACGTGTGACGTTTCTTGTGTGGTGCAAGTTGTAAGAGTCAACGGGATTTTCTGTTCGTTAACAATCAATATGCCTAGCCTTTTCCTAATTATGTTAGGGGTTGGTTTCCAGTTTAACCGAATGTAGCTGAGTACCGGTATTTAATAAAGAGCAACTGCCTATCTGACCTTCACAACCCAGTAACTGGGTAATACGATACCCCTTTGGCAAGACTGGCAAGACTGGCAAGACTGGTGACAGATTTTCTGGCTTCTGACAATCCGTAACAACTGTCAAATATTTACAAACGAGACCATCGGCTTAACGTGTTTGCCGAGGTACGGTGAAATCTCGCAATTTTAAGATTTCGATTGAATTGCGAGACTTCACCATGCCATCGGATGGGTGACCGTCTGGTCCATGATGGGTGATCGTGCGGTGGATGGGTGACCATCTGGTCATCCATCCACAGACCAACCTCGGCAAGCGTTGCTTCATCTTGAATATCCCGTGCATCTGTTATTATGCCTGTGATTTATAACCAACTTTTAAAAAAAGGCTTGATATTAACGCAGTCATCTCTTATGATTATCTTGGAGAGGACGCTGGATGCAAGAAAGTATTGAAAGTATTGCAATCATCATCTGCCTTTTTTTTAACAGTTACAAGTGTGAGTGTAAATAAGGAATGATAATGTTTTGTGAAAGAAGATTAACAATAGGGACAAATAAATAAAACTGTTAAAATATCTTGCAAGGTTTTCATTTTGATTGGAATATTTAATGAAAGTTATATAGGTTGTTGATTTTACCCCATAATAAATGTTTATAATTAATATTTACATAATCATTGTGAGAACAGGGCACTATTTAAGTCCCCACACTTCTTTGCTCAATCAAAAGATAAGAAAGACTCCATTAATTCTCTACAGTATAAGTCGCGCTTGCTACCACTATCATGATCATCACTAGCCTTTTAATGTCCCCACTGCTGGGACACAGGCCTCCTCTCTGTGAGAGGGAATGGGCCGTAATACATCACGCGGGCGCAATGCGGGTTGCTGGTTGTCACATATATTCGATTTCTTTTTTCTAGGACATGCCGGTTTCCTCACGATGTTTTCCTAAACCGTTTTGAGAGCAGTGGTGGTGAAATAATTGACACAAATGAAAGCGCCTCCTGCCTGGGTTCGAACCTACGAAATTCAATTTTCTATTCAAAACAGCTGCAGTATGTAAATAAAAATTCTTTCTATCGTTTTGCTATCAGATTCAGAAACGCTGGAACTAAATGCCCAGTTCTTGTCATCAAAACGATAGCTAATTTAAATATTGATCGTCTCATATATCTGACTTGTACCACCCAAGGTGCGCCACCCCAGTGTACCCAAAATGAGCCATGTCACAGAACACTTGGCTTAACAGTGTGCGCCATGAAAAGTGTACGCGTTTATTTGGCAACCCATTATAAACCGTCGGTATTAAGTGTAACTAGCCATTTTATTTTAAAATTTATTATTACAGAACGTTTTAAAACAAAGTAAATTTAGAGGATTTATGTGTAACTTAAGAGTTTGTAGAGTTTAATAAAGTTGAGATCGTTAAAATTAAAATCTTAAGTATATTCTTGACATAATTAAAGGTTTACTCTGAGCTTCATTTTGATCTTACACTATTCTATTTTATTTTTTATTATATAAGTCTCGTTTCCGTAAGTGTGTCCGTGGCATCAACAGTGGGCCCTATCAGAATATCAGCGCAGCGTTACCTTTTTTAGTTATCGCTGCACATGCTGAGATAGGAGCCTTTTTGGTCTCGCACGGGGTTTTTATTTTATTATTGTTTCATTTTATGCTTATTTCTCGTGTCTCCTGTGCGGGTCACAAATAAATATTTTTCTTTCTTTTCTTTCTTATTATTTTTGTGGTCTATATTTAATAGCCTTCGTCTTCGTGTCAAGATATTTCTATGAATACAGTCGTAATGTCGTGGTAGCCCAGTGGCTCTTACGCTTGAGGTCGTGGGATCAAACCCGGGCAAGCAACAATGTGACTTTTTCAATTCATATATACTTTTGTAAGAAAATTCGTCAGGAAATTTGGAGTGAAAGTTAAAACTTTTATTAACGCTCCTGCCTTCTCTGTATGAGAAGAGGCCTTTACCTTGTAGAGCGACAATAACAGGCAGACATAGATACCTCACCAGCTCGTAATTAAGCAATATAAGCAAGGCATTTTTATACACAGAACTAATGCTGTTTATATATGATACAAAAATTAAACTGACCTCCAAAACAAAACACAACAAAGTGAAATAGTTATTTATGCTACAAGTGCGGTAGGTAGGTGATTTCCGACGAGTCGGAAATCAACTTACGTACGTGTACTATACAACATTTTACTATGCATTGTGCGAGGAAATAAATAAATTAATAAAATGAAATTAATAAAATGGCGGGCTTATTCAAGCGCGTTCAGCATATCCACAAATTAACTAATAGTTCCTCGGGCATATCTACTGCGCATGTGCAAATAGCTGTCACATCGTAACGCAATAAGGCACGAGCAAAATATACGTTCTGCCAAACATATTTAATGAATATTTAAAATTAATTTATTAATCAAAATCTAAATCTAGAGTAATTAAAAACGCCTAAAATGAAGTATTACTCGTAGTTTCATTTTACTTATTAATTTTATCTTTTATATGAATGATAATCTGTAATCATAACTATTTTGTAAAACTTTTCTCAAATAATAAAACCTCTATGCGTCGCGTCGGGCTGACGTTGGAGTTAAAAATTAAAAAAATACAGGAAAGTAAAAAGCACTAGTGAAAAAACCGGCCAAGTGCGAGTCGGACTCGCGCACGAAGGGTTCCGTACCATTTTCGTAAAAAACGGCAAAAAAATTACGTTTGTTGTATGGAAGCCCCCCTTAAATATTTGTTTTATTTTGTTTTTAGTATTTGTTGTTGTAGCGGCAACAGATATACATCACCTGTGAAAATTTCAACTGTCTAGCTATCACGGTTCATGAGATACAGCCTGGTGACAGACAGACAGACAGACAGACAGACAGACAGACAGACAGACAGACGGACCGCGGAGTCTCAGTAATAGGGTTCCGTTTTTACCCTTTGGGTACGGAACCCTAAAAAAGTGACACTTTCCGCACAGTTTGGCTGCTTGAAAAACGCTCTTTTCGAGGACATGCATTGTAAAATAACTTTCATTTCGGGAGTCGGTGTATTTGGTACCTAGAAAGTTAATTTTCGCTGTTTTTAGAAAGTTATTTTAGATTTTTTAATTGTTCCCTTTTTAGTTTCTGTATATTATATTACCATAAAAATCGTTTATAACCAGGAGGCTTCTCATACCAATTCCAACAAGCCTAAATACGACTTGAATACATTGTATTATTACGGGTTTCCGGTGCCCACGTACCGGCTACATCACTAGATCGGTTTAATGGTACCATTTTCAGTACAACCATTTATAATTGCTTCATTACATTTATAAAAATGACTGTGATGAAGCAAATTTAAATAAATGGTGCAATTGAAGATATCTTATACCCAAAATATACTTATCATTTAAAAGTTCCAGTGGCCATCTGTGGTCTTCTTCATAAGTTCCACGTCACCAAATGTTTTTCCTGAATGCAAACGCTTGCCATATTGGTGAAAATACCAAAATCGAAAAAAATATGCCTATACAATTTGAGGAGTTCCCTCGATTTTCATAGGATCCCCTCATCAGATCCTAAATTGGTGATAATGAGACCACCAAGAGATTAGACACTTAAAAAAAAAAAAACAAAATTGGTCCTTAATTGACGGAGTGAACATACATACAAAAAGAACCTGCAGTCGAACATAGAACCTCTTCCTTTTTAGGAAGTCGGATAAAAATGGTAAAATAGAACACCTTGATGAAAATGGCACAAAGCATTTGTTAAAACTTTCAGTTGGACCAGATTGTGGTTTCTCAGTACTAGTGGTTGCATTAAACGAAAATTTGAACAGAGCATAACACTCAACATGCCAAAAGTAAATAGACAGAAGTTTCAAGAGTTTGCCAGACATCGTGTAGCTTGACCGCTTGGGTTGGGTTCTTAAGTGTTCGCCAAACATGCTGAAAATAGCACCGACGCTTCCCAAACGCGTGGGGAGTTCAGTTTTGAAAATCGATCAAACATGGCGTTTTCCATGAGTGGATAGGGCAGATGTGTATACCTACTTACCTCCGGTTTATGAACTTTATTGTTTGCTGAATGAAATACTCAGCTATAGTAAACAAATTTGAAAGTTTTTTATTTGTCAGAGACGAAGATTGAAAACGTTAAAGTGGAGAATTAGAAAGAAAAGTCCGACGTGCCATCTGACGTTCTGACGTCAGATGGCACGACGCCCTAGAAACGCCATAGAAACTGGAGTTGCTTTATCTAGTAAGATGTATGAGTATGTTTTAAACAATATTTTATTATTAAGAACATTGCATATTTTACTATTTTTTATAAAGCGTGTAATCTATGTGGTTTACATTTTAATAGTACATTCGTGTTCACAGCGCAGGAAGGTACGCTGAGCTTTGTTGCTCATTAAATTACACACAGACTCATTCTACCTTGTTTGGACCGATTGAAAGTTTACTTCACGTTCGCTTCGCCTAAATTTTCACGATGACATTTTAACGGAATATACTGGCTGACATACCCGCTCGCCGAGTGTGAGTATTACGCACCAGGCCCTTTTACAGAACATAACGCAGATGAATATAATAAAACTACATTTATTAAAAACAGACACAACACAACAGCAACAAACACAAAGTAAATGATAGTAGTTAAATACAAAGACAAATTGCGCTAAAAGAAGTATCCACTCATATCTCTCTAGTAAATTCCTCTCAACATGATCAAACAACATAAGCACACTCTTCTTACAGTATCATATTTTCTTAATATCCCTCGGCAAACTTCGTGTTTCGTCAGTCGTCAGATTTCTATCAGTTGCCTTTTGCACTTGGTGCAGACTCAATCTACCTGGAAGTCTGATAGAAATCCGACGACTAACGAAACACGTTTGCCGAAGGATATTAAGAAAATAGTTGTACTCTACTTTTAGCCACTATACTCATTATGACAAGTAAGTTCGGTTCAAGGCAAAGTTGACTGTCTCATAAAGCAACAACGATACAAAATCTACCATAGTACCAATGCCAAAGCTAAATAAACAACACGACAATAAAAAAAAAAAAAAAAAAACCTGTTTATTTCGTGTTTATTACATCTCTAAAGACATCTTACGGCTAAGGCAGTTGTACAAACACTTGTATCAAGGGCGCTCCACAAATATTGAAACAGAGAATGAATTTTTGCTATTTATTTCATACTTCTCCATAATTACTCTTTATTTTTATTGGAATATTTTCTGTTTGGTTATTTAAAAAGAATGTTTTGGTTTATGTTTAAAAATAGACTGGGTTTGGTCGTGTTGCCCATCGTAACAAAATATGGTTTATTCCCATCGGCCACCCCCAAGTTGCCACCCCGGTGGCCGATAGGAATGATTTAGTGAAATTTCGTACCTTCCTTTATTCCCATCTGCCACCGGGGTGGTGGATGGCACTAACTAGTGGCGTTTGCCGATTTATTCCCTTCATAAGTTTAGTCGGGTGGTTGATTCTCATGACCGTAAAACGGGGTGAATATAAAAAATATCAAGAGAGTTTTCAAGGTTCATATTTGACTAATTTTTCGTGATAAGCCGTGTTGCGCCATCATGGCGCACTGGGTACATGTACACGTGCATGTGCCCGGTGCGTTAGGTGAGCGCAACAGATACATGAATTGATTGTTTTGTTTTGTTACTAACATAGTTTGTAAGTATTGTGTACTAACAATATGAATAAAATGACGTGTCTAAGTGTACTACTAACATAATTTTTAAGTAATTTGTAATACTAACAAAACTATGGACCTTTGAGTCTGCAATAAAAATTTTTTAAGTAATTTTTTTTTTAATCTTCAATTTTTTTTTACTTTTTTTTTGTCTTTTGTGCGGGTAAAATAAAAACAGTATTCTATAATATAGGGACAACACCTTGAGTCAGACTTCCAAAAACCAAAATTGAAATAGGTAGGGCAATGTAAGGCGCGCATTTAGTTAGAAATTTAGATGATATTATTAAGTTATCAGGGCCAGCACCTTTAGTTGGATCCAAGTAACAAAGTAAACCGGTCACAGAATCAACATTCACTTTTATGTGACAAATGTCATGAGAATCGCCCACCACCCCGGTGGCAGATGGGAATAAAGGAAGGTTGCAGATTTTACTAAATAAGTCCCATCGACCACCGGGGTGGCAAACGCCACTAGTTAGTGCCATCCGCCAACCCGGTGGCAGATGGGAATAAAGGAAGGTAGGAAATTTCACTAAATCATTCCCATCGGCCACCGGGGTGGCAACTGGGGGGTGGCCGATGGGAATAAACCCAAAATATGTACCCTAAGGGTAAAAAAGGGACCATATTACTAAGCTAACTCCACGGTCCGTCTGTCTGTCTGTTCGCCGTTTTTGCGATAATGGTTCGGAACTCTTCGTGCGCGAGTCCGAATCGCCCTTGGCTGGTTTTTGTTACCAGTTTATTATTGGGACTTTGATCCGAGAGATCTATGAATTACAAATAATTGACATGAACCCATTTATTTTCTGTACTATTATATTCTGATTTTGACCCGGCACCCTAGGTCAGCAGTTAGTTCTTAACCGAATAAAATAAAATATATATTTCTCTGTGTTATTTTATAGTCATCATTCAGCCTGTGTTGCCACTGCTTGGTTACAGGCCTCCTCTCAGTGGAGCGAACCTTAATCCACCACACGGCCCAGTTTGTGCACCAACAACGTAAATTGTATGCAAATCTGTGGTTTCATGTCTTTGAACTTTTTGGCCCAGAACAAAGACGTAATAATGGGCAACCAACAATGGTCAAACAAATATAGTTCTATAATAACTTAAGTTTAAAATAGCGTACCTACTACCAACCAGTTTTATTATTTTCAAATTCAATACCCAAAAATCCTTTCAATATTTGATCAAATTTACATATTATAGCATTCACATTATGTCTACACCCTTTCTCGGGCTTTGAAACTTGATATTTATCTAACCAATTACTTTCCTTAACTGGAATCTGTTTTTGAAAATCTACATACCGAAAAATAATTATCCCTTTGGGTTCAATAGGATTGATGTTGTGTTGGTGTTAGGGAAACGAATTATAAATGCACACATCTAGAACCTTGCAGACGTGAATAGTAACGCCGGCAGGGAACGCCCTAGAAATTCATACATAGACCTTATTAGTGATCTTCTTCAGAAAGGCCAGGTGCGCAGTACTAATAACCGGCCTGTGTGTATGACTAGATGTATGAATGTGAGTGAAGCAAAAGAAGTATGTAAGGATTGTAGAAGGTGGCGTTCTGTAGTTTCTGTCTACCCCGATTCGAAAAAGGCGTGAGTTTATGTGTGTATGTACATCAAGAATCCAATACTGGATGATATAATGACAACCACCAGACCCGTACTGGATCCGCAGAGGCCTCCCTCAAGCAGGAAACTGCAGGTTTGTGTACCCTATAAGCACGCACGTGCGTGCATGCTTTCAAGCTCTCATTATTGTAATTCAACAGTATTCCTTGTGTGTTTTACGCTGTCTATTAGACGGAATTTGCTAGCAAAGAATCAAAAAGTTACGCAATTAAGTTCTTCAGCAATGATTAAATTATACTACGCACAAAATTTAACACAGCTTCCAAAAATTCCGGACTACATAAAAGAATATTATCCGCCCAAAAAGATAAAAATAAATGTGATTTTCAAGCCATTTTTTTAATGCCATTATAAAATTCTATCTTGTTATTCTGGCAAGGTACGTTGTTACTTAGATCTTAGACCTATAGCAGCTCTGTAATTTACCTGAAGAAAAATTTACCTAAAAGTAAAATTTGTTCCTATTAATCAGTATTATCAATTTGAATACATTATTAAAGAAACCCCGTTCGAGAAAGTTACACGTGCTTATCTTTTGACAAAAACATGATATTTTGATTACACACTCCCGACTTCACGACCGTGTAATATTAAGACTTTGCTGAATAAGTAATATTAAACTCATATGCCTTGTTAGTTTTAAGTATAATACAGTATCTGAAGAAAATGTTCTGTATTATTATTATTATTTTGTATTATGTTATGCAAAACAAGTGCGACGCGTCTATGTGATTTAAATTTTACGGTTGAGCAATCGCCATATAGAGGCGATTGATTTTAAACACCTTTGAGTCGGACCGCTACAAGGCAACCACAAGGTGGGTCAGTGACATGGAGAGGATGCTGAAGTCCACAAAATGAGGTTTCTTCAGACATTTGGGCCTTTATTTTACAATATTGCCTTTAATTTATTTTACAATGGCCTTATCAGAAGGCTTCATCATCATTATCATTAGCCTTTTTAATGTTCCCACTGCTGGGACACAGGCCTCCTCTATGTTAGAGGGAATGGGCCGTAAACCACCACGCATGCCAAATGTGGATTGGTGGATGTCACATGTATACGAATTTTTGGTTCCAGGTTCTGCCGGTTTCCTCAAGATGTTTTCATTCACCGTTATGATGCCTATGTTTTAATTCAACTAACTATTTGAGAGGATTCCAGTGAGTTTAAACGAATTTGTATTGTATACCTGATACGTTCGGCTATAAACATGTTTAGTTAAACCGAAAAATCCAGCCAGTATTCGAAAGCAGAGGCTCTATTATTAGTATAAACTTTGCCATTATAACAGGGATTTTTAAAACGGGGCACCAAAAATCCCAAACGCCCACTTTAAATGGGCTGTGATCGACCGTAGAGTGGTTTTAGCCATTTAAAATTCATCGTCACTTTAGAAGAGTTTCACGAAAAAGTAATAGTGGAGAGACGCGGCAAGCAAAGTACTTAGTAAATACTACGATCATTTGTTTGGTCTTGTTGCCAGCCGCCAGCTGCAAGTCGAGGCGCCATTACTGACAATGCTGATGTTTTGCTAGTTATGCTTAGAACAACTTTCAACTGTTCTTCTTTCTTTTTTGCTTTTTCGTTTGAGGATGTGGCCACCTCTGGTGTCAGAGTTAATTAAGCCGCCTCTGGGAACCCCACAAGCTTCTGACTTGGCTATTTCAGATTTGCATTAACTATATAAGTCCAGGTTTCCTCACGATGTTTTCCTTCACCGTTGCCTGCAATGTCCAAGATAAACTTAGTAAGTACATATAAATTTTGTAACCAACGAACTCAAGCACCAGAGGCGAGGTCTTAGCCACTGGGCCACCACGTCATAATATATCGACTGTCCAAAAACTAGTCTCACACCCGTTCTGTTTGGTCGTCTTTTGTGGGAAGACGTTGCCGAGTGTTTTGTTTGACATTGTTCGACAACGGATAATTTATTTTATCATTTTATTAGCTTTAAAAATGAACAAAATATCGTGCTATCTTCAATCGCTAGACCATATCAAGACAACCGATTTCCACACAACTTTTTCATCAATGGTGCCACTTTTAGACTTCCTTTTTGATAAGCACTTATTTCTTATTATTTCTACTTGGCGCACAATGACCAAACACATTAATCATTTAAAATAAACAGCTACTTAATGAACAAGATAAGTCCCATTAAAACTACAATAAAGGTTCAAAAGACAGCAAGACTTCCACAAACACCCATTCAAGAAGATCCATCTGCAAGTAATATGTGCAATATTGTGTGTCTTCTGCTGCCATCTGGTGGCCATTGGCTTGCTCACAAGCTTACAACACGAGTTGAAAGACGCCCAATTAAACCAGATACCATTAGATACTACAGTGACATAAGGTCTTATAGAATGGATGAAGTCTATGAAATGGAAACATGTTGTTTTCTTCTTTTAAACTTGAGTGAAGTTGCCATTGTTTATTATTTTACAATGCATGTCCTCGAAAAGAGCGGTTTTCCAAGCAGCCAAACTGTGCGGAAAGTGTCACTTTTTTCACTAGTGCTTTTTACTTTCCTGTATTTTTTTTATTTTATCTCCAACGTCAGCCCGACGCATAGAGTTTTTATTACTTGAGAAAAGTTTTAAAAATTATTTATGTACAGATTATCATTCATATAAAAGGTAAAATGAAACTAATACTTTATTTTAGGCGTTTTTAATTACTCTAGATTTAGATTTTGATCAATAAATTAATTTTAAATATTCATTAAATATGTTTGGCAGAACGTATATTTTGCTTGTGTCTTATTGCGTTATGATGTGACAGCTATTTGCACATGCGCAGTAGATATGCCCGAGGAACTATTAGTTAATCTGTGGATATGCTGAACGCGCTTGAATAAGCCCGCCATTTTATTAATTTCATTTTATTAATTTATTTATTGCCTCGCACAATGCATAGTAAAATGTTGTATGATACACGTACGTAAGATGATTTCCGACTCGTGTCGATTTAGCCACTCACTCGCTTCGCTCGCTCGTGAATAAAAATGCAACTCATCGGCAATCACCTACCTTCCGCACTTGTAGCATAAATAACTATTACAATGTATGTCCTCGAAAAGAGTGTTCTCCAAGCAGCCAAACTGTGCGGAAAGTGTCACTTTTTTTCACAAGTGCATTGACTTTTCTGTGTTTTGACTTTTCTGTATTTTTTTAATTTTAACTCCGTCGTCAGCCAGATGCATAGAGTTTTTATTATTTAAGAAAAGTTTTACAAATAAGTAAAGTACATATTATCATTCATATAAAAGGTAAAATATAACTAACACTTCATTAAAGGCGATTTTAATTACTCTTGGTTTAGATTTGATAAATAAATTAATTATAAATATTCATTAAATATGTTTGGAAGAACGTATATTACGGTCGTGCCTTTTTGTGTTTCGACGTGACAGCTATTTGCACATGCGCAGTAGATATTCCCGAGCAACTATTATTTAATCTGTGGATATGCTGAACGCGCTTGAATAAGCCCGTAATTTTATTAATTTCTTGCTTGGTTCAGATATCTTTTTATTTCCTCGCACAATGCTTAGTTAAATGTTGAATGATATACGTACGTAAGATGATTCCCGAATCGTGTCGATTTATTCACTCATCGGGAATCACCTACCTTCCAAACTTGTAGCATAAATAACTATTATTATGTGTAGTGTTATTCATTTTGTTGCTCATGCCCTAATAATAACAACCACACGGGTCAATCTCCAAGTTAAAGCTACGCTTGTCAAGGTGAGGCCGTGTATGGGTGACCCTACATTTCAAACCCTATGTTGTGGAGGTCAGATAGACAGCCGCTATTTGTACTGGACGCCGACCCCGAAATGCTTACTTGGGTAAAGGTTGGGTGGATGATGATATGTGTCGTACGAGCAGATCCATATCTTTCCGTAATGTACAATTTGGAAACTACAGTTTCACTCAAAAGGTAACATGATCATTTGCCTTTTAATGTCCCCATGGCTGGGACACAGACCTCTCTGTGAGATAGAGGATGGACCTTAATCCACCACGCGGGCCCAGTGCGGATTGGTAGATGTCTTCGAATTTTTGGTTTTAGGACATGCCGGTTTCCTCACGATGTTTTCCTTCACCGATTCTAGAGCAGTGGTGATAAAATAATAAACACAAATTAGAGCGCCTGCCTGAGTTCGAACCCACGACCTACGACACGTAAGTCACAGTCACACGTAAGTCGGGGGGGTGCGCCAAAGTTCACCTAAATTTGAAAATGTTCTTCCTAACATTTTTCATCCTAACAATCACAATTCCTTACTACTCTATCTCTAATGTTCATAATTCCGAAGCATTCAACTTCATAATGTCAGTAGCAATAAACATTTATTATACTTTTATTTGTTTTCCTATATTTTCTCAACATAACCATCTTTTACACTATTATTCAAAGTCATAACTTTTTTTTTTTTTTTTGATTTCTTGATATCCATAATAATCAGTATTATAAGCATTAATTTTGCGTAACTTTATTTTAAAATAACATGACTTTAATTTTCACATAACTAATTTTATTTATAGCGGTGTGTACCTGCAAAGATAAGATATCCATAGGTTAGAACTGTACCCCTCCGGTGGGTTCCCGCATTGTTGAGGCGGGGGGGCTCATTAACCGTGGCTTGGTCACCCACGGTGAAGCGAAGAGGAATCCGAGGAGGGGCTGCTCGTCAGGGCTTTTGCCGATTAAGCCGACGACGTAGCGGCCAACTAGTAGGTTGCGGTGCCGCTTGGTAACAGGCGACATCGCAACTGAGGCGGGCCGCGATGTCTTATGGAGCGTCCCAGGTCCCATACGATGTCGCGGCGGGAGAGGAGTGCCGGTATTGCGGTGCGCCGCTCTCTCTACCTTCCGCGGCCTGGACGGGGTCGCCACTGTCTGATGGCGGACGCGGTGGGGCCGCAGGGGAAGAGGAGTGACGGTATTGCGTTAGCCGCTCTCCCTATCCCCTGCGGCCGACAAATGGTAGGTGGCGGGGCCATTGACCTTGACCCGTTACGGGGGACCAAGGGTGCCATACACGGGGTCGTCTAGCACACATGTGCTGGTTTGGTCCCTGGGGTGGTCACGGCGTACAGTGTGTTCTGGTGCGCCGGTGATGGGGGGTACTCCCCTGAGGTGGGTCCGGTGACGGACAGCCGCGGCGGGTTCGCGGTGAGTGCTAACGCGTGCCCGTGTTCCCGCCATAAGCGGCACAGGAGGACACCGTGGAGTTTTAGTGGGTTAGAGTCCCACATAACTGCACTATCTCCCCGTGGTACTGCAGTATGCATGAGCATTTCTCCACAAAAAAAAAAAAAATGTTAGAACTGTGACCAACTGCAACAACTACATCGAAATTGGTCGCGAAATTTTTCTAAGTAGTTTTTTCATGATGCCCCCAAGACGACACTCTGACCTGAATTTAATTTATTTAAGACAAAAATCAGTGAAACGGCCTTTAATCATTCTAAACAGTTGTTTTTTTAGATATAATTACCCACATATATTTTCTATTACACTTGGTAAATGTTTCTTTCTAAATATGAGTGAAAATATTATGGTAATTATGTTTAGGGATAAAAGCGTTATGATAAAAAACAGTAGGAGTTTAAACATATTTACATTAATGATATTTTTAATTACAATTTTCGGAAACATGAGTGTTATGAACATCGCCGGTAGCACTACAAATAGTATGAATGAAAACTTTAGGATGTAAAATTTTAGGAAGGTGATCATTCGGATTACAAATCATTAGGAAGAACAATTTCGGGTAAAGAACTTTATGTGAGCCAATATGGACCCAAGTCGGGGCAGTTATCACTGGGCAACAATGTAGCAGGATATTAAAAATAAAATAAGTAGAATTTAAGTCAGATCTACAAGTTTACGACTCAGTCGGTCTCTTCTATTTACGAGATGCAAAACCTTAAAGTCAACATTTTATCTTGACGTGAACTTGCCACAAGCTCTCACTCCGCTTTGTTCGGCGAAAATTTAAAAATAACTTATCATAACACAATATCCCGCCGCGCGTCGCTGAAAAGTTTCGATATTTTTAACAGACTTCAAAAAAGGAGGCCGATACATACTGTACTGATTTTGAGAAGCTTTTATTTGAATTGCCTTTTAGTTTATTTTTATTTATTTAGACTTCATGCACAAAAAGGTACAAAGGCGGACTTGATGCCTTAGGCATTCTCTACCAGTCAACCAAGGGTGGTAAAGAGATGAAATTGGCATACAAGTTTAGTTTGGATGACAATGCACGGTAAGCTGAAAAACTTGTTAAAGAAAAGGTTTTTAAACAAGTTTACAATTGAATCGATTTCCCCAACAGTTTCACGGCACCGCTATCTCAATGGCTTCGCGTAATGTCAGTTATGATTTTCTCACTGTTTTATGAACCAAAACTATAAGCTTCGGGTATTTTTAATATGTTTTTTTCTGTGGATGATTTGCACAATGTTGTTGACACTTCAAACACCGGAAACGGGTCCTTTGGTTTATACCGAACGATATTAAAAAAGCACATCTTTATATTTAACATCGCTCCTTTATGGGCTATTCTGTAAAATCGAAAATATGTGTTAAGTATTGTGTTTTTAAAAGAAAAAGAGAGGTGTTATAAGTTTTATGTGTGTCTGTGTGTTTGTGTGTTTGTGTATCTGTCTGTAGCATTATAGTTTCTAAACGGATGAATCGATTATGAGATATATTTTTTTTGTTTGACAGGTGACTTTATCGGGAGTGTTCTTATCTATGTTTTATGAAAACAGGTTCACCCGTTCTAAAGTTATGTGCGTTTTATTCTTTAAATCGGGATGTACGTATATACACAAGATATCGTGTTATAATTACGTGTTCAAAAAGATTGTCGATCGAAGCGTGTCTACTACTAGATAAATTAAGTAGCTTGAAAAAAAAATGTGTCGGAGGCTTTTTCAATTTTAGTTGTTTAACTTTAAAAATTCTGTAGCTAAATAAGTTTTTACTGAAAATAGAGGAAATAAAAAGTAGCGTGATAATTCTACGCTTTTTTTTCCGTCACATTATTTAGCTTTGCTTAAATTTAGACTTAAATATTTTATTCTACGACATTACTACGAGAACCTTGATGAATAATGCGACCCGGAATTCAGACGAAATTAACATAAATTACATAAAACTAAAAACGAATCCGTCGTACATTTGGAGTTCTTTCTGAATACCTGGTTATGTAACACCTGACTATATTAAATAATCTGTTTATATTATCTGTAGTACAGGATTTTAGCGAGAACTTTTTTCGTATGGCCCAAGTAAAGCGTGAGATGAGGTTAGAAAATAAAAATGTGTAGTCACTTTTTACCGACTACCCAGGAAGTTCCCAATTCAGATAAATAATGTTTTTTTTCTAGCATAACTCCGTCGTATAAAGACGTATTTGCAAAATTCTGTTTTCATTTGAAAGGGTATACTCTGGAGGTGGTACCATTGTCAAATCTGATGATGAGATGTCATGAAAATCGAAAGATCACCTCAAAGAGTATAGGCTGAAATGTAACGATTTTGGTATTTTTAATAACATGGCATGCATTTGCCTCCAGAAAGTATTATTTGGTGAAATGGAACTGATGAAAAAGACGAAATCCTTAATAAGAAGATGACCACTGGAAATCCTTAATAATTTAGTCATGGGTATAAGATATCTCAAATAGTTAAGCGACTATGATTAACCTGATGAAGCCAAGATCGGAGATTCTACAATCGAAGTTGTAGACGATTTTTTTTTTTTTTTTTATCGTCAATAGGCTTGCGCTTGACCACTATCTCACCTGATGGTAAGCGATGATGTGGTCGACGGTGAAGCACGCTTGCCTAGAAAAAACCTATTCACTCTTGACTTAAAGACCCCAAGATTGTAGCTATCGGGAAACACAGACTCCGGCAGGGAATTCCACTCCTTAGCTGTACGCATAATGAAAGTGTCCCCAAAACGTTTTGTGCGTATGGGTGGGATATCCACCATGTACCGATGACGCATCGCCGTACGTCTGGTAGTCCGATGATGGAACGGGCTGGGCGGAATCAGATCATGCAATTCCATCGCACACTCCCCGAAATGCAACCGATAAAAAACCGACAAGCTGGCAACTCGGCGACGATGTTCAAGGCTTTGGAGCTTTGACTTGACCAGTGCTTATGTCTAGCTGGAACAAACAGTCCAGCTGGGTAAGTCTAACTTCGAGAAAGAGGTCAACCGTCGAATCCGACACGGCTGGGTGGCGTTCGGGAAGTTGCGTGGTATTTTCTCGTCTAATTTACCGCAGTGTCTCAAGACAAAAGTCTATGACCAGTGTGTGTTGCCAATAATTACTAATGGGACATCTCCACCAATTCTTTCCATCCGTTCGCGTGCGGCTGGCCAGCACGTGGCTGGAAGTGGATCACTGTGTTGCCCAATTTCTCACGGGACATGGTAACTTTAAAAGTAAATTATTTTCTTTCAAGCTCGTTGCCTCGCCTTTATGTCAGTGTTCTACATCTGACTGCGAATATGTACAATCTGCACATCATATCTTATAGGAGTGTATTCTTTGGCAGAATGAACGTAATAGACGTGGTCGCTCACGATGGGCCTTATCAAAAAGCTTAAAATTACCCAAAGGGCAGTGGTGAGGGCTAAGCTCAGAGTTTCCTTGCGTGAACGCATCATAAATCAGGATATCCGCAGGAGAACGAAAGTTACCAACATAGTCCGAAGAATAGCGAAACTTAAGTGGCAGTGGGCAGCGTATATAGCTCGCAGAACGGATAGCCGATGGGGCCTAAAGGTTCTGAATTGGTGACCGCGAATCGAAAGACGATGCGTTGGAAGGCTTCCCACTAGGTGGTCCGATGACCTGGTTAAGGTTGTGGGAATGCAATGGATGCATGACACACGGGATCGGTCAATGTAATTACCAAAGATACCATACGTGTTCAAATAGGTTGTCGATCTAGATAAATTATGTAGCATGAAATAAAAACGTCTCGTAGGCCTTATTTACTTGTTTGACTTTAAAAATAATCTGTTTATATTATCTGTAGTACAGGATTTTAGCGAGAACTTTTTTTGTTTGGCCCAAGTGAAGGGTGAGATGAGGTTAGAAAATAAAAATGTGTAGTTACTTTTTACCGACTACCCAAAAAGGAGGAAGTCCTCAATTCAGATAAATAATGTATTTTTTTTCTAGCATAACTCCATCTTATAAAGATGTATTTGCAAAATTCTGTTCTTTCAAAATTCTTTTAGTTGAAAGGGTATACTCTCGAGGTGGTACCATCGTCAAATCTGATGATGAGATCTCATGGAAATCTAGGAAACACCTCAAATAGTATAGGCTGAAATGTAACGATTTTGGTATTTTCAATAAAATGGCAAGCATTTGCCTCCAGAAAGTATCATTTGGTGAAACGGAACTGATGAAAAAGGAGAAATCCTTAATAAAAAGATGGCCACTGGTAATCCTTAATAAGTTTGTCATGGGTATAAGATATCTCGAATAGTTAAGCAACTATGATAAACCTAATAAAGCCATGATTGGAGACTCTATACTCAAAGTTGTAGACGATTATGTCTAGCTGGAACAAATAGTCCAGTTGGCTAAGTCTAACTTCGAGAAATAGGGTCAACCGTCCAATCCGACTCGGCTGGGCGGCGTTCGGGAAGTTGTGTGGTATTTTCTCGTCCAATTTACCGCAGTGTCTCAAGACAAAAGTCTATGACCAGTGTGTGTTTCCAATAATTACTAATGGGACATCTCCACCAATTCTTTCCATCCGTTCGCGTGCGGCTGGCCAGCACGTGGCTGGAAGTGGATCACTGTGTTGCCCAATTTCTCACGGGACATGGTAACTTTAAAAGTAAATTATTTTCTTTCAAGCTCGTTGCCTCGCCTTTATGTCAGTGTTCTACATCTGACTGCGAATATGTACAATCTGCACATCATATCTTATAGGAGTGTATTCTTTGGCAGAATGAACGTAATATTATGTTGAATAATGTACAGGCTGCATCAGGAGTTGTTTACTATACGGACCTTGTGGAAACTAGAACAAATTTCCGTGCGTTCAAGCGTTTTTGCCATACCTATTATTGGAACCAAATATTCTCACAATGTTAGGACCCATTAATATGTATTAATGCTAATTTTTTTATCCGTGGTGCTAGGCAACTGGGCTTATCCCAGTTGTATATGACCCTTTGTGCCTATTGGCCTTGTTTTTTCTGTCTCCTGCTTGATATGAAGGGAAGTGGAAATTTAAATTTTTTCCTACTCCTCCGTTATTCTTTTCTGATTAATTTCGTTGCGGGATCCAAGACAGGTAAATTCATTCTCCGGGACTTCGTCGAGCTTCATTGCCTCGGCGCTTTTCTGGTGGTCGCCACTGTTGATTCTGGCTTTCAGGAGTTGCAGTGGTTTGGGAACAGTGCGGTGGGATTGTCCCAAAAAAATTACTAATGGGACCGAGATGTGGTCGCTCACAATGGGCCTTATCAAAAAGCATAAAGTTAACCAAAGGGCAATGGCGAGGGCTATGCTCGGAGTTTCCTTGCGTGAAGGCATCATAAATGAGGATATTTGCAGGAGAACGAAAGTTACCAACATAGCCCTAAGAATAGCGAAACTTAAGTGGCAGTGGACAGGGTACATTGCTCGCAGAACGGATAGCCGATGGGGCCTAAAGGTTCTGAAATGGTGACCGCGAACCTGAAGACGATGCGTTGGAAGGCTTCCCACTAGGTAGTCCAATGACCTGGTTAAGGTTGTGGGAATGCACTGGATGCAAGACACACGGGATCGGTCAATGTAGTTATCAAAGATACCATCTCCGGAAAACAAAGTTATTTAGTATTCGGTTTACTTTTTTAAAAACTTTTTTTATGAATATTATGTATAGGCTCGTGTTTGACCACTATCTCGCCTGATGATAAGCGATGATGTGGTCTACAGTGAAAAGCAGTAACCTATTCACTCTTGACTTAAATACCCCAAGGTTGTAGCTATCGGGCTTTCCACAAAGTCACATACAGATGCCTCATCTCATACAAAGAAACCGTGCCAACGTAAATAGCGTTTTTCGTGTCATTATATCGATATTTTTTTGGAAATCGATCGCATTCAGTTGCGTTCTACGGCGATAGATAGATAACCATCTATATACGTGGAACGGAACGGAACGGAACCGAACGCGATCGATGAACAAAAAATAATCAGAATAATCGGTATAGAACGTCGCCACGGTTTCTTTGTATGGGATGAGACACCACTGACAAAAATAACTGATATCCTGGTGAGGGCCGCGGCAGTTTGCTGGTGCGAATAGCAAAGGATTCTGTTTGGCAGAGGCGTCTGTCCAGCAGAAGACGTTATTAGACATAAGTCAAGATGATACATTATCTGTCCCCACCGACAAACTGTAAAAAACAGTCTTGTTGGGCCTTCATAAGTTTATGACCGTTGTTAATTTTTTAACCGACTTACCAAAAAGGAAGAGGTTCTATTTCGTTCGACTTTATTTAATGTTGACTAAGTTATTGCCCTCTCATTGAGATATACATTACAATACCATCAGGTTAGCTGAAGTTGATATATCTTGTGTGCATTTGTGGAGGCCTACGTCCAGCAGTGGACGTCTTTCGGCTGAAAGGCATGTGTGAATTTTTTATCAGGACTTAAACCATCTGAAACAGAACCTAGCAAAAATAATCTCGTTTGTAGAAAAAAAAGTAAGAAATACTGATACAATTACCGACAGAATTTGATGTACTAAGTAATTATATCCACAGCTGACTTAGTAATCTCTCAAATTAATCTACTAACACACATTAATCCCAGGCTGTACCACATTCCCTTGAGTAGCTGATTTTAAAATGAGAATCACGTCTAAACGGCTAGTCGTAATTTATTGGAAAAAATATATGTTATATAAGACCATTTTCTTAATAATTTCATCTGAGCAAATTTTGAGTTTTATTCGTATAACATAGTGTAATTAATTTGTAAAGTTATGTCTAAAACGGACAAAAACACGACAATCACAACAAAACCGCTGGGCGTATTTTAATGAAATCGACACCATATCAAAGACAATTTAATTATCTACATTTTTATCTGAAGCTTTTTTTTTAAAGTCTTAGAATAATAAGAAAAGTACAAAAAACTACTAAATTTCGGGTCGCGCAGGTGAGAAACGAGGGCGCGTTTTGTTCCCTCAAGGTCGTTGGCGTTAATCGTCGTCTTAAAACGTCATTTCCCGTGCAAACACCGCGCTATTGATACAAACAATCAGTGGGATAGGCTGGCGAGCGAGCCAATACGCACGGAATGTGCCACTCACAAATATTTTTCCTCTTTTTATATATGTGAAGCCGACTTTCTGTACCTATACATTTTGGCGATACAGCAGCAGTGACATCACGAAACACTATGCCACCGTAATGACATGCATGAAACTTTATGAATCACATTTGTGACAACATTTGGATGACAGACTGATTAAATCATGCTGATACGGAATTTTAAAGGGTTTGGTTTCGTTTTATCTTTAAATTCATTATTATACCCGTGGATGGAGTAAAAGGATCAATGCAAGCAGTGTTCTGTTGTAAAAGCTAGGCAAGCAGAACTTCACCCACCTTATTGTAATAGATATGGTACGAATTTCTTTTTAAACTTTGTATATGCCCATGTTATATTATGTTATACAATATCTGCATTCTACCAATCTTAATGTACGGAAGCCAAACATGGGCCATAACAAAAAACACAACTAATAAAATTGCCATTTGCCAATGAGCAATGGAAAGAAGCATGTTAGGACTAAAGAGGGGGGATAGAATAAGAAACATCAACATTAGGAAAAAGACCAAGATACAGGACGTAACCCTAAAAATAAAAAGGCTAAAATGGAAGTGGTCGGGACATATGATCAGAGGCAAGGACAAGTGGAGCAAAATAGTTACACAATGGTACCCAAGGGAAGGAAAAAGGAAAAGAGGTAGACAACAAAAAAGATGGGACGATGATATCAGGCAGGTTGCAGGCATAACATGGAGTAGAGTGGCCGGAGAGAGATCAGAATGGAGTAGGTTGGAGGAGGCCTTTGCCAACTGGCAAACGGACTTACAGAAAATAAAGAAGCACCAAATACACGAATAATTTCAATTATGTAAAATATATATTTATAACAGTGCAGTAGTGTAAGAAACTTAATTGTATATCTTTTGTCCGAATAAAGGCTTTATTATTATTTTATATATATGCCCATGTACTACAATCTCCGTTTTTATTGAAATAAAATTATTTGATTTGATTTGTAATCTTATCATCACCATGAGAAAAACTTAATTAATGTATGTTTTTATGGACTAACCCGCCACTCTATTATTCCCATTTACTGTATTGCCTGAAAGCTAGAATCAAAAGTGGTGATAACCAGAAAAGTGCCAAGTCAATGAAGCTCTATGAATACCGGAATAGCGGAGGAGCAGCTTTATGAAGTAGGAGACAGAATAGAGATAAGCCACCAAGCACAAAGGAAGGTATTATGAGTGGGTTTTTATATGAACACTATACACTTCTTACCACTATATTACTTTTTTCCTTCTTATTTTTTTTTTTTTGGTTGGAAAATCGTCCAATGACTTCTGCCGCTCTGGGTGAAGAGGGAGGGCGTGTCAGACTTTTACTGACTAAAACCCAAGCGTGTTCCTTCAGTTGCTTGTTTCAGGGCCGCGGTAACTTTCTTTTAAATTTATTCTCGATCCTGACAGGCATCGGACCTAGCGGATCCCGTCAGTTTAATATGAACACTATACAGTTCTTACTACTATATTACTTTTTCCATCCTAGATAGATCCAAGCCTAGATTAGGACATAGCATACTTTTTATCCCGGTTTTACGTTCCCGGTTCGTCTATCAGTGGCGCAATGCATAGATGACATTATTTTCATCAGGGGCTAGAATATAGATAAGATGAACCTGGTGCAGGAACTTGGGAATTGGCACAAGAGTGGCCTGTGATCAGCTGTGGGCGAAGTCAGGCTGTGGATGACGATGATGACGTTCCCGTGCATTAATTTTCGTTTAAAATACCTGTTTTATCTAATTAACCTAGTAGACCAGAGAGCAATAAACCAACACTGATCATCCCTGTGTGTCTAGTACAAGATAATTAGAATTATTTTTTGTACTTTTGCTTAATTAGCAAATTTCTCTGCACGTGAAAGTCAGCGTAGCGTGAAGCTCAATATTTGCCAATCACGCAATCAGGTTGCATTGATTGGCGCTTAGCGAGGTGTAGTTTGTAGCTAAAACATTAACTTAATTAACTTAAGTGACATGGTCTAATAAAAACGTTATTATCGTTTTCCCGTGACTTCACTCGCACTTGTCGATACGGTTGGCGAAGTGGCTAAGCGATTGGGTGTCGCGGGTTCGACTCCCCCACGGAACAAAAATATTTGAATGGTCTACAGATAGTTGTTTCTAATCTGGGTGTATTTTGTCATCATCAGCCTTTAATGTTTCCAATGCTGGAACACGTGCCTCCTCTCTGTGAGAGGGAATGGGCTATAATAGGTACACGACGCGGGACCAGTGCCATTGATGGCAGATGTCACACGTCTGCGAATTTTGGTTCTAGTACATGCCGGTTTTTGAGAGCAGTAGTAATGAGATAATTTTCACAAAGTAATGTGCATGCCTGGGTTCGAATCAACGACCTACCCTTTTAAAATAGGTTTGAATTATTATTTAAGTACCTATTGATATATATATAACAAGCCTTCAACTATTCTCAGTTTTGACATTAATTCTTTTTCACCTTCAATGCCGAATTAATGACGTTATTTTCAATCTATTATTTTTAAGCCATGCAAAGCTTATACATTTGTTGCACAGACAGGCACATAATACTAAAGTCAAAGTCAAAGTCAAAGTCAAATATATTTATTCAATTAGGCCAATAAACGGCACTTTTGAACGTCACATAAATTAAAATTAAAAATTAAAAGTAATAAAAAATAAATTTAAAAGTAATAAAAAAAAAAAAAAACAGATAAAAAAAAAAAAAAAAAAAAAAATGATTCTACCGTGCATTCGGCAAGTAGATTGATATGGAGAAGAACGCACAAGAAACTCCATACTTACTCTTTTAAAAAAAAAAAATTGGTGTTTTACAATATTAACATACGTACATACATTAATATATGTGAGGACGATGCACCCAGAATAGCTCTACACGCAGGTATAAAGTATTAAAAAGCATTAACAGGAAAATTAATTAATTTGATAAGTAGGAACATGGTTCTCACATACTTACAAATATTACAAACATAGGTAAAATACCTAATTCAACAACAACGGAACAGTGTGTGAGTCAATTACCTAAAAAAAAAAAAAAAAAAAAATACAATGAATACAATAACTATGAATGGGAATATAAATTAACAAATTTGATTTTGTCTACACCAAAGATTGCCCTATGGAGCAGGACCAGCATGTTTCCAAGCATTCTTATCTTGAATATAATCATCTAATTTGTAATATGCTTGTTTACAAAGGGTGCTTTTAACTAAAGTTTTAAATTTACTTTCATTTAGTTTTAATATATCACAAGGTATTTTGTTATAGAATTTAACACAGTACCCCATGAAAGATGATTGTACTTTAGCTAGTCTGTAAGAAGGCTGATCTAACTTATCTTTATTTCTGGTATTACAATTGTGTCTATCACTGACTTTACTAAAGAGATGTATATTTTTCCTTACATACATAATATTTTCATAAATAAATTGGCAAGAAACTGTCATAATATTAATATTTTTAAACAGTTCCCTAAGAGATTCACGGTGACTTAACTTATATATGGCTCTGACAGCTCTCTTTTGCAATATAAATATGGATTCAATGTCAGCCGCTCGACCCCACAGTAAAATACCGTATGACATTATGCTGTGAAAGTAACTAAAATAGACCAAACGCGTGGTTTCTACATCCGTTAACTGTCTTATCTTTCTAACAGCATAAGCGGCTGAGCTTAGCCGACCCGCAAGAGATGTTATATGAGGACCCCATTGCAATTTGTCGTCTAGAGTGATTCCCAGGAAAACTGTTTGATTTACAAAGTCCAGCTTTTCGCCATTCAATATGATATCGCATTCGGTACTTCTAACATTCGGCAATGTGAATCTAATTTTGGTTTTTTTTTCATTTAGTACTAAATTGTTTGCCGTGAACCAATTTTGGACCTGATAAATGGAGTTATTCACGTCATCAAGATTTCGTGACTAGGCTTAAGAACTTTTAATAATATTCAAATAAAATCTTGAATATATTTAACTTATACCAAATGCAGACTTAAAATACAGTGCAATTACGTGGAAAATGCAATGTAGAAGAGCGGAGTCTTGCCGCTCTACAAACTGAGTTCACTGATGAAGTATTAAATGAATTTCGTTGGATCTGGGCTGCATCAACTTCTTTTGAAACATTATTTAATTTAATGTGGAACATCCTAAGGCTGTGTTCGCACTTTCGGATTGTGGTAATAAAATGCGACAAACAAAATATATCTAAAAGGCTAAAGTAAGTAAAAACGTTGGAATATCCTAGAAGAACATGCACAGACAGATGCGTAGTGGTGCTCACAACCGGGGCGTAGTGATGTTGATTTTGATTGATCACTTGACATTTCGATAATCCTTGACAGACGCATATATTTTTGTATTTTATAGGGTCGCCGAAGGGTCTAAACGGAGCCCTATTGCTGACACTCACGTGTCAAGCACATCTGGTGCCTGTCTGTCTGTCGTCTGTCATACAAGTTTTACAGCCAAACCGTAGGAGCTATATTCTTCAAATGTTCACAGTATAAGCATCTTGTTGACTCAAAGCCATCGTATGGCTTGTCCAAAAATATTTTTAAGAGAGTCCTCTCTAAAGATAAAGCGGGGTGCGAAAAACAAATTACCTACCCCATCGAATGGGATATCGTTGTTTAGTTATCTCGTTAATAAATACTGTACCTTTTTTTTAATATTGAAAAAAAAAAGAATGAGAAGCCACCAAAATCAGCTCCTTTTATAAAATGTTTATGCGACATTTTTTTCCTATGAACTTCAAATTTGGTGATTATTTTTATTATTTCTTACAAATACCAATATATTGATAAATTTGATGTTTTCTTAGAAATTCCCGCTTCTTTCCTGTTACAAAGTTGGTTGTAATTTGGTGGTTTGTTGTGGAACCCTAAATGTGCGGAGTCCGACACGCACTTGACCAGTTTTTCCAATGGCTATCGCAACGCTTTCGTTGACAGAATGCCACTTGTCTCAAATAAAAGTAAGTATGAAAGGATCGTAGAAGGTAGCGTTCAACAGTTTCTGCCTGAAAAACGGTAGACCCGTTTTGCAAGCCGAAACTGTTGTTACTACGTCATCAATAGTTTCCATGTAAGTTGGGTTCGGTTTAAAGATCTTTTATTTTTACAAAATAACAATGTTCACTTACGAATAAAAATGATCACTATTTAATCTACTAATGCAACTGAATATCAATATTTCACATAAAACAACTGTCATTTAAACTCCCAAGCCTCCCAAGACAATTATTGGGCACAAAAATTATATAAAATTAGACCAATAAATCTAACTTTTAGATTTTAAAATTACCAGTAACAATTTATGATATTACTTTTATGACAACTTAGATCTTCGGTTTAATGTGCCTTCTGAAGTACCAACAGACGGTTGAAAGGTTACTCAACTGCATACGGATACTCAATTTTCGTCCCGCATCCAGCGGATCCCTTCAAACTTCACCCGTTCATTGGTCCACCTGGTAGGAGGCATTCCAACGCATAGTCTTTCGGTTGGCTGTCGCCACTCCAGAAATTTTCTGCCCCATCAGCCATCCGTCCTGCGAACAATGTGCCCAGTCCACTGCCACTTAAGTTTTGCAATTCTTCGGGATATGTGGGTAACCCTGGAACTCTTGCGGATCTCTACATTTCTGCAATCTACATTATCACACTTATATAACGCCAAATTACGCCACAGAATTCTAGCTGATGTTATATCATTTTCTTATTCGATAGTGCATACACGGCTTTACAAGTTTTAAGTCTACAAAGTATTATGGTATCTGAAACTGCTCTCCGAAATTCTCTCGTTTTCTACCACTATTTCGTGTTTATCTTGTTACTTATTACTATCTGTGTTTATGTTTAAAATCAGGGAGATAGTTTGCCAGTTTCATTTTAATCCCTCGTTTACTGTGTTTTGCACGTACAATCGAATGTGATTCTGATGCCGACATGTTTTGTATTTGCATTCAGTTTTCAATTGTTTTTTTACGGATTGAATATTTGCAGTTTGCATATTGTTAACATTGCGAATTGGTTTTTTGAGATTTGAAGATTTTCTTACGACCGACCGTATCTTTTGGTAGATTCGCTTCAACAGTCTATTTTAATATCTTAGCCTGTCTAATATCGATAGTAACTATATGATTGTATCCTTTTAGGACTCAGCAGCAATTTGACCACATTTAATAATAAGTAAGCCCCATACAAATCAAATCCAAAGTAATATTTTAAATTGGAAAGTAACTATGTCCGTCTGTTTGTGTTGGTTACGTTTTCACTTCGAAACCGCTGGATCAATTATGATTAAGAGGAAATACGGGCGGAGAGACATTTGAAAAAACTATCGCTGTCGCTCTGCAAACTGTGAGCGCCTGGCCTGCGGCCGCCGGATCCATGTGTGTGTAAATTGACAGTGTGTGCGTGCCTCCGAAACGCTCCCGGCCGCGGCTCACGCATTTCTTGTAATCGCCACAGTCACTCGTTACTTTTGTTGTTGTGGATTGTGGACATATATCCAACAATATCTGTTAATCTTAACAGCAAACGCAGAAAATCTTTTTTTGGACGTGACTAATAATACTGTAGAGCAATTTAATAATGTAATTGCTAAAGAGTTAACTTTGCAGAAAGTGGCTCATATCACATCAGACAAGATGTTATGGAGTAGTACCTTCATGGAATAGCGAGATTTTCCGAAAAAGAAAACTTACGTATCCCAAAGACGGAACGAGCAAAATAAAAAGAACTACATAACCTGTTAAAAACTACGGTCGCTTAGAGTTGGAAGAAGATATGCCTTTGGATTTATATAAATTAAAAGAAAAATAATATCTTGAAAGATTGCTCTCAACTAAGGATGTTCAAAGAAAAATAGTGGGGTCCAAAGCGATAATAGCTTATGGGAAATTGAAAGGCTTACGGCATCGAATTTTGGGCGAATATGTAAGATGCGACCGAAAATATCGGTTTGCAAAATATGAGAAACGTTATTATATAACAAATTTAAAGGAACCGTGGCTACCAATTATGTCAAGGAAAAGGAATCTGAAGCGATCGATCAATTTATCAAGCACACGGGCTACAGGTATTAGAGTGTGGCATGTTTATCGATGAAAAACAACCCTTTTTAGCGGCAAGCCCGGATGGTCTGGTAGGTGAAGACTCGATAATAGAGGTAAACTGTCCTTATGAAATTGCAAGTATGTCACCTGAAGACGGAATTCATCAAAAATAAATGGATTTAGAGCTGTTTTCAAGGGTCATCACTAATCGTCTCCGTAGACCACACACATACGCTGTGGCAGGTTATACAGAAGACCGAAGAGTACAAGCTGCCTCTCTGTTTAGCGTTTGTGGAATACGAGAAAGCCTTCGATTCGATCAACACTTGGGCTGTACTGCAGTCTCTCCAACGGTACCAAATTGACTACCGGTACATCGAAGTGTTGAAATGTTTGTATAAAAACGCCACCATGTCAGTTCGACTTCAGGATCAGACCTCGGAACCCGTCCTTATGCAGCGAGGTGTGAGACAGAGATACGTAATATCTCCAAAACTGTTCACCACTGCACTGGAGGATGTCTTCAGGTTTCTGGACTGGAAAGGCATAAATGTCAATGGCGAATACATCACTCACCTTCGGTTTGCCGACGATATAGTGGTCATGGCTGAGACTATGAAGGACCTCAGTACAATGCTCGATGACCTCAGTAGAGCTTCCTAAAGAGTGGGTCTTAGGATGAACATGCACAAAACCAAGGTGATGTTGAATGTCCATGTTACACTCACTCCAATCAAGGTCAGATACTCGATTATGTCTATGTCTACCTGAGACAAACGATCCAGTTGGGTAGGGCCAACTTCGAGAAAGAGGTCAACCGTCGAATCCGACTTTGCTGGGCAGTGTTCGGGAAGTTGCGGTATCTTCTCGTCCAACTTAACACAGTGTCTCAAGACGAAAGTCTATGTGTGTTGCCAGTTAATGGCTCTGAGACATGGTCGCTTACTATGGGCCTCACCAGAAAGCTTACAGTCACCCAAAGGGCAATGGAGAGGGCTATGCACGCAGTTTCATTGCGTGGTCGAGTCAGAAATGTAGAAATCCGCAAGAGAACCATGGTTACCGACATAGCCCGAGCAATAGAATTTGGCAAGCCCGAGAATTGCCAAACTTAAGTGGCAGTGGGCAGGGCACATTGCTCGCAGAACGGATGGCCGATGGGGCAGAAAGGTTCTGGAGTGGCGACCGCGAACCGGAAGACGTTGCATTGGAAGGCCTCCCACCAGGTGGACCGATGACTTAGTGAAGGGATCCGCTGGATGCGTGACGCACGGGACCGATCAATGTGGTGACGCTTGGGGGAGGCCTATGTCCAGCAGTGGCTGATATGATGACGATGATGATGATGAAATAGATTTATGTACGTTTAAAGGTAAAATGTTACAATTAAAACAGAATCACAATTACTTATACCAAGTACAAGGCCAACTACACATAACTCTTCGAGATTTCTGTTATTTTATTTTATGGAGTCCCAAAAGCTTTTATTTTTCAAAATATTAAGAGGGACGATGCATTATGGCATAAAAATTAACCATTATTAGAAAAGTTCTACCACATTAGTGGCAAGCCTAAGGCATAGCCTTTTACCAGAAATCATTGACGGTCGGATACCAAAGAATAAACCAGTGAGAGAAAGCACGTCTTCATAATCTGCCTAGCCTTTTCCCATCTACGTTAGAGTCGGATGCAGCTGAATACCAGTATTTTGATGGTTCGACTGCCTATCTGACCTCCATAACCAGTTACTGGGTAATATGCAACCCCTTGGTAAAACGGGTCAGACTTTCGGGCTGTCAAAGCCGAAAATAACAGTCGGGACCAACGGCTTAACGTGCTTGGCGAGACACGGACGGGTCTTGGTATGTTAAGATGGTCACCCATCCACGGACCAACCACGGCAAGCAAAGCTTAACCAGATTGATTGGCTGACGTTGAAATAAGTTTAATTTCGCTGATGTACCTAGTAGGCGATATAGAGATTGCGGATACCTATCCGATATATAATTAACTGTTTTGTATTGAAATTTTTTTGTAATAAACATTTATAGACATGCACTTTATTTTATTTTGTACCCAACACTTTTTAATACAAGTACTTCTATTTGTATTTCTCACTAACAGCACATGTAAACAATATAAATGTGTTTATCGATAACTGTTTACAACACTAGTATATCGATATTATTTTCAACTACTACGCATCACCTTTCCGTCTGTGTACGTATTATGCAGACCCCTTGCGTCTCACCCCGCCCTCAAATTCGTGCGATAAGGACAACTGCAGATTCGACAAATTTTCTTAAGTAAAAAAAACTTAATTCAAAAAATCAAAAAACCCGACAGTTTCAAAAGCGAACTAAAAAGTCGTAAACAAGGAAAAAATCATGCTGTGCAGTCGGAGGATACATATTCGTGGGCTGGCTGACCAAAATCACTATGACACTTGCAGGGTTAAGACGCATCGATTAACGTATGAATCATCAAAATCGGTTAACGCGTTTGGTCTCTGGAACGCCATATAGGAACAAACATACATACATACATACATACTTACATACATACATAGACTGTTAAACACATTACCCTCCTTCGGCAGTCGGGTAAAAAAGTCATAATTCGAGGTTTGGCTCTCGTCTGTTTTCTCTTCCAATATTGGACCGATTTAAAAGATATTTCATAAACTGAATAAGAAGGATATATACTATGACCCTATGTTTTCCTTTTTTCATTAATAGTTGTCAAATTTGTACACTAGGGCTCTGAAGACAGCGACTCAATACAGACAATTTTGAGCATTTTGAGAGGGTTCTAGTGCTTACACGGATAATATATCACCAAAAAGGAAAACATAGGGACATAGAAGAAGTTGATATTTATTTTACTGTAAAAAATCATTGCTTTAAGTTCATAAACCAGAGAGAAAACAGACGAGAGCGATTGTATGGAGAAAAGACCAACCCCGTTTCCTCTTAATTTTGGTATAGAGATAGATCGGACCTCCACCATGCCATACAATTCAATTTCTCGCCTCACCAAGAAAAAGCATATCAATAAATTTTCTGCCTGAACCATAATACAATAACATTTCTTATCTTCGTCACACAATATAAATTGATTTCGAGTAGGAGTCTGTTTTCTTTCGAAATTTCCGGAATGCTTTTCTTTCGAACTACCATGCATGCATGTTCGTTTAGAACTGCAGGTTCTAGAAATTAAATTAATTGATTTTATAAGTTTCGTGTTCAGTGGTTTGTAAGTTTTACTTTAAATTTAGTTTACCTATGTCTTTATGGAACCCTATGACTCTAGGCAAAATAAATAATATCCCAGTTGAAAATCATCCTTTGTGCCTATTAGCCTTGTTTATTCTGTCTCCTGCTTGATATGGAGGGAAGTGGAAATTATGTTATTTTTCCTACTCCTCCGTTATTCTTTTCTGATAATTTTTCATTGCGGGATCCAAGGCAAGTAAATTCATTCTGCGGGACTTCGTCAAGTTTCATTACCTCGGCGCTTTTCTGGTGGGAGCCACTGTTGATTCTGAATTTCAGGAGTTGCAGTGGTTTGGGAATAGTGCGGTGGGGTTGTCCCAAAAAAAAAACGAATTTCAAATGGAGCGACTAACTATCAGATCTGCACAACCCAGTAACTGGGTAATACGACAACGTTTTGGTAAGGTTGGTGTTAGAAGGAAATCTACTTCTGACTTTCCGTAAAAACTGTAAACAATTGTCCCCGGCTGTCATTTGTACGACAGCCGGGGCCGACGACTTAAAACGCTTTCCGAGGCAAATACATCACTGTATGTGAAGCACTCATCTCACTTAATCACTCATCCACGGACCTTGCTAAGCGTTGCTTAAGCTTCAAGTTCGACTCGTGCGGCGGTTGTTATTTGGCCACGAGTTTCTCTACTCCTGTTCCAAAATAAATAAACTAGCCCAGTAAAGCTGAACAAAGTGTACTAATTGAATAAACACGAAGCCACCTCATTAAACTTGGCTCGATACGGTTCAAGCGCGCCTTATTCATTTATTCTTTAGTTTAAAGCACTACTATTTTGTGCACTTTATGTATTCGTAATAAAGCTGATTTAATGTCGTATTTTATTAAGTAGTTGGTGTATTATGGCTGTTTGTGGATAAAACAGAGTTATTCGTTAATGCCTAGACAATTTGAAAAATGATTGAAATTAGGTAGTAGGTCATATGCTAAAAACTATTGAAATTATTAAATTAACCGGGCTTTTGATTTATACGGAACCAAAGCGTGGACGTTCACAATGAACCTCATCAGAAGGTTCATTAAAGTAACCCAAAGGGCAATGGCAAGGGCTTTGCTCGGTGTTTCCTTGCGCTATCGAATCAGAAATGAAGACATCCGCAAGAGAACCAAGGTTACCGACATAGCCCGAAGAATTGCCAAACTTAAGTGGCAGTGGGCAGGGCACATTGCTCGCAGAACGGGTGGCCGTTAGGGCCGAAAAGTTCTGCAGTGGTGACTGCGAACCGGAAGACGTTGCGTTGGAAAGCCGCCCTCTAGGTGGTCCAACCTGGTCAAGGCTGCGGGCGTCCGGTGGATGCGAAACGCACAGGACCAATCAGTGTGGCGACGCTTGGGGGAGGCCTATGTCCAGCAGTGGACGTCTTTCAGCTGAAATGCTGATGATGATGACTGATTAATCACTTTGTCCATGACATACACAAATAATGAGACTACTGCCTTGTAGTTCAAGTTGCCAGCTGTAACGAAGACGCTGCTATTTTATACACAGAACATAAAAGACGATCACTCTGGGTAAGTAAGCTTGAAAGAAAGAAGTTATTAATACTGCCATCAACCGGACACAGATCCAGCCTCGGGGCTACTTCTGAGCCCCAGATTTTCCAGATAAAAAGCCTTTATTCATCCAGCTCGACGGGGTCATTTCCTGGTCATGAGACTACTTGTTTCTTGTCAGTAGATAGACGCTGCGGGGATCCACTGCACGCGAGACGCTTGGAACCGGTCAATGTGACAACACCTTCGGGAGGCCTATGTCTAACAGTGAACGTCTTTCGGCTGAAATTTGATGATGACCTACAAAACATACTACCTAATGATAATACACTAACTACTAAATAAAACACGACATATAAGTAGGTTAATCACAAATAAAGTGTGCAAAATTGTAGCGCTTTAAAATAATGAATAAAATAATTAGGTGAGCTTGAAACATAATCCGCGAAAGCATATAATTTCGCCCATATAGGTAAACATGGTTTCACAATACGTGACAGAGCGTAATACTTCAGCATTTAGTGTAAGCACTACACGTACGAACTATTTTACTCCCACCCAATAATGTGATTTAGTTGCAAGCAAGGGAACGATGTATATATGGTAAATTACGTGTTACAATTCGTTTTTTACTTATTTACCTGTCATTTTATGCTTAAAAGTTGAGAATAAATATTATGCACGCCTCCCAGAGAAAAAAGGAAATTAATAACTATACATTTTTCACATCGGCATATCATGTCATTTTTTTCGTCATGACATTTGCGTTTTTTTAAACTGGTCACTTTAACTGTGATAATTTCAGTTACCAAAATACGCCAATTTCATTTATGTAAGGACCTAATATAAAGAGATTGTCATGATAGTTCCGATGTAAAAACGAGATAAAGTATTTCTTACACCAACAAATATAAATGGAACAAATATTTGTATGGCTACAGTTAGTTGATCCGGATCTGGGTGTCTTGTGTCTGTGAGTTTAAATGTTAGTGAACGCACCCACGATACTGGCAGAAATACCTAGAGTGGGGAAACGTTTAAAACAAAAACAAAAGCAAACAAACAAAACAAACATTGAATTAAGATTTTAGAAGAAACATGGCTGTCTAAACGAACTCAGAATATCATATTCAACTATCTACCAATAAATAATACCTAATTGTGTGGTACGAGCTTCTCTTCAATTTGTAGTTTTTTCTTCAGGAAGAACACCTGTGAAAACTTGCTAATATATAATATTTTTCGTACTTTCAAAGAGCCATAAACACAAATAAAAGTGAAATATAATTATTAAAACATTTTGTTTGTTTGTAGGCATTTCAGCGAAACATGTGCGTTACCCATTACGTATTTAACAGCACATTATGTCATTAAAATTATATATAAAGTTAAAATATTTAATGGACGCCAAGTACTTTGTAAATATTAACTGTTTGGACGTGAATGTGTTATGATGCAAGTTTTGAATTATTAGTATGACGTGCTTTGATAAATATTTTAAAGTTTTGCAGTTGCAAGTTGATAGGTATTGCTTTTACCTGTGATGTAAGTTATTACAGGTACAAACGGAGGGAGTGCACCAAAAACATAAATTAACAAACAAAATAAGAAGAAAAACAAATCCTGTACCTACAAGGCAAAAGATAGCTTTTATACGAGTAGGTACATAGGTGCATAAACTCACACCCTTTGTGTGTGGGGGTCGGTAGAGACTACAGAATGTCTGCACCTGCTACAATCCTTACATCATACTACTTTTGCTTTATTTACGTTTTGCTATTATCTTAACAAACATAATTAAAATTCGGTGTTACGTAAATGAAAAACCAAAACAGTTTTATCAAAGTCAAAATCTTAAACCAGTTATTTATCCAGGCTTAGTGACATTGATAAATGATAAATAAATGATAAATGATTTTATTTCTGTAAGTTGGTTTGTACAAACACTTTTACACGTCGATCATATTTTTTAAAACTAGATGAGGTCGGCGTTTCCTATCTGACTACTCTGAGAAGAAAGGCCGAAACAAACTCAGAGGTCACAGTCTCTTTTAAAGTCCTGACAAAATCTTGGTTCGATCATGTGAAGACCATGTAGACTGATGTCTGAAATGGTCTTTTGAGGAAAGAACCATCCAGATTGAGTGGACCTGTCCAGTCAGTGCACGCATTTGTCAATAACCGAGCAGCTCAACTCAGAATTTAAGGAGCTCAACGATTCGACGAACAATACCAAAGAAAGGACATTCGGGTAGGCCGCATAAACTACTCAAACTGCCAGACCATGATTAAAAACTAAGATAAATTAAAAAACAAAATAATGATCCACATAGTCTTCATATTCACAATAATTAAAATAAAATAATATAATACTTTAAAAAGTAAATATTCTTGTCATTGCAAGAAAACAAATAAAAAATTAAAAAAATATTTTTTTTAAAAAATAACAAAATTCATGGAGCAAAATATTTAAACAAAAAAACTAAATTAATTAATTGGAGCAGCTCACTCCCAAGCCGTTTTATCCTCAACGTAATCTTTAATGCTATAAAACGCTTTTTGGCACAACTTACGTTTAATGAATGATTTAAATTTATTAAGACTTAGATTTTGTACGTGGCTTGGAAGCATATTATAAAAGCGCACACATTGACATCTAAACGAGCCACCTATTTTCTTGAGCCTTGTTGTAGGTATTACAAATTTGTGTTTGTTCCTAGTATTTATATTATGGATATCACTGTATTTTTTAAACAATTTTTTATTTTTATGTGCATATAAAAGATTTTCATAAATATACTGAGAAGGCACAGTCATTACATTAATCTCCTTAAATTTCTCTCTGAGAGAGTGTCTCGGGCTTAATTTATAAATTGATCGAACAGCTCTTTTCTGCAAAACAAAGATAGTCTGGATGTCGGCGGCATTTCCCCACAACGGAATACCGTACGACATTACACTATGAAAATAGCTAAAGTATACTAAACGGGCTGTCTCTATGTCCGTTAAATTACGAATTTTTCTAACAGCATATGCTGCGGAGCTTAGCTTCTTTGACAATTTATCTATATGTGGGCCCCACTGAAGCTTAGCATCCAAAGTTAAACCTAAGAATACTGTGCTATTTTCAGGATTCAATTCTTCGCCCTTTATCAGCACATCAGTTTTCACCTGCCTAACGTGAGGTAGGGTAAACTTAATGCATTTCGTTTTTTTTTCATTAAGAAGTAAATTGTTAACATTGAACCAGTGAACTACTTTTGAGATCGCGCTATTTACATCGTCAGTAACCAGCTGCTGACGTTTGAGTTTAAACAAAAGTGAAGTATCATCCGCAAACAACACTTTATTATGGTTATCCTTTATGAGGTAAGGCAAATCATTAATATAAATAAGAAACAAGAAAGGACCAAGAATCGAGCCCTGCGGGACTCCCATTGTTACTGTAGATCCAGGAGATCTTTTTCCATTAACGTCAAAACTCTGAATCCTATTACTCAAGTATGAAGTAAGAAGATCCAGAGCGCTGTTCCGGATCCCGTAGTGGCGGAGTTTCCTGATTAGGGTTTCATGAAGAACTTATTATTATTTCATTATTGTACATAGTTTTTACATTTTTAAATATTATCTTATAAAAATAAAATAAAAAAAACATTTAAAAATATAAAAATTAGTAGCCCACCGGTATCGGGAACAAGGTCCAAGCTACCGGTGGTTAGGGCTGCTGAGAGAGGAACCTCCTAACGATACGCGCCGTGTCCAGGAGTACCGCTTTCTGGATCACGCCCTTGATCCAGCTGCCCAACGAGAGCCTCCTCAGATGTTCATCGAGACTCTTAGCTATTATGCCATTGGCCGTCACGACTATCAGCACAATGACTGCTGTATTCACATCCCACATGTCGACAACCTCGCGAGCTAGATCAAGATACTTACTTTTCTTATCTCTCTCAGCCTTCACGAGGTTCTCGTCATGGGGGACCGCTATATCAACAATCATTGCGCGACGCTCTAATCGGTCTATCACCACTATGTCAGGCTTATTGGCAACAATAGTCCTGTCAGTGATGATAGACCGATCCCAATACAACGTGACATTGCCATTTTCGAGAACTGGGTCGGGCACGTACTTATAGTAAGGCACTTCCGATTCCACAAGATTGTATTTAAGAGCAAGTTGCTGGTGGATAATCCTGGCTACAAGGTTGTGTCTATGCAAATAGTCTCCGTTAGCCAGACTAGAACAACCGGAAATAATGTGTCGGATTGATTCTCCCGGCCGGTGACATGCCCGACAGATGTCAACCGTGCCGTCCTTCACAATGTATTTCCGGTAGTTGTTCGTCATCATAACTTCGTCCATAATCGCAAAGACAAAACCTTCGGTTTCCCCGAAAAGGTCACCAAATCGCAGCCAGGCCACGGACGCTAAAAGATCTACATCGGGCCCATATAGGACCCGGTAGAAGCGTCCGTGAAGTTCCTTGCTCTGCCATACCTCCCTGCGGTCATTAGTATCTAATACTATAGGTTTGCGCCAGTTCTCGTTAGCCAAGGAGAGCGGGGTAAGGCCCTTGTCCACCGCTACCACATCTCGATGCATACCCACGTCGGCAGCCTGGAAATATTCCCTAAGACTGCATACCTCGCGGTTGTGCAGGGTTTTAGCATTTAAAAAGCCACGACCTCCGCACTTCCGCGGGATATACAGTCTCATAACCGATGATCGTGGGTGATGCATACGATTTGCGGTAAGCAATGTGCGGACTCTCCTATCCAAGGCGTCAAGTTCTGTCTGAGTCCATTTGAGTATGCCGAAAGAGTACATCAAGACCGGCATGACCCAGCCGTTGAAGGCGCGCACCTTGTTCCCACCTGATAAAAGACTATTTAGTACTTTTTTCAGGCGGCCAAAGAAGCGCTCCTTCAACGATTGTTTCACTTCAGTAGCATTGATGCCTAGTGCTTCCGACATACCCAAATACTTGTAAGTTTCGGTTGAGGAAAGGGATCGAAGGTGTATGGAATCCGAGAGTTGTATTCCCACGGATTCCATAATCTCCCCTCGCTTTACATGCATGGCTGCACATTTGTCCACACCAAATTCCATCCTGATGGCGTCACTGAAGGTTTCTGTTACCTTCAGTAGCTTCATCAGTTGCAAGTTGTTGGGTGCAAAGAGCTTCAGATCATCCATGTAAAGGAGGTGTGATAGGACCTGACCACCTCTTCTCAACCGATAGCCCAGGCCCGAACCCTCCAGCAGTGTACTGAGAGGGTTCAGGGCTAAACAAAACCACAGAGGACTCAGACTGTCGCCCTGAAATATGCCGCGCTCGATCCTTATAGGTTCGCTGTTTTCCTGAATCTGTCGACATCCTGGATAGTGAAGGACCGTCCTCCACTGCCCCATACATGACGTCAGGAAGGCGCACAGAGTTGCATCAATTTTATACAACTCCAGCACCCTCATGAGCCATGTATGTGGCACTGAGTCATAGGCCTTCTTGTAATCTATCCAACATGTCGCTAGATCCTTGCGGGAACGGCGAACCTGTTGGCTAATGGCAATGTCTATGAGGAGCAGCTCCTTAGTACCGCGGGACCCGTTCCTACATCCATTCTGAGAAGCAGACATGATGGAATTATTCTCAATATGCTGATTAATTTTAGCTCTCAGAATGGATGTAAAAACTTTATAGACCGTCGGTAAACATGTTATCGGTCTATAATTTTTAGGTTCCGCAGTACTACCTGATTTGTGGAGCAGGTGGGTTATTCCTGTCGTTAGGAACTGGGGCAGCGATCCTGACTCTAAGGCAGACTGGAACTGAGTTGCCAAACGAGCGTGCGACCTTTGAAACCATTTAATCCAAAAGTTGTGCAGTCCGTCCGGCCCCGGAGATTTCCAGTTAGGCAACGGACGGACTGCACGAGCTACATCTTGGGGGCTGATGGTAATTGCCCCCATTTGTGGTATCGAATCGCACGCCCGTTCGACCTCTCGAGTCCAGTCACCCTCGGTGTGACTGACAGGCACCGACCAGATATTGCGCCAGAACGAATACATGGCGTCATCATCTGGTAGGCGAGTATCAGTCACACCTTGGTCAGGTCGCTCCCAAGCCCTATAAACCCACCTTTCGTTGCTCTGGAATGTGCGATTCTGAGTGTATCGCTCCACTCGCCGCTTGTACCGACGAATACGGCTTGCCCATGCATAGATCTTCTGCTTCAGGAAGTCGATACGCTCTGTGATGCGGGACAGATAATCTCGAGAATTGATATCCGTCCCCGAGAACGCCCGCCTCACAAAGCGCATCACTCTAGGGCGAGTGTTGCCCTCCCTGAAGCAGATAAGCTTGCCGATGAGTGCTCTAGCCTCACCGATACGACGCTCAATCCTGCACTGCCAAGCTGGTATAGCTGGTCGTGTAGCTCTGTTAGTTTTGGGAAACTTGACGTTAGCTACACGACATGCCGCTGCAGCCGCACAGTACAAGATCGAGTGGGTATCGGCAAGGTCTTTGCTGCTATCAAAAACATTTGATAGCTGTGAATCTAGAGCACACACCAGCGCCCTATTTTTCTTATGCATGGGCAGACGAGGTAATCGAGGTCTAAGCTCAGGCGGTGTGGAACGATACTCTCGGAATGCACACTCCAAAGCGCTCCTCAGTCGTTCATTGCACTGGGTACTCACGGATATAGCCCCGTCGTCGTCATCCTCTCCAACATGGTCGGGTCGCGGTGAAAGACTGGGTTGCATTAGCACCGCGGCCGGTGGCAAGGCAGGCGAGACACGGCTACTCCGTGATTCCTCACGCAGTCTATCAAGTACGGCGTCATCCAGCATACGGTTACGTTGGATGACCCGCACCTGATCCGATAGACGTTGGGCCGACACGTTGACAGCTGGCTCAAGCACCTGAAACAGAGAGAGCATCCGACCACGGTACGCAGTCAGATTACTTCCCCCCTCTGTAGCCCCAAAGTATGCGCGCATGACGTTTTCATTAATCGATTGCGTCCATCGCATGCGCTGCACACTTCCACCGGGAGCGGGGACCCTGTCAGAAGCCGATGGGCCTCGAGGTCCCAGGCAGTCCGGTGGCCGGCGTCCTCCCCGTCGACGCGTAGGTGGTGGTGACGTCGGCGGAGAGAAGTATTCGTCGCTCGAACTCGACGCAACTACAGCGTCCGGGATCGCTTGACTGACGGTTGTAGGGGGTCCCGGTGGCTGCGAGGCGGAGCTGAGCGACGAACCCGAAGATGTTGGGCGTGTGTTTTTGGCTCGGGCCTGGCTTCTTGTCAACATTTTCTTTTTCTTTTACTTTTTTATTATTATTATCTCCTTTATTCATATTCTTTCTTATTGTCTACATTTTTAAATATTTTTATAAAACATACAAAAAAAAAACATTTAAAAATATAAAAAATAGAGACCCACTGGTATCGGGAACAGGGTCCAAGCTACCGGCGGTCAGGGCTCCAGAGAGAGGAACCTCCTAACAATACGAGCCGTGTCCAGCAATACTGCTTTCTGGATCAGGCCCTTGACCCAGCCGCCTAACGAGAGCCTCCTAAGGTGTTGGTCGAGGCTCGTGGCTATTAAGCCATTGGCTGACACGACTATCGGTACAATGATCGCTGTGTCCACATCCCACATGTCGACAACCTCGCGAGCCAAGTCAAGATACTTGATTTGCTTATCTTTCTCGGCTTTCACGAGGTTCCCGTCATGCGGGACGGTAATGTCAACAATCATTGCACGCCTCTCGATTCGGTCCACCACCACTATATCAGGCTTATTAGCAATAATGGTCCTGTCAGTGATGATGGACCGATCCCAGTACAATGTGATATTGCCATTCTCGAGAACTGGGTCGGGCACATACCTGTAGTACGGCACCTCCGATGCCACAAGAGTGTATTTCAGAGCAAGTTGCTGATGGATAATCCTGGCTACAAGGTTGTGCCTATGCAAGTACTCTTCGTTAGCTAGACGAGAACAACCAGAGATAATGTGGCGGATCGATTCACCCGGCCGGTGACATGCCCGACAGATGTCAACCGTGCCATCCTTCACAATAAATCTCCGGTAGTTATTCGTCATGATAACTTCGTCCATAATTGCACAGACAAAACCTTCGGTTTCCCCAAAGAGGTCACCGAAACGCAGCCAGGCTACGGACGCTGACTGATCTACATCGGACCCATGTAGGGCCCGGAAAAAGCGTCCGTGAAGCTCCTTACTCTGCCATACCTCCCTGCGGTCGTTAGTGTCAAGCACTACAGGCTTGCGCCAGTTCTCATTCGCCAAGGAGAGCGGGGTGAGTCCCTTGTCCACTGCTACTACATCTCGATGCATTCCCACGTCGGCGTGTAGAAAATATTCCCTGAGATTGCATATCTCGCGGTTGTGGAGGTTCTTGGCATTTAAAAAGCCTCGGCCTCCACACTTCCGCGGGATATACAATCTCATGACCGACGATCGTGGGTGATGCATTCGATATGCAGTCAGCAGTGTACGGACCCGCCTATCCAGGGCGTCGAGTTCCGTTTGAGTCCATTTGAGTATGCCGAAAGAGTACATCAATACCGGCATGACCCAACCGTTGAAGGCGCGCACCTTGTTTCCACCCGAAAGAAGGCTATTAAAAACCTTTTTCAGGCGGCCAAAGAAGCGTTCCTTCAACGATTGCTTCATGTCAGTAGTGCTGATACCTAACGCTTCCGACATACCCAAATACTTATAGGTTTCGTTTGGAGAGAGGGATCTCAGGTTTATGGAATCCGCGAGTTGAATTCCCGCGGATTCCACAATCTCGCCTCGCTTTACATGCATGACCGCACATTTGTCCACGCCAAACTCCATCCTGATGGCGCTACTAAAAGTTTCAGTTACCTTCAGTAGCTCCATCAGCTGAAGATTGCTGGGGGCAAAGAGCTTCAGATCATCCATGTAAAGGAGGTGAGATATAACCTGACCACCTCTCTTCAACCGATAGCCTAGTCCTGAATTCTCCAGCAGCATGCTTAGAGGATTCAGGGCCAGGCAAAACCAAAGTGGACTCAAACTATCACCCTGGAATATACCTCGCTCGATCCTTACAGGTTCGCTATTCCTCTGGATATTTCGACATCCTGGATAGCAAAGGACTGTGCTCTTATTATTATTATTATTACAATCAAATGCCTTGGACAAATCACAAAAGATGCCCAAGGCATCGCACTTATCCTCCCATGCATTATAAATATGTCCCAAAAGCTCAACACCGGCATCAGTAGTTGAACGACCCCTTGTAAAACCGAACTGTTTGCTATGTAATAATTAATGTTTATTAAAAAATCTTTGCAATTGCTCTAAAATTAATTTCTCAAATATTTTACTAAAAGTAGGTAGTACTGAAATAGGTCTATAATTTGTAGGGTCTGATGTTCTACCTGATTTAAACAAAGGTATTATTTTACTATTTTTCATTAGGTCAGGAAACTCCCCACAGTCGATACAATTATTAAAGATAATAGCTAAACTAGGTGCGACAATATCAATAATAGACTTGGCGACTTCAACAGAATGACCCCACAGATCAGCAGTCTTTTTAACATTTAAAGTGTGAAAGGTTTTAATTATGTCTCTACAAGTAATATGTTCAAAAAGAAATTCCGTATCGCAGACATTAACATTTTCTTTTAGCAAAGACTCAGCAACAGAAGGTGATGAGTTTAGGGATTTAGTAGTTGAAATGGGAATATCCGAAAAGAAATTTTCAAAGGCCACTGCGACTTGTGAGTCTGATTTTATTTTTTTTTTATTTTTTTTGCCTTTTCTAGGGTTCATCAATAGGATGGACCCTACTCTTATTACAATCTAGCCTTATAAATAGACTAATAAGTAATTTAATTATAACCTAAACTATTACATTGTCTTTACTAAGAATGTGTCCAATAGCACTTTTCTTATTGTCTCTATTAAGGCGAATATACTTCGTTCTTGTGTTTATTTGGTAGCACTTTCGTACGTTACACTATTCACTAACACTAAACACTAACTCGAACGGTTTTGTTCTTTTTAGTCTTCTAACTATGTTTGTGTGGTCGAGAAGCTGGATTGCCTCGACGTTCACATGCTGATGAAGTCTCTTTTCGTGAGCTTCTGCAAATTTCTGGATCACTTTATCGATGAACTCAACTTTTAGGTCCCGATGGAGGTCATCATTTCGTATGTACCACGGCGCATTTACAATTGCCCTTAGCACTTTGTTCTGGAATCGTTGTATAATTAATATATTGCTCTGTTTGGTGCAGCCCCATAGCTGAATACCATAAGTCCAAACTGGCATCAGGACTTGTTTGTATAGCAGTAATTTGTTTTGCACAGACAGCATGGAGTTTCTTCCAAGCAGCCAATACATTCTTTTATATCGGAAGTCGAGTTCTTCTTTTTTCTTCTTGACGTGGGCTTTCCAGCGTAACTTTGCGTCAAGGGTCATACCGAGATATTTGGCTGTATTCTCGTATGGGACTTGTTTATTATTAATATAAACTGGAGAATACTGGTGTTTTTTGTTGGTAAAATCTATGTGAACAGATTTAGATTCATTTAGTTTAATCCTCCATTTTTTGGTCCAGTCATAAACTAGATTAACAGCCATTTGAACCTTTTCTACTGCTTCTACGTGGCTGTTTCCTACAGCCATTATGGCCGTATCATCAGCAAAGGTCCCAATCGTGTTTTGCTCTAATTTAGGAATATCACAAGTGTATAGTAGGTACAGGACCGGACCTAACACACTTCCTTGCGGTACACCAGCTTTTATTTGTTTCAGTTCAGAGTAGGCGTCTTCTTGTCTTATTCTAAAGACTCTGTTTAGAACATAGGACTCTAATATATCTGAAAATTGCTTCGGTAATAAGCTCTTCAATTTATGTATAAGGCCTTCATGCCATACTTTGTCAAACGCTTGCGCCACGTCTAGGAATACAGTAGAACATACTTTCTTATCTTCAAGGGCGTTTTCTATAACGTTTGTGATCCGATGTACTTGATCAATAGTAGAGTGTTTTTCTCGAAAACCAAACTGGTGCTCTGGTATTATGTTCTTGCTATCTATTATAGGTTTAAGTCGTCTGAGTAACAGCTTTTCAAATAGCTTGGACATTATTGGTAGCAAGGAAATAGGCCTATAGGATGAAGTTTCGTGAGCCGGTTTACCTGGCTTAGCTATCATTATTACTTCAGCCACCTTCCATAAGTCTGGTACATATTTAAGCCTTAATGCGGCATTGATAAGGGTCGTTAATTTAACCAGACCTTTTCTCGGTAGGTTATGAAGTACTTCTCCTGTTATTAAATCGTACCCTGGTGATTTTCTTGTACTTATATTGTGTTTTATTTCTCGTGCGACTTCTCTCGGTGTTACTAATTTTATGGTAACTTCATTTTCCGATGTCACCATATTAAGCAAAGTGTGATTTTCAATGATTTCCCCGTCGTTTGGTTGAAAGATATTTTCTAGGTGCTCTGCAAACCTTTTCGCTTTTTGCTCGTTAGTTAATGCCCATTGCCCGTTTTCACATTTGATAGGTGGTATTTGGGTAATCGGTCTTTTTAAGTGCTTAGTAGCCTTCCAAAGAGAGTAGTCTGTCTTTTGGTCGTTACTTAGGCTCTGAAGATAGGTTTTGGTTGACTCGTCTTTAAAGTCTTGGATTAGTCTTCTTACTTTTTTTGTAAGACAATTCAATTTTCGTTTGTCTTCAGGGCACCTAGATTGATGCCACGTTTTCCTCTGTTTTCTTTTCTCCATAATGAGATGCTTGATTCTGAGCGGGTAAGTATTTCCTTTCGTCCTCTTGTTGAAGTCAGGTGTATTTTCCCACGCTGCCTGCTGGATATGCATTATGAACTTTTCCACTTCGACGTTAAGATGTTCGGGTGTTTTTAGTGGAATTTTAAGGTCTATTTGATCATTCAATCTGGTCTTGAAGCTCACCCAGTCTGTACACTTATTAACAAGAGTGGGCCTGCTTTCTTTACACAAAATGGTTTCGCTAATTTCAAGATATATTGCAGAGTGATCTGAGTTCATGTCATAACTTTGTTCCGATTTTATATAACTAGTTGATAGATCCTTGGTTATAAAAAAGTCTATTAAGTCCGGAATTTTATTTTGATCTGTTGGCCAGTAAGTGGGCTTTCCAGTTGATATGACATCACATTTCAGCTCTTTTATGGCATTTAGTAGTTCTTTGCCTTTAGTAGTTGTTAGTCTTGAGCCCCAATACGTATTTTTAGCATTGAAGTCACCTCCTAAGATAAATCGAGTTCTAAAGCGAGTTAGAAAGTTCATATAGTGGTCCTTTTTTATCATATACCGTGGTGGACTGTAGATGGCAGATATTGTTAGAGGATATTTTTTGGTTTGTAGACAAATTGCCACTGCTTGGATGTCCCTCTCTTCGTATTTAAACTCTTCAAACTGCTGTAGGTTTTCTTTTACTATAATGGCACTACCACCTCTTGCGGAATTGTCTGGGTGAAGTGCATGGTATACTTTGTACCCTTTAAACTTAATGTGAGATTGCTTTGTGAAGTGAGTTTCTGATATCAGGCAAACATCAATCTTTTCTATATCTAATACTACTTGTAACTCGTTCTGATGTTTTTGTAACCCATTTGAGTTCCACGCCATAATTCTTAGTGTAGTATTCATTTTTGTGGCTTAGTAGTAGCAGCTTTGTTGCTATTTTCAATTTTTTTCAATCTCTCGTCGAATGATGACATTAACTTTAAGATTTCATCTAACTTTTTGTCACTGTTCATATCAACCACAGGCGCCTTGGCTATGCCTCTTGTAGCTACTTGGGCATAAGATACGTTTTTAATTGTAGTGCTTTGCCTTCGTTTGTACTGGGTGGGGACTTCGGCTCTTCCACTAGGTGTATTTTGTTGAGGGGCAGTATTATTGCCTTTCGATTTTTTTGTTTCTCATCTGCTGGATTTCTTTAGCTACGATACAACCTCTGTAGTTAGCTGGATGTGGCGCTCCACAGTGAACGCACTTTGGCTTCTCCTCTTTTGATTTTCTGCAATCCTTCGTGAGATGTTTGCCTGTGCACTTTACGCACCTCGGTTCTTTGGAGCAGTACTTTTGCGTATGGCCGTAAGCCTGGCATCGTTTGCACTGAGGTACCAGTTTTGTGGATTTTACCGGTTGTATTTCCACATTACATCCCAATACAGTTTTGATGTTAAAAATTTTGCTAGTTTCTTCATCGTTTGAGAATGTTAGCATGAACATATTGAGTGGCTCTTTGGTTTTCCAACTCAATTTGTTGACTGCTTCTAGGATTTTGTAGCCTTTGCCACGCAAATCTTCAACAATTCTCTCCGGAATGCATGTGAAATGCAATTTTTTTGCCATCACTCTAATTGGTCTCTCTTGCTTGTTCTCATACGAGTGCCAAAGGCAATTGTTGAGAGAGAGGGCCTTTGTAATTGCTCTGTATGAATCATCGTTTTTGGCATTTACTTTGATTGTATCGCCGTTCATCATTTTGATGCTGAACGCGTCAGCTGGTTGGCTCTCAGACAAAAAATCAAAGAATTTCTGGTAATCCTGGATACCATCTACTACAATAGGTGGTGGCAAAGGAGTTTTAATGGTTTTTTCCTTACCTTTATTATGTTCACTTCCTTGTTCATGCAGAGTGGGTTGGGCGGGCGAGGTGTTCAATTTTCTTTTCTTCCTGCTTTTTTGCCGTATCCATCCTGTTTCTCGAGCGAGTTCTTCTTCATCCGTTGTATATTCAACAGGCGGGGGAGAAGTTTCAGGGGCGGTTGTAGTGGCTGATTTCGGTGGGTTCTCCGCTTGAAGTTTCAGCTGTTGCTGGAGGTTTCTATCTGACTTTTTAAGTCATTTACGTTTTTTTCAAGCTTTTCACGCTGCCTTTGTTCTTCACAAAAGTACTTGAACAACAGATGTTCAGTCTCTGTTGATAAGTTCACGCTGAGTTTTTGCTTATTCGAACTCATTGTAGAAGTTTAATCGAGTATTAACTTCGCCTTAACAATAATATTCGCCTGCAGCCGTCAGCATTACGCAATAACTAGGTCATTGCGGTGCATCCGACTGGACGGCGTTATTTTGATGCGTAAGCACTTTTACACTGTGGTACGCGCGCGATCGCATGTAACACAACTGCTCTCAGCAAAAATCGAACGCGAATCTGATTATTATTATTATTACAATCAAATGCCTTGGACAAATCACAAAAGATGCCCAAGGCATCGCACTTATCCTCCCATGCATTATAAATATGTCCCAAAAGCTCAACACCGGCATCAGTAGTTGAACGACCCCTTGTAAAACCGAACTGTTTGCTATGTAATAATTAATGTTTATTAAAAAATCTTTGCAATTGCTCTAAAATTAATTTCTCAAATATTTTACTAAAAGTAGGTAGTACTGAAATAGGTCTATAATTTGTAGGGTCTGATGTTCTACCTGATTTAAACAAAGGTATTATTTTACTATTTTTCATTAGGTCAGGAAACTCCCCACAGTCGATACAATTATTAAAGATAATAGCTAAACTAGGTGCGACAATATCAATAATAGACTTGGCGACTTCAACAGAATGACCCCACAGATCAGCAGTCTTTTTAACATTTAAAGTGTGAAAGGTTTTAATTATGTCTCTACAAGTAATATGTTCAAAAAGAAATTCCGTATCGCAGACATTAACATTTTCTTTTAGCAAAGACTCAGCAACAGAAGGTGATGAGTTTAGGGATTTAGTAGTTGAAATGGGAATATCCGAAAAGAAATTTTCAAAGGCCACTGCGACTTGTGAGTCTGATTTTATGATGTTGTCATTAATAGACAGGCTGTAGTCAGTATTTCGGTTACCAGATCTTCCCGTTTCACTATTAATAATATTCCAAGTCGTTTTAATAACATTACTACTGTTTTTAATCTTTGAACTCAAATAATGCGACTTGGCCAAACTACAAACTTTTTTAAATAATTTTGAATAATTTCGAACATATAAATTAAATTCAGCAGTGTTTACATAAGGCCTTTCACTGTACAGCTCATAAAGCCGTGTTCTACTTTTATGAATACCAATGGTCGCCCAATCACCGAATGATGCGTTACTATTAACGGAGATATTCTTGGGAATAAAGGTTGAATTAAATTGTTTACAGTATATACTAAAAAAATCATCATATAGGTGATTAGGATCAGCATGAATTGACAAAATTGGTAATTTATTAATGAGTTTAGCCTTAAAAGCTGCCAAACGACTTACAGTTTTGGGGTTAACAGTGATATCCTTTTTAGCCACTTTGTTGTTTAGGTTTTGTATAGTAATCCTCTGCCCACAATGATCAGAATCTAGTAAATTTATAATTTCTTTGTGGAATTTAAAAAATTAATTTCTTTCATTAAAAGTGATGTTTAAGTTTGATGAATAAAGCATTTGGTTTGATTATATTTGGACTCATATTTATAATGGAATCTAAAATTAATACTAAATAAAAATAAAATCCATAAATCTCATAATCTTTGTTATTCATAAAACCTGCATAGCCGAAGCAAGCTCTAAAAAAATCCCAACGCACTTAAAAATTTAAATAAAACACGAAAATACCATTCGTATTAAGATAATAAAATTCCAAAGCGCACTCAAACTAAAAGAAAACAAAATGAAAGTTAATTAAAAAAGAAAACATAATATTTTCATAATCGATTAAAGGAACTACAGAGAGGACGATACAAATCCCTATGTAATGATTTAAACTATGAATAAGAGAGAAAATAATAATAATTTATTCCTTATCTTATTCTGTTAACTTCATGGTTACACAAGAGGATATTTTATTTCACCGTAACTTCACTCACATTTACTATCATAAAACTGCTGAAACATTATCAACTTTATAGACAAGATAAGCGTCAATGAGAGAGGTTTTTAAAAAATATACACATACACACACTCACTTGACGATTTGACGTCATTTATTGATGAACTCCATTAATTATCTCCAAAGTTCTTCATCAGATCTTCACCTAATTTAAATGTTGTCAATTTGGGATCATACGACGAGTATGAACGTAGGCATAAGGGCAAATATTAAGACGGTACCCTGACCAAAAAATCGGCATGCGATATGAGCATTCCTATTGGTCTAGCGGCACTGGTGGCGCATGAATTACAGTAGTGAATACGCCCAGATTTTAGAATAAAATCATTATAAAATCGAATTTTGATCATTTGAAAAAAAAAAACTACAAAAATGTTCGTTATTAAATTGTCTATCCATTAGTGTTAGTACAAAAAATAATTAATGAACACTTTACGAAGAGATGCATTATATCAATAATTATTTCTCATTTTTTTTTTTTTTGGAAGGAGATTAGTGAAATATATACAACATTTAAAAAAAAACTAAATCTACCATTTTAGAATCAATATTGTGTAGAAATTTAATGTATTTTTATTCATTGATATTTCTATATAAATAACGAGTAGATAGCTCCTAAAAACAGCACAAAAATGGCTTGCGCGGCGTTTTGCTCGGGGTACCGCCTTAAAAAAAAATACATACAGACGAACATAAAACCTCATCCTTTGGATAGTCGGTAAAAAATGATCAATCCACTTATTACATCGTATAAATATACTTGAAACAAGAACCATTCTCATAAGATGTCAACTTTATACTTATCTTCCCATATAAAACAATACAAAATCGTATCTATCAAAAAGTAATACGAAACTCCTTATGAACCTAAAGAGGGAAAACAAAAAGTTTGGTCAAATGATGTATTTTGAAGAAGAGTTACAAAATAAAGTTTGTCTTTAGGGACCAATGAAAGTCGGGCAACAGTCGTATTTTGGTTATAACCGCTAAAAAACTTTTCTAACTTCTCGTTTGGATACTTATTTGATGGGCTGTTAATCGTTTAGTATTTATCTTTAATTTTTTTGGTTTGATATCGTTTTGAACAGCCTTGTTGGTTTCGTGGTAACAAAGCGCGGCTACTGCTGAACATGACGTCCTGGGTACGATTCTCGGGGTAAGCAAAGTTTTCTTGGGTATTTCCGTTTGGCATTTTTCAGACAGCCCCATATACCTGAGGATATTGCAATGATCAAGTCATTTTATGACAGTCATGATATTTATTACAATAAAAGCCCCCATGTACTACTACTAATACCCCACTGCTTTAGTAGCCATGCACACAAAGACAGCGATGTATCCTTTTGTGGTTTTTACTCCCCTTCCCTTGTTCAGTTTGACATACACGTGTCCAGTGAAGTCTACCCCAGTATGTGTAAAAGGTCGGGATGGGGTTGCTCTTTGTTGAGGTAAATCCGCCATAAGCTGGTAACTATCGGTTGGTTTATAGCGGTGACATCGCACGCAATGTCGCAGTTGAGTTTTCACAGCTCTGTTGCTTCCAACAATCCAGTAGCGCTGTCGGATTAGAGCCAATGTCAGCCGCGCACCTCCATGAAGTGTTTTCAGATGCGCTTGTTCGATTATGAGCTGAGTTAGTCGTCCCTTTCGTGGAAGGATTATCGGGTGCTTCATCTCGAAGGGCAAGTCAGAGTTCTTCAGTCTTCCACCGACTCTTATAATCCCTTTTTCATCCATGTAGGGGTTAAGTTTGTATATAGTACTCTTGTTGTTTACAGTTCCATTTGCCTTAAGTTGTTTACATTCATTTTGCAACTCTGTAGTTTGCGCATATGTAATTATTCGGTCAGCTGCTGACTTGAGTTCGCTGACTGTAAGGTAGGTGGTTTCAGGTTTCATCTTGGAGCGTGCCGTCGCGATAAAGCGCAGCACCTGAGCCGTTATTCGAATTACTTGCATCAATGAACTATGTTTGTGTAACAGGATATTTATAAAATGTTCATTGTTTTTTGATGTCAACTTGCCGGTCGACTGGGCACGTTTTCTGACAAAAAAGTTGTATCAAGGTCAAAAGTATGAAGAGGCTTCCTCTTCGCGTAAGGCTTCCCGGTTGGGTGCGTTGCCTTCCAAAGCCACGTCGCGAACCAACGCTCGAACCACAGGATTTGGGGCTTCGCTGCCGATCAAGAGGTTTAGTGGGGAAACTTGGGTTGTTTTTTTGTTTGGTGATATTTAACACTAACCAACTTAAAGAAATAAAATCATTTATCATTTAACTGGAGCTTCCACAACGTACCTAACCAGCTAGTATTTTTGTAATTTGACTGTATACGCAACATGTTGAGGATAGTTCGCATATATCGCTCGGTCTAACCTGACTTTCTAATATTGTACAACGGATATTAAAATCATTTGAGTTAACGAACAACACATTTTTTACGTCAACATCATTGGAACTAGGAATTGGCTCAATTTGTTGTTGATTATTTGCACAAATATAAATCACCGCAGTTCAACACATCCGTCCCTATTAGCACTAGTTCATAAATGCATTTTTAAGGCACTACAAACATACTTTGAATGAAATATAACAAAATCTATGACCAAAATAACCAGACTACTACACTAAATATTTTGATTAATCACATAAAACTTGATGTGAGGGTACAAGCACAAATTTAAAATGGTTTAGCATAAATTCAGAAATGAGCGACACGCGCGAACCTGTATAGCCATAGTTACATCAATGTTTGTCGAGTTACCCTCAAACTCATGACATTAACATTTTACTTTTTATTAGAATACCCTTCAGATTGTCGTTTTGCAAAACAGACAGCCACGTCATGACACGCTTTCTTACAAAACGAACATATTTCTGTCGGTTTGGACACAGTGTCTGTTTTCATATTTTTTTTGGACACTGGCGTCACACATGACCAGTCAAAAGACATGAAAAACACTTAGCATCGCTGGTTTTATCATGGTAAGGGCGTTTTCGCGGGTTTTGGTCTGAGAACTTATCTTGTGGTTTCACAGAATTCTCAATAGATTTAGATTTTGGTTTTGTATAAATTGAAAAGAACTCGACAAGATCTTTAGGCAATAGATGAGCATTAGTTGCAGCGGCACGCACATGTGCGTCAGTTAGGTTTAAATTCATGTTTAAAATTGATCCACGAACGAACGTTGGTAACCCACTCATCGAGCTAACCACGAGCATCGCCCTTTAAACAATGTGCAATCTGTGATAAACATTCATAATCGTCCCAATTATTGATATCACGTACATGTTCAACTTCTTCACACCAAGAATCGTTATCGTGTACATAAGGTTCGAAATTCGAAATATAAAAATGGTTTGATCTAACCTTGGACAAAGCACTCAAAGCTCCAATGAGGCGATCGGTAACGTCCAATGACGTTGAAGTACTTGCGAGTGACTCTCCAACGGTGCTGGTGTGTGATGTAGTCGCCGCTGGTGGTGATGACTGCGGTGTCGACATGGCGACAATGCCTGGTGCCACAACAGCATCCGTGCCCAGCACTGCCGCCGCCGTCACTGCTGGTTCGACGCTCGCTGCGGGATTATGGCTATTCTCCAGCGCATTGAGACGCGCTAGAATAGCTCTGCAACCCACCTACCTCATTGTCTTGTTCGTGACTATTCCTACCTCAACCACGAGTAGCAGACCGTTCTGTCATAATTAATTTTATTATAAAACAAAAATCAAATTTTACTATCGAACAAAAATTAGCTTGTTCGCTGATGACCAGAGAGCGGTGATAGACTATGGAGCCTATCCCACTTCTGATATAAGCGGTAACTTGTTTTTATTATAAAAAAACACAGATAAACACAGAAAACACTAACTTTAATCAATTATTCAAAATTACAAATGTACGACAAACATCGACAACACGAAGGTAGGTAAAGAAAATAACCAGACACGAATAAACAAGTAGGTAGTAAGAGATTATGAACCAGTGTACCAACCATGCGAACACCACGAAGTCTCGATGCAAAAAGGGGCGATACAATTTTTTTTTTTTTTTTATTTTTTTTTTTTTCTACGTGGCGTCTCGCAATTCGGCCAAAGTGGCCGACATATTATGCTTAACCGGGCTTCCCTGTGGAGACTAATCTCTTAGCCTCCGGCCAGGCTTCAAAGTACTGGGGTGCAAGTTGAAAGCCTCCACGCGGCGCACCCTGGGCAACGTCGGCTCCAACTGCCCACCCGCGTTGGGTGGACAGTTGGGGCGGGCGGCTAATTTCAACACACGAGCAAAGGTCACGGTTCCAAACATAGATCATCTTCCATGATGATCTGTGAAGGGAACCGGGCTAGAGGCGGGGCGGCTAGTCCGTCGCTGCGATGGCCATCTAACGCCTACTCCCCCCTCTGCTGACAGAGGGTATGTCGAGTGGGCGTGGAGTATAGATGGAACCCAATCCCAAGGTCTCGCGTGCCGAGGGGATGAATGGCCGGAGGGTTTGTATCCGGTCCCTAGCGCAGGCAAAGGGACCTCACCCTTAAAAAGGAACCGAAAATGGAACAACGACTATTGGAAAATAATCCTCAGGCGGGTACCCTTGCGCAAAGCAAGGGCCAGTCCCGCCCCTCTAGGGATCCCCTAGAGGGCAGCCCCATCGTATCTGGGGGGGGCACCACTAGTCTCGCGGGCCGGCAGACCACCGCCGACCTGCGCCACGAGAGCTACGAGCGAGAAAAGGAGCTCCAGGAGAACCTGGAGCAACTGCGCGAAGTGGACGTACCGCTTGCCGTCGCCGATGGCAACATGAGCCGAGGAGGCTCAAGTCCTCATGTGGACGTTCCTCTTGCCGTCGCCGGCGGCAACAAGAGTCGAGGAGGCTCAAATCCTGGGGATAACTTGTCCGACCAGGACTCGCGCGGGTGCAGCTCCAATGCTTGGAGGAAGCGTCCGCGCAGCAAGGACTCGGGGTCGCTGGGTCTCTCTTCGAGTGAGGAGAACCTGTCGGCCCCTAAGGTGTCAACAGGGCGGAGAGGAAGGGGTCGCGCGGTGGCGGGTGTAACCACCGCTCGGTTGCCAGAGCGCAACGTGCGGGGTCGCTTTGTTCGACCCGATACGCCTGCCCCTACAGACTGCGTGGAGAGTGACCCGGGGCACATGAGTGCGGACCAGAGCGGTGAATCCAATGCGTCCCTGCTGGGCAGAAATAAGGCGGAGGCGAATGCTGCAAAACGGGCTCAGCGTCGGGCTGTCGCGGCTGACGAGGTCAGTGAGTTGGCCCGACAAGCTCGAGAGCGGCGCTTGGCTCGGACGGCTGCCGGTGGTGATATATCGGCGGTGGCGCTCAATCGCCAGGTGATGGACGGGCTAGAGGTCGTCCTGAAGGTTGCCACTAAATCGGGCAACCTGAAGGGCACATTCACCTACGCCCTGAAGCAGGCGGTGAGTGACATCCAAGAGGCAGTTGAGGTCCTCAGCAGCCGCACAACCACGGATGAGACGGCGAAATTGTGGGAGGAGAACCGCCGTCTGCGATCAGAGTTGGAGGACCTCAAGCGGCAGTTTACCGCCCAGAAGGCAGCCTCTTCGGTCACGAGCCCATCGTCCACCCCGTCTTTGGCCCCATTTTCGGCCCCGTCGTCGGCCCCTGCACTTGCGGATGCGGATATCGAGAGGATCGCGCGCATCTGCATGATGCAATGCGGCCAGATGGTGAGTGCCCGGATGGAGGCCATAGAGGCGAGGTTGCTGCCAGCCGAAAACGTCCGCCCACCACTCGCTGCAGACAAGCGGAGACAGGAGAGGCCTGCTAAACCGGCAGCCGCCTTGGCTGAGCCGAGAAGTGCCGGGAAGGGGGCCACTAGGCTCACGGAGGGGCCCAGTAAGCCCGCTGAGGAGAGGTCCGTGCCCACTTCCCAGTCGGCAGCTGCTGCTCCACCGACACCACCAGGCCCACTCACGGAGGCCTGGACGACGGTGGTCAAGAGGGGCCGCCGTCGGAAGAAGAGGACGGCGCCCCCGCCAGCAACTGCTGGAGCACCCGCACCGAATAAGGCCGCGGGACCGCCTAAGGTCAGGGCACCACGCTCCGCGGCTGTAGTGATCACCCTGCAGCCCGGAGCCATCGAAAGGGGCGTTTCTTATAAGGCGGTCCTGACAGAGGCGAGGGCCAAAGTCGCGTTCCCCGACCTTGGAACACCGTCCGGCTTCAAAATGAGGCCGGCGATTACGGGGGCGCGGCTGCTGGAGGTGTCGGGTGCCTCTAGCGCCGAAAAGGCGGATATTTTGGCCGCCAAGCTGCGGGAGGTCCTCAACCCTGAGGACGTCCGGGTGTCCAGGCCTATGAAGACGTCTGAGTTGCGTGTCGATGGTCTGGACGACTCGACGACCCCAGCTGAGGTCGTGGCAGCCATTGCCCGAGCCGGCGGATGTCCGTCCGAGGACGTGCGGACGGGCGAGATCCGCGCCGACACTACTGGGCTCGGTATGATTTGGGTGAGGTGCCCGGTGGCGGCGGCGCAAAAAGTCGCTAACGGTGGACGACTGCTGGTGGGGTGGGTTGCAGCGAGGGTCAAGCTTCTGCAACCCAGGGCATTGCGGTGCTATCGTTGCTTGGACATTGGGCATGTTAGGGCACGATGCACCGCCGAAACAGACCGCAGCGAGCAGTGCTATCGCTGCGGTCAACCCGGCCACAAGGCAGCCCAGTGTTCCGCGGCGCCAAACTGCAGCCTCTGTACAGCTGAGCTGCTGGGCACAGAGCGGGCGGAAAGGCCTGTGGCGCACCCGCGCAGCAGAAGAGGAGAAGGAGGGCCAAGGTTGCCGGGGGCTCTTTACCCCCCCGTCAGACTGGCTGCTCTTCGGCTGACTCCCGGCCTAGGAATGGAGTGGAGGGAATGGATTGCGCATAATGGCGCTCTACCATTTCCTCCAGGGCAATATCAACCACTCTGCCAGAGCTCAGGATCTCTTGCTCCAGAGCATGGCAGAGTGGTCGATTCACGTGGCTGTGGTCGCCGAGCCGTATTTCGTCCCACCCAGGGATAACTGGGTTGGAGACCTCGACGGTTTGGTGGCCATTATTGGCGGGGCTCTTGTCAGCCCGTCCCGAGGTCGTGGCTGGGTGGCCGCCCTCGCGGACGGTGTTGGCATAGTTGGGGCGTATTTTTCACCCAACAAGAGTCTCGCCGACTTCGAGAGTTTCCTTGTCGATTTGGGCGCCGTCGTAGGCCGACTCCACCCTCGCCCTGTGCTGTTGCTAGGGGATCTCAACGCCAAGTCTTCGGCGTGGGGATCTCCGGTAACAGATGCTAGGGGTGAGGTGCTGGAGGAGTGGGCTGTAACCACCGGCCTGGTCATCTTGAACCGGGGCTCGGTTTACACGTGCGTGCGACAGCGGGGCGGGTCAGTAGTGGACGTCTCGTTCGCTAGCCCTGCTGTCGCGAGCCGTGTCCGTGACTGGCATGTCGCCGTGGAGGTGGAGACGTTATCGGATCACCGATACATCCGTTTCGACGTCTCCACCCAGACCGCAGGCGTCCGCGGTTTACCGGCCCCGCGAACGGGCGGTCCGCGCTGGGCGCGCAAGCTCATCGACAGGGAACTTCTCGAGGAGGCCACCATTGTTCAGGCCTGGATCCGGGAGTCAGCAACGACCGGACCCGTCGACGTCGAACAGGAGGCGCTGTGGTTCCGCGGGGCGATGACGCAAATCAGCGACGCGTCCATGCCCCGGGTCCACGCACAATCAGCGAGGCGCCAGGTGTACTGGTGGTCCGCCGAGATCGCACAATTGCGTGTCGCGTGCGTAGCGGCCAGACGCCAGTACACCCGATACCGGAGGAGACGTCTGCGGGTCGCTGACGAAGAAACCGCGCGGTATGAGGTGTACCGCGCGGCGACGGAGACTCTGCGGCTGGCCATCGGCGAGGCGAAGAAGCGAGCCAGGGAGGAGATGTTGGAGACTCTAGACCGGGATCCTTGGGGGCGCCCTTATCGAGCGGTTCGAGGGAAACTTCGAGCCGCCGCGCCTCCGCTTACGGAGAGTCTCCAACCCGAGCTGCTGGAGGAGGTGGTCGCAGCCCTCTTCCCGGAGAGATCGGAGCACATCCCGCCACTGATGGCTTTGCCCACGGCCGCAGAGTCTACAGAGGACGACGCCATCAGCGTCCCAGAGGTGACACAGGCAGAGATGGGGGCGGCCGTGATTCGACTCCGGGCCAAGAATGTGGCTCCGGGGCCCGACGGGATCCACGGCCACGTGTTAGCCCTCGCTCTGAAGGAGCTAGAGCCCTGGCTGAGAGGACTCTTCACAGCGTGCCTTGAGCGGGGCCAGTTTCCCACTTTGTGGAAATCTGGTCGTCTGGTCCTGCTCAGGAAGGCGGGGCGCCCTGCGGACTCGCCGTCCGCGTACCGGCCCATAGTGCTGCTAGACGAGGTGGGTAAGCTGTTCGAGCGGATTATCGCTGCTCGCCTCGTCAGCCACTTGTACAGAGAGGGGCCGGACCTGGACGAAAGCCAGTTCGGCTTTCGGCATGGGCGCTCTACCATCCACGCGATATCGCAGGTGAGAGTCCTGGCGGAGGAAGCGGTGTCCCGGGGTGGGGTGATGCTGGCGGTGTCCTTGGACATTTCCAACGCCTTCAACACCCTGCCCTGGAGTTGTGTTCGGGAGGCACTGCGGTATCATCGAGTGCCTCCCTACCTCCGCCGCATCATCGGGGCTTATTTGGCGGAGAGGTGTGTCACCTACGTGGGACGTGATGGCATCGAAAACCAGCACCGCATGTCGTGCGGTGTTCCGCAGGGCTCGGTCTTGGGCCCGCCCCTGTGGAACATCGGGTACGATTGGGTGCTGAGGGGCGAACTCCAACCGGGCGTAGACTTGACGTGTTACGCGGACGATACGCTGGTCACCGCCCGGGGGAGTTCGTACAGGGAGGCAGCGTTGCTGGCGACGGCTGCGGTCTCACAGGTGGTGAGCCGCATACGGCGCCTTGGCCTGGAGGTGGCCCTCAACAAATCGGAGGCCATGGTCTTTCATGGCCCCCGACGGGCGCCACCACCCGATGCCCACATTGTCGTCGGGGGGGCTCGAATCGCTGTCGAGTCAACCATGAAGTATCTGGGATTGGTGCTCGACAGCCGGTGGGATTTCGGGCCGCACTTCCGGCGATTGGCGCCCAAGTTGTTGGGCGCGGCTGGGGCGCTGTCAACGCTGCTTCCCAATCTGGGGGGCCCGAGCGCTGCCTGTAGGCGGCTCTACGTGGGGATCGTGCGATCGATGGCCCTGTACGGGGCCCCGATCTGGGCGGCTGACCTGACGGCCGGCAGCATCGCTGTTCTGCGAAAGCCGCAGAGAGCGATGGCCGTCAGAGTCATCAGGGGGTATCGCACGATCTCCTACGAGGCGGCTTGTGCACTGGCCGGATCCCCGCCCTGGGACCTGGAGGCTAAGGTACTCGCGTCACTGTATCGGTGGCGCGAGGAAGCGCGGGTGCGGGGCGAAAGGCTGATGCAGCGACACATGGAGTTGCGTCAGTCTCAGCTTCGTGAGGTCCTGGTGGCGGAATGGCGGGACAGGCTTTCACGCCCTACCGCCGGCCTCATTACCATCGAGGCGGTCCGGCCAGTGCTCGAGCGCTGGCTCGGGAGGAGGCACGGCTCCCTGTCGTTTCGGGTGACGCAGGTGCTCTCGGGGCATGGTTGCTTCGGGAAGTACCTGTGTCGCATAAACAGGGAGCCGGACGCCCGGTGTCACCACTGCGTCGACTGCCGGGAGGACACGGCGCGGCATACGCTGGCAGAGTGTGCCGCTTGGGAGGAGCCACGCCGTGCCCTCATCTCTGAAGTAGGCAGTGACCTGTCGCTGCCGGCTGTAGTCGAGTCTATGGTCGGCAGCGCGGAGTCCTGGGACGCGGTGGTATCCTTCTGCGAAACAGTCGTCTCGCAGAAGGAGGCTGCGGAAAGGGAGAGGGAGATCTCATCCGCTAACCCGATCCGCAGCAGACGCGCCGGGCGTCGGCGGAGGGCAGACAACGCCCTCTTCCAGCCCCCCTAAATGGGTCCACATCGCCCCCCACATATCAGGACCCGAGGTGGTGGCGCGTAGTGTTCCACGCGCGCCCATCTTAGACGTCGCGGGGGGAGTCCAACACCTCACTCCCCCCCAACTCGAGGTCGTGGCCCGCAGAGGCGGGCCGGCACTAGCCGGGGGTTGCGGAAGTATCGTTGTTCCCGTGATCCCCGGTTTAGGTGTGAGGCGGAACACCGGGGTGGTTTTTAGTCAGTAAGAATCTGACAGACCCCTCCGCCCTCCCCAGGGCGGAGGACATCCAAAGAGGATTTTCCACCCCGAAAAAAAAAAAAAAAAAAAAAAAAAAAAAAAGGCTTCAAAGTACTAAACCTAAAGCGACAACGCTGAGGGCTACCCCAGTTGGGGTCGGACCTCGGCTCAGGGCGTCGCTTGGGGGACAGCTTTTAAGGCCGGATCTAATAAAGTGACTCTACCATCCGTTCGGAAAAGCCTACGTGGACAAGAACGGACAAGAGGGCGATACAAATGGTGCGCATTGCTTATATACCCTCGCCGTCATGTCAGTTGACGTTCAAAAGTGACGTCTTCATTCGAAATCTTCTAACAATATACATATATATATGTATATTGCCTATAACTATCAACAAACACATACTCCTATAGAGATTTCCACTCCTCAGCTGTACGCCGTGCATAATGTTGTTATTATTGAATCGTTTTGTGCGTATATCGAGAGAGATTTTAAATATTATACATAGTACTACGGCGTAAAACATTTGTTGTTAAAATTTATTTTACTTTTACTTGGTAAAATTTTCTATTTCGTCACTTAATTATCCGATTTTTTTAAATTAACAGTTCTCTCATTATTTGCACGCTTTTATTAGCTTGGTATGTATGTTTCTATGTATCTATATAACGGAATCTTTGATCGTGATTTTCACTCCGTTAAAACATCGAATTAATTCGAATCTTTGCACACTTATTAAGGGCCGATTACAAATTATAAAGCAATAATTTATATAGTTTGTCCCATTATCCTTACCGGGATCTTCAGGATTAGCGATTTTTTTGTCATAATCTGAGAGTTATCCTATCCTAGCCAGACTCCGTTATTTAAAACCACTCTCGGACGTTTAAAATACATTAAATTTGCAATTATTATAATATTTTCTGAGGTTTGAAGTTTTGTCAGTTCATAATAGACATAATAAAAATCGATTTATTCTTCGTTCGGCCCGAAGTTTTGTCCCACATTCCAAAAAATTCTTAGTTCGGCCCACATCATCATTGAAGTACTGTTTCGTCCCATATTACAAGTACTTTAATGGTACAGTCAATAAAAATAACACACATACATGCACACTGAAGCGTAAAATAAAAAAAAAAACATAATTTTTTTCGACTTATAATCGTACTTTAGAATAGTCAAAGAAAAATATGAATCTAGTTGCACATTAGCAAGCGTCTATCTCTATGGAGAAGAATGTGCAAGAAACTCCACGGACTCTCTTTTTCATCAGTTTATTATTTGGTTACATCATTCTTGATGAAAAATACATGTGTGAGAACGATGTGTAAAAAGTCGTGCGCGTAAAAGCATCACGAGTGAAACAATAAATAAAAAAATACAAAAAATAGGTAATTAAAAACTAGCCGAGGCAGCTAAGTTGAGTTGGCGAGTAAGCCAATCCCAACTGATGGCGCCCGTTTACGATCATGACGCATGAATTGGCACCACTCAGCTCACCCATCATGAAGGGTATTGAATAATCCAACAATTGTGCCACAATCAGAGAGACAGTTGAGAGAGCATGACACAATCTCAACTGCCAGGGCACACACAAGTCAACGAACGACTCATAAGTACAGTAAATCTTAGATTTACAGTTGGTACATAGTACTCACACATATGCTGTGCAGTTATCACTAAACGAAATTGAGTTTATACAATAAAAATATATGCATACAGTCTTCAGCAGGTCCAACAATACTTCAAAACAATAATGTTCTACACATCACTTGTTTTTGCGCCCTAGTGGTTGTGTAGCAGGGCTATGATTGAGCCAAGCATTTTTATCTGCGATGAAAGCGCCCAACTTATAATATGCCTGCCTGCATAGTGTGCGTTTTATACAAGTTTTAAATTTCGTCTCATTTAGTTATAGAATGGGGGGAGGAATTTTATTGTAGCATTTTATACAGTACCCCATGAAAGAAGAGGCTACTTTAGCCAGTCTGAAACCTGGTTGAATTAATTGTTTCCTATTTCTACTAACGTAATTATGTCTGTCGCCGTTTTTACTAAAAAGTATTTTTTTGTTTGTTTGTTTTATCTTGCGATCAGTCTTTCACTATGAGCAGATGAAATGGTTCGGATGGCGTGTTAGGCTCTACTCTCAGTGGAGTCTGCCCCATCTTTACAAAGTCACTCTTCTGGCTCACTGTTTTAAAGGTCGAAAATATCCCGCCGCTTTTTTAATCGGCGGATGCTTTCTGGGATTGTAAGTTGTCTTTCAAGTTCACTTTCATTATGTTGGAGGCGCTGGCTGATCTCCAAAGTTGGATGCCATATGTCCAGATTGGCTTCAGTATGGTCTTGTATATTAGAAGTTTGTTATCTATCACCAGTTTTGAGTTTTTTCCAAGTAGCCAGAAAAGACACAGAGGTCGCGATGAAGTAATGCTATTGGCCAAATGAGTCAAAACAAACAAAAGACGCAATATATAAAAGGGGTGGACCTTTTTTACCCGCTCTTTTAAACAGATTCCGGTGACTTCAGCTGTACCTATACGTATAACTTGCTCAATAAGACCGGCTATAAAGTGTTATTATAATAATACGAGTACATTTTCCATCGCGGAGAAGACAGAGAGGAGCGGTGGTTTTAAATAGTTTATTGATGTTAAATATTTCAAAATACGTAACCCTTTTTAATAGCTGATTGTACAAACAAGTAAGTTTGGTACATACAAAAAAGATATGGGCCGTAGAAGGAATATAAAATAGGACGAAACAGGCATAAAATAATTAAAATTATATTTTGGGACGAACGAAGCATATTGTTTGGGACGAACCAGGATTTTGGCATTTGGGCCGAAAATCAGTGGGCCGAACGAAGAATAAATCTAAAAATCACAAGAACTTTAGACAGTGTTTTATACCAACTTTTATGCTGTTAAAGGAAATATGTCAAGGAAAGGCTTAAAGAACATCCGAGGAGCAAGTCGAAGCTGAACAATCCAGTTTTTGAAAACTTTTCGAAAGAAGCTTGGATGTCACAGACATATATCTAACTAGATAACGCAAATGTCGAATATTCGCGTGGCAAGAAATATTATACCGACTTCCAAAACAAAAGACAACAAAGCGAAAAATAACTTTGTTTTTGGAATTCGGTGTCTGTGGCACCATTTTTTTTTCTCATTTTCGACACCGACTTCCGAAAACAGAGTTATATTTCGCTTTTCGAGTGTTTTGTTTTGGCAGTCGGATATTTTTTTTTGTTAAAAGGTTTTTACTTTTTTCTATTTAGTTTTGGTACATATTACCATGAAAATAAGCACTATTAAGGACAGCTAAAATAAAAACTCGTCAGATCTTGATCAGATTTAAATGATACACATATATGAGAAACAACAGCTTTCAAATAAAAAAAGGAATCATTGAAATTGGTTCACCTAATAAAAAATTCTGAAGCAAAACGCATACAAAAATATAATTTTGAATTGAGAACCACCTCCATTTAGAAGTCGATTAAAAAGGGAGTAGTAAACTGAGAACAATGCTCTTACTTTGAGCTGTTTCATCTAGAGATATCGGCACCGGATATCATACGAAATCTAAAAAAAAATCTAAATAGGCTGTAAAACTCTATAAAAAAGTTGACCGAGACAATCTACACATTTTCTTTCATCGGTAAGTATTACTTCTTAAATTTAGTGCCAAAAAGTGGTATGCTAGGTTTTCATACAGATGGAGGGACTTGCATCGTCTATTAGATTTATGTTTGTGTTAGAAGTAGTGAAAACTTAATAAAAATGTCCAGCTCGGTTCGAATTTCTAACGTTCTTGTGATTAAATGAAGTTTATACGTTGCGTTCGATATTTGAAAAAGAAAATAAGTATCGAGGAAGAACGTTTCTGTAAGGAAGTAAAATAAATATAATACCTATGATTTTATTAAATTACACTTGAATGTCATTACTTTCTAACTTTGAATTATGCTTCTTCATTGTGTCGCTAGCACGACAGTCATTCAAATTTTAATTTGGATGTTAAGGTTGATATTATTTTATTTATTTCTTTTACCTTTAATTTACACGCACATAATAAACAAACAAGAAGAAGGAACCGAAAACAGGTTTAAAGACAATATTTATTTCTGAAGAAATCTCCAACCAGCATTGCCGCGAAAATTATTATCAACTTTAAAATTTTATACTGTCAGTACTATTCACCCATCTTGTTTATGCCTAGATAACGGTGGCTGGAAACAAATTGAACAATGTTTACTCAAAAAATTAATTAAACTCAATTCTGATAAATCATTCATGGTTTTAATACAACCAATCATGCGAACTGATTAACTACATTTTTCTTATCTAATTTCGATAATCAGTCAAAAAATAATCCCTTTAGCAATCAATCAAGCAATTTTCTTTTTTTCAAATTCAAATAAGTCGTCTACGGAATACATTATTGACTTGGCTCATAATAGGTTGACTATGTTATTTAAAAGTCTAGCTTAGTATGGAAATGAGGCAAAAATTGTAGCAAGCGTTTTTTGTTCTAAGCGTTTCAGCATATTACTGTTCGTTTATACGCGGTTCGCCGAACAAAAAGTATGGACCACAGAGCAATAAGTCGCCTCAGTAGCCATAATTAGAGGCGGCATCGTCAAAACTTTGTATAAATACTGCTGACTTATTATATTATTCTTTACACCGAAATTTTATAATTATAACTTTTATATTTACTCTCTTAAAAATAAGCAAATATTGTAAACTATTGAATTTGGAAGGGATTAGAAATAGTCTATTCAGAATATATATAGTATATAAGTATCTCGTAAATATTTATAACAAATTTAGCGTGTTAGTGAGTGTTACTCGTAAAAATGGCCCATGGCAATTCTGGGTATGGCTATGGCAGGCAAAAATTGTGCAGGTATGAATTTTTGCACCACAGTGTCTCAAGACGAAAGTCTATGACCAGTGTGTATTGCCAGTGATGACCTATGGCTCTGAGACGTGGTCTCTCACAATAGGCCTAATCAGAAAGCTTACAGTCACCCAAAAGGGCAATGGAGAGTGCTATGCTCGGAGTAACCTTGCGTGATCGAATAAGAAATGTAGAGATCCGCTACAGAACCAGGGTTACCGACATAATCCGAAGAATTTCCAAAACTTAAGTGGCAGTGGGCAGTGCACATTGCTCGCAGAACGGATGGCCGATGGGGTAGATAAGTTCTGGAGTGTCGACCGCGAACTGGAAGACGTTGCGTTGGAAGGCCTCCCACCTGGTGGACCGATGACCTGGTGAAGGTTGCGGGGATCCGCTGGATGCGGGAAGCACGGGACTGGTCAATGTGGCGACGCTTGGGGGAGGCTTTTGTCTAACAATGGACGTCTTTCGGCTGATATGATGACGAATTTTTGCCACTGACTCACCTCATATTTTTACGGAATTTTTGAAATGGAAACACAGAGATAGGAAGCTTTCTTGAATCGTCGTCGATAGGTACTTGAATAGCAAAATTTTTACTAACTTTTCCTACGAAGAGTGACTATTGTCATGTTTAAATGAAACAAGAATAGTAATAGCACAGTTTAACAATCATAAAGTTGGGAAACGAATGTACTTGCGTAGAGCGAAAGTAAAAGTAAAGTAAAGTTTATTTTATTCGCACAGATTGTAGGTACATGACATAAGGTATAAAAAAAAACAATTGTGATCCCTGTACAATCTACCAGATTAGGCATGCAAACATTAATTAATTAAGTAAACGAGTAGGTAATCAAAAAACTAGTCTCAAAATACAAAAATAAGTATTACAGTTCAAAACGGATACAATTAAATAAGTTGGTATGTCGTTAAATTGCATAAAACATATTATGATTATAATAAATTAGAAATTTAAATTAGAATATATTTTAGTCATTGTCATTTAGAAAATCGTTAATCGAGTAGTAACACTTTTCAATCAATAATGCTGTTAACTTCTTTTTAAAATTGCGTATAGTGTTATCTTTTATTATGTCAGGTATTTTGTTATATATTGTAGGTCCCATATTAATAACATTTTTTTTTAATAAAGCAGTATTGCAACTCTCAACTAGTAAAAGATTTTTGTACTGGCTTCTGATTGGTCTCTTACTAGTTTGCGAAACTGTAGTAAATAGATGCATGTTACGTTTAACAAAAATTGCCATTTCTAAAATATACATTGCCGGAAATGTTAACAGCTTTAGGGACTTAAACACTGGAACACAACTTTCAGTCATTTTCATATTCAACATCGACCTCAAACAACGTTTTTGGGCTTTGAATACCTGTTCCCGCAAGCAAGAATTTCCCCAGAAAACTATACCGTATCTCAGAATGGAAGCTACGAGACCATGGTATGCAACCAAAGTTGTGGTGATGTTAACCTTCTTAGCCAAATTGAACAGGACATACGCAGATATGCTCAATTTTTTACAGACCTCTTCTACTTGAGGTTTCCACGTCATTTGACTGTCGATTACTATGCCTAAGAATTTTGATTTTTGTACTTGGTCTATTTTAGTTTTATTAAGTTCAATTTTTAAATTTGGGATTGATGTGCGCTGATAGAAATGTATTATGTTAGTCTTTCCTAAATTAATTACCAATTTATTGTCGTCAAGCCAATTTACAATGTCCTTGAGTGTACTGTTTATGTCCTGCTCATACTTATCTGCATCAGAACAACTGATCAATGCAGTGCTGTCATCAGCAAACAAAATCATTGGGTCTTTAATGTGCCGTGGTAAGTCGTTTATATAGAGCAGAAATAAAAGAGAACTCAACACCCCGCCTTGAGGTACGCCGTGTTTGACATCTCTGTTTTCGGAAAAGTATTTCTTTTCGCGTTTGCTCTTTATACATATCCTAGATATTTCCGTGTATTGTTCACGTTCACTCAGATATGATTTAACAAGATCAAGGACGTTTCCTCTTATGCCATACGTGTCAAGCTTAGTTAGCAAGGTTTTATGATGGACACAGTCGAAAGCCTTTGTCATATCAGTGAGAATTGCACATATTGGTATTTTTTTGTCAACATTTTTCAAGATTACATTTATCAAATCGTAAATAGCTAAATTAACACCTTTATTCTTCCTAAAACCTTTTTGTTCATTACATAGAATATTATACTTACACAAAAAAATATTAATTGATTCATATATAATTTTTTCGATGACTTTAGAAAAAATAGGAATTAAGGCAATGGGTCTATAATTGGCTAAGTTTTCCCTTTCGAGTTTTTTAAAGAGCGGTTTCACGATAACTACTTTTAACGCTTTTGGAAACACTCCAGAGCTTATGCACAAGTTTATTATGTGACTGAGGTGTGAGGCAATGTTATCCGATACAAATTTTACTACTTTTGTAGCTATACCATCATGTCCGAAACTGTTTTTATTTTTTAGAGATTTTATTGCTCCCATGACATCTTGAGGTGAGACAGGAGACATAAACATTGAATGCGGATTGCTTAACATGTTAGTAGCTACAGGTGTTATCTTATTGTTTGTCTGAATTTGATCGATAAAGAAATTATTAAAGGCATTTGCAATATCTTTTGGATTACTTATGATTGTATCTTGGGTTTTAATTTGAGAAATTTGCTCATTAGTGCGTGGATTATTATTTATAATTTGCCATGAAGCTTTAGATTTGTTGGATGATGCATTTATAAAATAATTATTTTGAGCCTTTTGGGTTAACTTGATTATTTTTCTAAATTTTTGGGAATAGTTTTTAAATTTATTTTTATTTTCGCTTGACTTTTTTCCTTGACCACAATAGTTGCCGCTGTCTTTTACTGCATACTCGTATTCCACGTGAAACCCATTTCACTGTTTTATTTGTTTTTATAGTTACAATCTTATTTGGAAAACAGAGATCATACAACATACGAAAGTTTTCTATAAAGTAATCGAAGGCTTCGTTCGCATTTTCTGTTTTGTATATTTCTGAAAAGGTAAAGCATTGAAGGTGATTCTTAAATCTAACTAAATTTTCTTTTGAAAGATCACGTTTCTTAGTGAGCCAGTAGCTTATTCTGCAGGTTTTATTTACGTTTACTTCTATTAACTGGGCGGTATGATCAGACAAAGCAAAGTCAAGTACTTCATACTTACATTTTAACTGAGAACTACAAGCAAAGTTATCTAGGCAACTGTTGCTGGATAACCTAGTCGGTTGTCGCACCTTTAGATCAAGATTGTGCCCGGAAAGAAAGTACTCAAAGTCCCTAGTAACGTTGTTTCTTTTCAGAATATCAATGTTGAAATCCCCACATATAACAATTTTCTTATTAGATTTTGTACAAACAGTTTTTAGGATGTTATCCAAGTTTTCATAAAACATATTCAGGTTATTCATTTTCGGAGGCCTATATATACAGATAATAATCAATCGTTGTTGCACTAGTTCAGTTCCGCAACATTCAAAAGTGTTTATTATTGATTGCCGAGATATTTCCGTTAGTTCTTTATATTCGAGACCTCTTTTGACTAGAACGCAAGCTCCTCCTCATTTTTTTGCTCGTCTTGCATAGCATGCAGCCAGCTTATAATTTGCGATTTCAAGTAGTTTTCATGGCCCCGCATAATAAAGTGCTCAGTAACGCACACAACGTCCACGTCTCTTTGTTTCTTGGATAGTTCTTGCAGATGGACGGTGAGTAGATCAGCCTTATTCAATAGACCAGCAATGTTTTGATGTAGGATGTTTATTCTGTTATAAACGAAAAAAATCGTTCGAATTCGTTGACTCAATTGTTTCAACATCAGGAAGATTTTCTGATATAATAAGATTTGCATTGGTGTCGTCAGAAGAAAGTTCATCTATTAAAATTTTCAAGTTTTGATACATATTTAACATTCCTTTGTTGTTCACCCTTCCAGTCCGCACGGAAAACATGTTGTTGTCATAAGATAATTTTAGGTTTGAGTCCAATAGCCAAGCATAATTATGACTTAAGTGATCCATATAAAGCATGTTATTGAATGTTTCAATTCTCCAGTTGAACATTACTGAGTACCCGCCGAATTTATATGTCGGTAGGCATAGTATTATATTTGTATGTTTTATATTTTCTAGGACCTCTCTTATTTTGACAATCAAGTTACAGTAATTATGTGTTTTACGGAAATCTTCTTCTCCTATATGTAAAATACAATAATCTTCTAAAGTATAATTTCTGAGTTTAGGCTGTATATCTTCAACTAGTTTCTCAATACCGCAGCTTGGTGTAAGATAATGGCATATTTTAAAGTTAGGGAAAACGCCTTCTGCTGTTGACAGTATTCTATTGGTTGGGTTGCTGCTTATAATACATATTTTTTTCCTTTCATGAGAGAACGCCTTTTTCTGTGTTGTCTGAGATGTTAGTAAAGGGGTAGTTCAATTAATCTTCGATATTCTAGGAGAGGGACAAGGATTACCTCGCATGTTTTTGCATAAAGTTTGTCGGCTACTTTTTATTGGTGTGACATTTATTTGATTCTTATTAGGGGTGGTTCTTATGTCGCCCGTAATTTTTTTAGAAGCTTTTTTTACCATTTCGTGTTTTGTAATAATGTCCTTTAGCGACTTTTTTAATTCTATGTTTTCAAGTGACAACTTGTCAATCTCTTCGTGGGCTCCAGATAACTCCAACTTAAGTTTCGCAATTTCATTTTTTAACTCAAGTGTTTGCGAATAGTTTTCGTCGTCGGATAGAAGGTCGGATAAGTTTGGTAGACTGTTACTGGTGCCATCTAGCGTTATGTTTTTGAAACAACAATTGTCTTCATTAATTGTCGTATCCGACAATGATCGGGACTGAGTTTGAGTCATAGTTTGGGTTGTCTTTCGATTTCGGAACGTAACATTCTCTAAGAATTCCATCGTAATAAATGGAAAAAGTGCTATATAGATCTGGGGTTTGAACCCGCGGCCACTGTGCGTAGGTACTTTTCAACTCAAAAAAACCAACGCTCTTAACTCCTGCACTAGCCGTTCGATAGTTAAAACATTGAAATATGTGACTAGCTTCTTGCAAGTAATTTATCAAAAACGAGTTGACGGTTATTTTTCTTGTTTTGAATTTTTCCACTGGTGTTTTTTTTTTTTAGAATTATGGTGTAACACTAGATTGTTTTTTATGTCGTACGTAACAAAATAACACAGAGTACTAGCTTATTGATCGGAAGTAACTGTATTAAACGGTTTTATTTGAGTTTGTTATTGTTTATGAGTCTTATGACACATCACTTCGTTAATGTTTATTTACATAAAACTGTATTGTTTGTTCACAGAATTTTTTGAGAACACTTCCACTTTGCTATTGGCGAATATTTTCACTTTTAACATTATCCTTTGCACTTAAAAACGACTTAATTATTTTAAAACTTTTTTAAATACGGAGCCGAGATTATTAGTGGTATACCCTCCAACGTTCCGATTTTTTTCGCGATTTTTTTAGCGAAGGCGGGGATATCGCGGGGAGTTGGGCGGCGTGGATCGCAGTGCTCGATCGCACCTAGTTTGTGCACTCGAACGCTAAGGGCAGACGCGTCCGTGTAAATCGGAAATTTTTACTTACGCCAACGTGCACACAATATTTCGTGTGATTCTTTTTTCGGGCAACAGTTACCTCCAGCTGATTTCTTTGAACACTGTAAAGAACTAGAAATCCATTTTTGGCAGAATTTCCGTTCATATGTTAGAAACAATACTTTAGAGAAATTATAATTAATAATAACGTATTAAGTAAAGTTTAGCTCAAACATTCATGATAAGATTGTTCATCCGAATGAGAATACATTACATAGTGAGATTCAATAATGAGAAACTAAAAACCTCTAAAAATAAGGCAGTGCAAGACATGCAAATGTAATTAGGTACATAATACTTGTAAATAAAGGATTACATAATAATCAAATTTATTTTGTTTTCTTTTTTGACAACCCTTGCATATTTGCGACTGACATCGTAAGTACACGGACTGTGGTGTCGTCCGACATTAAAGGCGTTTCCCAACTATATGATTTTTAAACTGTTATAATGGCATGCATCTCTGAACGATTCCGTACTCTATGGTTTGATCCTTAGCTACTTACTTTTTCGTAACTACTTCATATTTTAGGCTGTAAACAGACTGTGCTACATATACTAACATCTTAAGTTTATGACGGATCTTCGGATCGTGGGACCACAATAAAGAACTGTTGTTATTGTCCCAGAAGAAAACTGGTTTAGTTTTTGTGATCTCTGCCCCCGTACCATGACGTGTCATAACGATCATGGTGCGACTGGAAAAAAGGGATAGATGTATACAAGTCATTTATATATGTCCCTTACCCACACTTGAAATAACCTTGTTCTAAGAGCTTATGGTTACGCTTGCGGTAGAACTAAGTCCAGCTGTGGATGACTTACTTCTGAAATAATTTATCAGAAATATCTAACGTCGTGTTCTTTTACAAAAACCCAGTATAGATAAAATATTTACTGCTTAAGTCTGTCCATTCACCCAAAGCCTTATACTAAGTGCCCATATCGCAGTACTTTCTACACATAAGTCTTTTGCATAACCATTTTCCACCACTTTGGGTCGTAAATTATGCCATTGCGCTGGTCTAGCCAACCTAATCGCCTTTATTACGTCCTGTTTACTATTGCAAGAATTTAACTTGTTATTTTAAAGGTAAATTGCGGCGAGGTAAGTAGAGTCTGGTTATTTATAAGAGTGCCACGGAAGAGTGCTTGGTGCGAGGTGAATGGAAGTTTTGTGACGTTTTCCTTTCTTTTTTTGGTTGAAAGTATTTTTGCATAACATTAATGGAACGTAGTTCCTTTTATTATAATTATGGCTTTCTATTAGTTGAAAAATGGCTGAATAGTGTTCAGAAAGATTGAAGCAATACGGGGTAAAGTGGCATTCAATGGAAGAGACCTTAACTTAGAATTGCGTGGTAACGGGTTAAATAAAAGAAGAGAAAGAGAACCCCGGTTTCTGAATTGAGTAGTTGTAAAACGCTACTTTAGCCTGGAAGCCTGTCCTTTGGGATTTGAATCATCATCATCATCAGCTTATAGCAGTCCACTGCTGGACATAGACCTCTCCAATCGCAGGCCATTAGTCTCTATTTGCAGCAATTCTCATCCAGCTGCTACCAGTCAGCCTGCAAAGAATATCGCTCCACCAAGCCTAAGCGTCATCCCACGCTACGTTTACCCATTCGTGGTTACCACTCGAGAACACATCTACCCCAATGGTTATCGGTTCTACGGTTAATACGGCAGGCCCACTGCCTAATAAGCTTGCTTATTCCAGAGAATAAGCAGGCTAATTAGGCAGTGGGCCTATAGCTTAGAAGCTATGAGAACAACTTTGGATCTCTGCTGGATTACCTCATTCCGGATTCGATCCCTCAGAGAGACACCAAGCATAGCCCTTTCCATAGGCCCTTTCTTGCTGAGAGACCTAAGCTGATGGACCAGCCGTACCGCGAGTATCCACATCTCGGCCCCATAAATCATAATAGTTAGGGCGCACTAATTGAATACTCATATCTTTAGGCTCTGTGATTAGAATTCGCGACGAGAACACTTGGCCAAGTTTCTCAAATACCACCCAGCCCATCTGTATTCTTCTGCTAGCCTCCCTCTCAAAAAGTCAAAAAGTTTTTACCAAACTGCAGAGTTTGTCCAAGATTAACGTATTCTTGAACAATCTAGAGATCACTGCCATTGACAACAATCGGTCCCGGAGTGGCGTGTGAAAATAACATCACTTTTGTCCAAGTTCATCCGGAGACCGACGCGTGCAGAAGTATCAGCTAGGCATTCCAGTATCTGCTGCAACTCATGCAGCGACTCAGCCATTATGACGATGAATCATCTGCAAATCGCAAGTGTGAGAAGTACTCGCCGTTTATGTTAATGCCCCGTCCTTCTCAGTACAGCGTTTCAAACACATCCTCAAAGGCGTTGCTAAACAACTTGGGGTGGAATAACGGTGTCCATAACGCAAAAATACGCATAATTAGGCATTTTTCTAGATTTTGGAGGATTTCCGCTGCCGATAATGCTAAATAAAAATCTTAAATTACGACAATTGATCGTAATATTACTCCGTTTTTTGACACGCGAAGTACATACAATCGCGTCTAGTTAGGTTTATATATGTGGGCAGGAACGTGTGTGGAGCTGACAGCTCAAGAGCTATTATGCCCGTTACCAGCTGGCTGATTACAATTAGTTAGTATATTTTAATGCCGACACGAAATTAAGCTTTGTTGTTTAGTACATAAATTAAATGTTTAATAAATTTATAACAGAATATTCTATTATCTTCATAATTTTACAGAAATAAACTTAAACCGGTTTAACTTTTAAGTTTAGTCGGTGATCTGTCTTAATTTATTAGAACATGACTTATCTGGAGCCTAGAACTCATTTTAGACATCGCTAATAGTCACTGTTTCACACCTGTGACCGTGTCAGTGTCAGACGTTGAGAAGGGTCTGAAGTTTAAACCTTGTAGTCTCCAATTAAATACTAAATTTAAAATATTTTAGAAACGTATTAAACTTATGCTTATATTTATTTTGGATTTTTTTCTTCTTTAATGCCAAAATAATAAGTTTATTTTGGAGCTTAGTGTTGGATAAATCTCGTAACATATCCAAAGCTTAAGCTTTATCCAGGGGTTTTCTCTTTGGAAAACTGATTTGCAATACTAAGGCATTTTCTTCTACATGCTCTTCAAAGGGATGAGTGGTCACAGTAGGTACGTTGTTTAGATGCTAACAACTTTGAATAAGGTAAATTAACGTTGAAACTAATTTGCTATTAGAAATCTATTTTTAACAGACTGTCGAAAGAGGGTAATGCGTTTATCAGTCTATGATTGTATGTATGTATGTAAGCATGTTTGTACCTTTATGCGTTTTATCAATTTGTCTTAACCAAGCAAGTGTCACTGGCGATATTCGATATTTTTTATTGGAAGGAGGGAGGAGGAAGAAAAATAAATTGAGCCCCCACAATATGTCACCCAAAATCTAAGGCATTTTTTATTTTCCAATTTGAATGTAGCTAGTGACACTTGCAAGTTTACGACGAATCGATTGACGTATGTATCATCAAAATTGACCCACGTGTTTTGTCTCTAGAACGTAACATAGGAACAAACATACGTATATACATAGACTGATAAATATTACCCTCCTTCGGCAGTTGGGTAAAAAAGTGGTGACTGCCACGTAGGCCTAGTGGTTGCAAACTCTACTGCTGAACATGAACTACTGGGTTCGATGCCCAGGTCGTGCAGTGTTATTGGGTTTTTGCCATCTGGAATTTCTCAGTAGCAGTCCGGAGTCTAGATTTGTGCCCGGTTGATGGCAGTGGACTCGGCCCTTATTACATGGGAATTAAACATAACTTCCAAAATATGAGTGAACTCAGGTGCTACTCTGCTCAACTCTACGGGGAATACATGTGCGATTTTTCATTGGTAAATATTGGAGTGAATTCTTTGGCAGAATGAATGCAATATTATGTTGTATAGTATACAGGAGCATCAGGAGTTGTTTACTATACGGACCTTATGGAAACTAGAACAAATATCCGTGCATTCAAGCGTTTTTACCATAGCTATTATTGGAATCAAATATAACAACTCACAATGTTAGGACCTTTTAATATTAATGCTAATTTGTATCCTTCCTGCTAGGCAACTGGGCTTATTCCAGTTGTAGACGACCCTTTGTGCCTATTGGCTTTGTTTTTGTTCTGTGTCCTGCTTGGTATGGAGGGAAGTGGAAATTTGTATTTTTCTAACTCCTTTATTTTTTTCTGATTAATTTCTTTGCGGGTTCCAAGACAGTTGAATTCATTCTCCGGGACTTCGTCGAGCTTCATTGCCGCGGCGCTTTTCTGGTGGTCACCACTGTTCATTCCGGCTTTCAGGGGTTACAGTGGTTTGGGAATAATGCGGTGATAATGTCACAAAAAAAAGAAAATTATGGATAAATTACCATAGCCCAGTACCTCTACAACCCAGTCAGTACCTGGGTTGTAGCCGATCCTTTAAACGTCTTGATGACAGTGGCTTAGATATCGCCTCTCATGATTGAGGTCACGGGTTCATATCCGGGCAAGTACCAATGTAACTTTTTCAAATTCATATGTACTTTCTAAGTTTATCTTGGACATCAAAGGCAACGGTGAAGGAAAACATCGTGAACGAACCTGGATTTATATAGTTGATGTTAGTCTGAAAAAGCCAAGTCAGAGGCCTGTGGGGTTTCCAGAGGCGGCTTAATTAACTCGGACACCAGAGGTGGCCACATACTCATACGAAAAAAAAAGAAAGAGAGCCGAACAGACATAGTTTGGAAAAGTCTGATCCGCTGATGTTTTCAGAATAGGTCCCAAAGTTTCATAATTTTAGTCATCAGCTAGATAACAAACGCCTCCCCAAGTGTCACCATATTGATCGGTCCTGAGTATCTCGCATGCAGCAGATTCCCGTACCATCAACTAGGTCATCAGTTCACCTAGAGGCCTTCCAACGCTGAATCTTACGGTACGCCAGCGTCAGTTGTTCTTAATTATATTCATGTGTACTTTCACCCTCTAAAAGTTTTCCAATGATTGCTGAATAATACACAACGAACTATCTACATACACCTACAACCCTTATATGCAAATGTAAGTACCAAACGAACTGTTTAAAACAGGGCCTATCATCCCTCTATTCCCTTGTTTTCCTTTCAAGGAACCGGACGTGATTAAAATCAATGAATGCTCACCCAACCGCTATTATTGCTTACATGGCCCTCGATTCGTGACTTCATTACCCTAATTATTGATTAACCTTTCAAAATACTACGCTTTAGCACTGGTATTAATTTGTGTCATGTTGTTTAAAATTATGAGGGGCTAATTGGATGATTGATAAAATATGGCGTGTTGAAATAGAAAACGGAATAGTAAATCCGCTTATAAACTGAGAATCATGTCATCATTGATAACGTTTCCTCTACTAGGAAACAATCCTGTGTTAAATAGAGTTGACCACAGAACAGAAATCCAGCCAAGTGCGAGTTGGACTTGCGCACAAAGGGTTCCGTACCATTATCGCAAAAACGGCAAAAAAATCAAATTTGTCATCAGAATCAAATCAAACTTAAATATTTATTTTATTCTGTATTTAGCGCGTTTTATAGCAGCTACAGAAATCATAATCTGTGAAAATTTCAACTCTAGACTGTTGAAATTTTCACAGATGATGAGAGATTGCATGTAGCAGAGACGAGAATGTTGAGATGGATGTGTAGACTGACGAGAATGGATAAAATGAGAAATACATATTAGAGGAAGATTGAAAGTGGCGCAAGTGACAGACATGGAAACCGTTTATCCCGGTATGGTCTTCTGATGAAGAGGGATGAAACGCATGTTACTAAAAGAGTTATGAACATAACATAAATGTGGATGGATGAAGAGGGAGGGGAAGGCCAAAGAAAGAATACGTATTGCGCCGACCCCAATATAAATTATAACATTATCGAACATTCATCGATGGAATTAAACCATGTTTCACGTTAATCCAATTAACTTTGCTTTGGCCACTAAAATATTAAGAATATGAAAAAGCCATGAATTTTATTTTCAAAGCAAAACATTTTCATATCCTAAGGCTATGAAACCGTACTTGAAAAGTTTCATCTACAAATTCTTCTTCAGTCCACGTTCTTACATTTTTCAGGGGGAATTTGTGGGAAGCGCTAGCATCAGTCGGCTAGTGGGACACATACAGTGTAGTGCAAAAATGTGTATCACTATTTTATTAATATTATTTTTTCCACTGCTGGACAAAAGTATCCATATTCTCCTTCTACTTCTCTACTGCTCCATAAGGAACAATATTTATCAAATAAGTTATGTTTAATAAAAAAATATGTGTATGATTCACAAATGTGTGTCTTTGAAGACACATTATCTCATGATTAACTTCAAATGCACAAACAATCAGACAATTTTATTGTGCTAAAAACTTTAAAAATACCTGTTAACGCAAATTAACATGTTTTCTATATTTTATTAATTATTTGATGTAAGTTTTGAATTCCATAAACTAATCATATTTTACCTGTAATTTTATACAGAAACTTTAATTTTGTTGCTTGCAACACAGAGCCTAATGGAGAATCATGTCGGCAGAACGCTCATAAAATCAGCTCTCGGTTTCAATTATAAAACTTCATGTTAAATACTGAATAATTCATCAGTTCATTGTTCAAACCTTAATTTACGGTCAATCGTGTATGTGGATACAATAAATCAAGTGAAGACAACAAGTTTTTATATTCATTTGCCACCGATGTTCACAAACCCCCAACTCAACATTCCGGTTGCGATTCGAACCCGCCAGCCGGAGTGAACATTATTTGGTGGCCCATGAGGGGAATCAGCAAGAAGTCATTGGATCAAAACTCATCAAGAACGTAATCGCGTGGTCTGCGCGATCGTCATCATCAAACAATTCAACGGGTTTCAAGTTTCAACACGTCGCATCGAGGCATACCTATTCAATGCATTCAATTTCGTCAGTCGTCGGTACATCGGATTAAACTACAGTTCATCACATCAAGTTCTACTATTCATCGGAAGTCATCTTAGGTGATAATTATCATAGCGGCACGACCCATCATCGGAGGTAATTTGGCGCGAACGCCAACGTCAACTGTCAGTGTCAAGTGATCAAGTGTCAAAGTGTCAGTGTCATCAAACTAGACTTACAAACGGTTGTTAAAACTTATTAATTTAGGTGTTTATCTATGTTTTATTGTTTATTTTTAGTGTTTAAGTAGTTTAAGTTAATCATAACGATGCCGTCATCCGAATATAATAAGTGCAAAGCGCAGTTCATATCTAAACATCGAATGTTAACAGATTTCTATAATACTATCGATCAAAACAAGTCATCGATCTCGGCCAATGTAGCTAAACGCCAGTTCGATAAATATTATGGTGAGTTCATTTCAGCTTATGAGAAACTACTCCAAATGGAAGAGGTTCAGGAAGAGGAATCTGACAAGCTTCAGGCGGATTTCTCTCAAATCAATGAGTATCTACTAAGGGTGGAGCAGGCTCATTCGGAAGGTAATCAGGCACCCAAAATTAAAGGTAATCATTCAGATTTACATGCTAAACTACCATTCATCGAGTTACCCAAGTTCTCTGGTGTTATTATGGACTGGAATCCATTCTTTGATTTATTTCAATCATTTAGTTCATGAACGTCACAACTTATCAGATGCTGAAAAGCATTACTATCTTCGTGCATCACTAGTAGGTGAGGCACTGTCATTAGTCAGACAGCTACCAATGGATGATGCCAATTATGAGGTGGCACTTAATTTACTTAAGGGTAGGTATCATAATACGCGGTTATTGTTGGATACATATATTGATAGGATTCTCAAATTACCTATAATACAGCCTCAGTCATCAACCCTTAGGAAAGATCTATATGATCCACTTCGAGAGTCTGTCCAAGCGCTCGACAAGTTAAAGATGCCTGTCAAAGAGTGGTCATATTTAATTTTGTTCATTATCGTACAGAAATTACCAGTCAGGATCAGATCCTTGTTTGAGGAACGATATGGCAAGGATCAGGCGAAGCTGCCAACCCTGGATCAACTCATGGAACTCCTGGATGAGCAATGCAGACTTCATTTGACCATCACCGAGACTGAAAGCAGATCACTCCTGGCAAGAAGGAGACCAACTCATCAGCAGTCTGAGGCCACTCCAGGACACACATCTCAGAGACATTCACATCAGGTGACTTCTAACTCAACTGAATGTACTTATAGTCATAGTTCATTTCATAGTTTATATGTGTGTAGGAAATTCAATGCACTTCATCCTAAGGCAAGAAATTCATGGATATATAAATCAGGTCATTGTTTTAAGTGCATGAGGAAGCACTATGCAAGTGAATGCACTCATAGGAATTGGTGTAAACATTGTGGATCTAAAGATCACAATTCAATCTTATGTGTTAATGAGCAGCAACCCTCACCAAATACTGGGTCTCAGGAGACCAGTACACCATCACAGGTTCCGCCAACATCATCAATTGATCATCGCAGTGAATCTGGAACTGTATCTCAGGCTCAATCCAGGAATCACCAGGTTAGACAAAAATCACCAATCAATCAGGTACATGAAAAACCATATCACATTAATCAGGAGTCTACTAGAACAGGAGAGCGTGCAGCTCGAGCTCACCTAAAGTTTCAAGAGTTACGTTATGGATGCAGGCGCAGTCCTGATCAATTCAAATGAGATAAGTCGACTGTTGGTGACTACAAGGGTCCATTGCCCATAACCATCTGCCCAACAGCAGTTGTAGGTATAAGGGGTAGTGATGGACACTATTATAAGGCTAGAGCTTTATTAGACACAGGGGCAAGTGTCTCGGTCATCACACAATCATTAGTAAATAAATTGAAATTGCACCAACAGTCTAATAGTACAAAGATATATGGAGTAGGTAATAACAGTGTTGATTTACCTGGTACTTTAGCAAAATTAGTAATCAAACCAATAGGTAAACCAGTACCTATCATCAGTACCGTAGCTATCGTCATGTATTATATTTCTGCAGAAATACCTTCATATCCTATCAACTGTGGGCATTTAATTAAGGATAAAGGGATCATATTGTCAGATCAGAACTTTGACACACCACAGGAACTGGATCTCATCCTTGGTACGGATGTTTTAAACTATGTATATGAAGGTTCTAAGATTTCATTAAATATTCCAGATCTTTATGCATATAAAACTTGCTTTGGTCATGTCATCATGGGATCACTACTCGAGTCAATGAGTGATAGCTCACCGAAAGGATGTACCTCAGTTAATGATTATGGAGTCATGGCATCCAGGCTTGAGGAGGTTCTCGAGAGGTTCTGGAAGGTGGAGGAGCCACCATCTCAGCCAGCTGTTCATCCGGATCACATGGAATGTGAAAGGTTATATAATTCTTCTGTCAGTCGAATGCCTGATGGCAAATATATGGTAAGATTGCCATTGTTATCTGAAAGGCCTGTATTAGGTGAGTCAAAAGCATTAGCTATGCAAAGGCTCAAGTCATTAGAAAGGAAAATGGATAAGAATCCTGTATTTGCTACTAAATATAGAGAATTCATGGAAGAATATGAAAGACTAGGTCATATGTCACTATCAAGGTTTCAGTTTGATTCAGAACATTTCATTTTACCACATCATGGGATATTCAAGAAAGGTACGGACAAGTTAAGAGTTGTATTTGATGGGAGCGGGAAGACTTCCACAGGAACTTCATTAAACCAATGCCTTCATAGTGGCAAGCCACTTCAAAATGATATTACAAAAATATTGTTGAATTTCAGAAGACACCAGGTCGTCTTTACCACTGACATTAAGATGATGTTTAGAATGACATGGATTCACCCTGATGACAGGAAATATCAACTCATATTGTGGAGAAGAACTCCTTCAGAACCAATTAAGGTATATGAGTTAAATACTAATACCTATGGACTAAGGTCAAGCCCATTCATTTCGATCAGAACACTATTGAAATTGGCTGATGATTGGGAATTAGATCACCCAAATTCTCATGCAGCAGAAACTATCAGAAATCAGATCTTTGTCGATGATATTTTAACTGGGGCCGATACAGTAGCAGAGGCCAATAAATTGAAGGAAGAACTCAAGCAATTGATGAAGAGTGCAGGTTATGAGCTTCGTAAATGGTCATCAAACAATGACAAGGTATTGGAGGATTTACCAGGTGATCATTGTGAACAACCACGTCAATTTGATTCTCAGGATAGGAGCTTTATCAAGGTATTAGGAATCGATTGGGATCCGGTTTCAGATTCATTTTCTTATCAGATTAATATACCTACTGGAGAAGCTACCACTAAACGAAGTATACTTAGTACCATAGCTAGGTTATATGATCCATGTGGATATTGTACACCCATCATATTGAGATTTAAGTTACTTCTACAATCATTATTCACAGATGGACTTAACTGGGATGAACCAATCAGTGATTCAATCCTTGAATATTGGAACGATCTTATAAATGATCTTCAATATCTTTCACATTTACAATTACCAAGATGTGTTTCATTGCCTGAAGCGGTGTCATACTCACTTCATGGATTTGGAGACGCTTCTGTGCAGGGATATGCCGCATGCGTATATCTTCGAAGTATGGATTCATCAGGAAAGGTTATGGTGCAACTGGTCATGGCTAAGTCAAGGGTCGCACCTAAGAAAACTACTCAAACTATACCCAAACTTGAGTTAAGTGCAGCTCATTTAGTATTTAAGCTATTAAATCATGTAGCTGAGGCATATGAAAATGCCATTCATATTGATAGTATAAACGCCTGGTCAGACAGTTCAATTGTATTAGCATGGCTAAATACGAAACCTCATATGCTCCAGACATTTGAATGCAATAGAGTCCAGGAGATTCAAGGTTCCCAAAGGAATATGGAATGGAGGCACATTAAATCTGAATTCAACCCAGCGGATTGTGCATCTCGAGGTATGTCAGCACAGGAATTATTGCATTACGATAATTGGTGGTCACCCAATTGGCTTTTTCAACAAGAGAAGGACTGGCCTAAGTCAGCTATCATCATGCCGGATAATTTACCAGGATTTAAGAAACTCATTCGGGTCACAACATCAACAGAATCATGGGATCAAGCATTATTATCAAGAGTTAGTAAATTCAGTAAGCTTATTAATGTCACAGCATTTGTACTCAGGTTTATCAGAAATCTCAGGTTACCAAAGTCACAGAGAAACTTAAGGAAGATATTGTCTATTGAAGAGGTAAGAGAAGCCAGGAAATATTGGATTAAGGAAATACAATCACAGTCATTTGGTGAAGAAATAGCATTACTGAAGAAAGGGAAGCCAGTATGCAAGTCATTGCAGAAATTAAGTATATTTACGGATCAAGATGGATTAATCAGAGTAGGTGGACGGTTAAGAAGGTCAGAATTGCCATATGGGGCTTGTCATCCCTACCTACTACCTAAGGATCACAGATTTGGTCAGCTATTAATAGAATATTATCATCGATCATATTGTCATGCAGCAACCAATGCGTTAATTGCTATTCTTAGAAGAGAATATTGGATCACATCAGTCAAGCGTCAGGTTTCCAAGGTCATAAGAAAATGTTTAGTATGTTTCAGGTTCAATCCGTCAATTCAGCCACCATTCATGGCAGATTTACCCGCTGATAGAGTCACAGCAGCGCGTCCATTCTCGGGGGTTGCAACAGATTTTGCTGGACCCTTTTTGGTTAAAAGTAGTCTACTCAGGAATGCAAAGTCAGTAAAGGCTTATCTATGTGTATTTGTGTGTTTAGCAACAAAGGCTGTTCATCTAGAGGTTGTTTCATCATTATCAGTAGAAGCCTTCATTGCTTCATTCACCAGATTTGTTAGCCGCAGGGGGCTACCTTCGCTCATTCGATCAGATAGGGGTACAAACTATATTGGTGCTAATAATTATCTCAAGGAGGTAAATCAGTTTTTAATTGATCATGAATTAATTCTTCAGGAGGAGTTAAGGAACCAGAATATCAAATGGGAATTCAACCCACCAGCTTCACCTCATATGGGGGGATTATTTGAAGCTGCTGTCAAAAGTGCGAAAAATCTATTGAAAAGGGAGGTCAGAGATACTATTTTAACATTTGAGGAACTCACTACAATATTATCCAAGGTAGAGGCTATTCTCAATTCACGCCCGCTAGTGCCGATGTCAGATGATCCTTGTGATTATGAAGTATTAACTCCAGGTCATTTCCTAATAGGTCAACCACTTGTAGCATTACCAGAGGTTCATTGGAAGGATACTAAGATGTCACGTTTATCACGGTTTCAGGTTATTCAAAAAATGTATCAAAACATATGGACTCGCTGGCACTTAGAGTATTTAAGTACATTACAGGCTCGTAATAAATGGTTTATTCAATCAGAAAGTGTAAATATTGATGATTTAGTTTTAATTATAGATGAAAATTCACCACCACTTCTATGGAAACGAGGTAGAGTCATTGAATTGTATAAAGGTAGAGATTCTATTATAAGATCAGTCAAGGTTAAGACTCAGTACGGTGAATTTATAAGACCAGTAGTAAAATTATGTAAGTTACCAATAGACTGTAATACTAGTTAAGGTTTAGGATAAGTCAATCCATAGTTATAGTATGTCAATGTTTCTTTAGTTATTAATATGATAATGTTATCAATGTTTACAGTAGTAACATTGATCCTCTTCTCCCTATGGGGGCCCAATAATGTTAACGCAAATTAACATGTTTTCTATATTTTATTAATTATTTGATGTAAGTTTTGAATTCCATAAACTAATCATATTTTACCTGTAATTTTATACAGAAACTTTAATTTTGTTGCTTGCAACACAGAGCCTAATGGAGAATCATGTCGGCAGAACGCTCATAAAATCAGCTCTCGGTTTCAATTATAAAACTTCATGTTAAATACTGAATAATTCATCAGTTCATTGTTCAAACCTTAATTTACGGTCAATCGTGTATGTGGATACAATAAATCAAGTGAAGACAACAAGTTTTTATATTCATTTGCCACCGATGTTCACAAACCCCCAACTCAACATTCCGGTTGCGATTCGAACCCGCCAGCCGGAGTGAACAATACCATATGACCTTTGAGTATCGTAATATCGAAATATTCTTACTGAAGATATGTCACTAATTAAACTGAACGTCTATAAAGATTTGAGAACAATTATGACAGTATGTAACAATGATCATATTGTCGTGGAATATTTAAAATATGGACACAAAGCTTTTGATCGTTGTTTAAATGTGCTGCACGCATTCAGTTTCATTAGTGAAAAAGCTCTTTACTATTTAAACAATTGTTCAATTGTTTAAAGCTACATAACGTCTGGCGTCGCACAGCTTCTCATTACTTTTAACAAACTCTTCAGTAATTTCAAGTTGGATCCATTTTATTGCACGCAACTGTACAAGTGTTTGAAGTGATAGGTTAAAACTTATAGATGAGGAACATTTAGACGAGTAATATCTTGTGAAGAATTTATACTTCAGATCCTTTTGAGGCATATCAGTAAAAGTTATATTCGTAACATTGAATTTGTGAAGATGTTTGAATAAGAGCTCCAAGTCGATGTTTATGAGTTCGTAGACCACACAGAAATTGTTGACTCATGTTCGAAATTAGCTTTTTCCGTACGTTTAGACATTCAGGTTGATTGAATGGATTAATGAATAAAGCAGATTGCAAGTTTATCACCTTCTTTTTAAATTAGGATAGGATAGATGGACTCTCACTTAGAATCCAATTTGGTCCATTGTGCGTGCAGGCCTCCTCTCTATGAGACGGGATGGGCCGTAACCCACCACGCGGGCCAACTAGTGCGGGTCACATGTCTTCGAATTTTTGGTTCTAAGACATGCCGGTTTTCTTACGATGTATTCCTTCACCGTTTTGAGAGCAGTGGTGGTGAAATAATTTACACAAAAGGTAAAGCGCCTGCCTGGGTTCAAACTACAACTACCTATAAACCCACGACCTACAACTTGTCGCGGTATTTTTAACCTATTTATTGTTAATATTAAATCAAAATGCTAAAGGTTTAATACTGTAGTCAGGTATTCAGTCAGACATCCTGGATAGTGAAGGGCCGTCCTCTACTGCCCCATACATAACGTCAAGAAGGCGCGCAGAGTTGTATCAATTGTATACGACTTAAGGCGCCGATTCCCTTGAGTAGCTGATTTTAAAATGAGAATCACGTCTAAACGGCTAGATGTAATCGCTAGATGTAGTCGCGTGGGTGTGAAACGAGTGCGCGTTTTGTTCCCTCAAGGTCGTTGGCGTTAGTCGTCGTCTTAATGATTTTTTGCCTTTATGTATGTGTTTTATAAAAATATTTAAAAATGTAATAAATAAGACAAAAAATAAATAATGGACATTATAATAATAATTCTTTATTTAAATAATGAATACAATTTGGATTATAGGATTCCCTAGCACCTATAACTACAGAAATTTAACTCAGAAAACCAACCCTTATCTTCCTTTAGGTACCTCAGTATGTCATGAATACCCTAATAGTTCTCTGAGTCGCTCATAAATTCACCTATAACAAAGTTTGACATAATATATCCCTTGCATTGGAAACTTATCTTATTTAACATAAAACTGTCATAGAAAGCAATGACTTTAACATGTCACGTTAGTATAAAATTCAGCCCAACGTGACGTAAGTGTCAGTAAGACGAATAGTTGACACGCGCGGCCTAACGCTGTCTTTCCACAGAGATGTGCTAAGCTAAGCTAGCGAGAAATGTGTATCATGAGCACTTATGGTTACCAGGCGTCCGGATAAAGCTGGACACATTCAGGCTTTTTGGTTGCGTTTGCGGCCAAATTACACGGTGTCTGGCCTGTCCGTATTTTTTTAGGCCTTTTAAATTTGTTTTTTTTTTGTAAATTTTAAAGGAAAATGAGCTTTTAAAGCAGGTTTCTGCCATCAAAAATATTAATTACTTTATGTTATAATAAATTTAAAAAATAATAATTTCATTAGTGTTTTGTTTTACATTGCAAATTGTAATAAGCAAGTAATGAATGCTAATTAAGAAGAAGGACCGATTCATTCATTTTGTTATTTCATTAAAATTTAAGAAGATTTTATGGTAAATAAACGTTTCGTTATTTTTTTTTTCATTGCTGGTGGCGCGTAGGGCTGGTTTATTGGACTGTATCTGCGATGCGGAGCAAAACAATTGACAAACGCTGGGTGATAGGTAACTCGAGTTGCAGTGGGTGTGCGACATCATAATACAACCCGAAAGTAATTAGGGGAGGAAGCACAAACCTTTGTGGGAACCTCGTGGTCGCGTCGTCGTTGCACCGAATCACTTCACCAGGGTGCAAGGGCAGCTGGGTTTCAAGTTACTGTCATCACACGTTAAACACAAACACAAACTGTTGATTATAAGTCTTGTCACATGCGAAAACTGCGGTAATTCCAAAGTTATCAATATTTTCCAACGAAGCGGGCCGACGCCATTGCTTACGCGATTCCGTTCAATACGGAAGTCATTTCCAGAAAAATGGCGAAGCAAATCTTCTTATTCACTCGCGAGGTAAGTGCGGGAAAGGTATAGGGTATAGGAGATAGCGGATGTCAATCAAAATTTAAATGTTGGCGCAACCAAATGCTATTGCAATTATTGAAATTAATATTGTTTTGAATAATGAATGATCAATAATAAGGGAGACTGATTCATTAAATTTTATTGTTTTTTCATTAGAATTTAAGAATATTTTATGATAAAAGATAAAAAAAAAACTGGATTTACTTTTTAAAATTATCGTGTTATACTAAGACTAGAAAATTAAAGATGTCTGGCTTTTTTACCCAAAAGTCTGGCTAAACTGACTGGTGTGTCCGGCTTGTCAGTTTTATGACCTGGCAACCCTATGAGCATGAAATTGCTGCGTCGAGAGCTAGACTAGCCAACTAGTTTACCTACTAGCCTACTACTATTAATAATACCCACGCTCTCAGATGCAATATAATATAATTTCGGCTGTCATAGAGACAGTCAGTATTTTAAAAGGTTACTTGTGTAAGCAATGACACTGGCTGACACATTTGGCTTGTATGGGCAGTTTTGACAATGACGTATCAGGCAGTGGCCAGTTGGCCACAGAAGCGAATTGGTACAATGTGATATCAACCATTAGGATCGTCTGATTTTCATACAATAGCTTAGCTAAAGATATTAAAAAAGTGTAGCTTTGATTTTACATAGGAGTAAAGTTTGTTTTCATAGCACGCCTTACTCACGTAAATAGACACATAATTTGATAGCTTAGCTTCATCACTCAGCTACCTCGCTCATCTCTAATGGAAAGCAAGCCTTAGCGATGTATAGACACACGTGTTTCTAGAGGCACCTCATCTGTTACTAGTGATGCGGTTAGGGTCTTATAAATGTGCTCAAAATAACAAAAGACTGTCATCTAGATAACGGATTGGATTTGCTACCACATGTTGGCGCGCTTTCAATCTTTTCTTATCTGCTTTGCCTTCATAGATGGTACCACCATCTTAATATGGTTAATAACATAGAACAGAATTGTTTAAATGGCATGTAAAAATACTGTAAACGAAAACTGACTTATTTAATGAGGTTTGCTATACTATAGTTAACAAAACAAGTCAACTGACGTGGCATTTACAACATTACCTATACAAGAGGAATTTAACCTTATAGCGTACAAATTCAAAGTAATAAATCGACTTCATATTATTTTAGTTAACAAGATGTTTAACAGAGTAAATGCTATTTCCATAGAACATTTTTAATCATGCAATTCCTCTTCCACGTGTGCAGGTAATGAGCCAATAGAGTAAATAACTTTTTTTTTTATAAAATAACTTTAACTTTATACATTTGGCTGGATGTGAGTAAAATAAATTCGGTCTTGCCATCTGCGTCTCTGCTAATGGAATGTTAATTGGACAAATATTTGAAAAAAGGAACACGAATTTTGTAGCCTGCATCATACACATAGAATAATGGACTGAGTACCTTCACAAAACTGAGTACTTTTTAGATAAAAAAACGATTCTACTGTACCCACAGACTTATATCTAAACAGATAACGCAAGTCCCTCCATCTGTATGAAAACCAAGCGTGCCACTTTTTCGCAAACAATTTATAAACAAATATACTTCCCCTGGAAATAATACATTTCCAATGCCTCGGCCAACTTTTTCTATACAATCTTTACAGCTCAATATGGCATAAAATGGTATTTCTCTAGATTTCACTGGATTTCCGGTGCCAATAATGCTAAATGAAAAGCTCAGACTACGATCATTAATCGTAACTTTACGCCGTTTTTTGGCACACGAAGTACATACAATCACGTATCTAGTTAGATTTATGTCTGCGACTGTACCTTTTTCTCTTATTTATTTATTTAAGTACCAACAGTGCTGTAAAAATATTTTAAGAAAAATTGTAAGCAAACCATGGATGCGTGAATCAATCAGAATTTTAGAAAAAAATGTTACTGCTGGCTACCTACAGGATCTCTTTGCGTAACTCATACTTGTCTGAAAGTATAAATTCAAATATTTTATTTTCTTTTACAAATGCTTTCTTCATGCAGTTTGAACTTTTGCAGCAAAGAGATGCCTTTACTTCACTCTTCTGAAACTTATAATAACGTTAATAATTTACGATTTTGAAAATAACAGCTATAGGTCTACCGGAATCTCATGGCAAATGTGGAAATAAAAATTTGTTGTGTGCAATACTGGGGAAATTGGATTAAACGATCTTGAAACTGTTTAATTTTTATTTATGTCTTTAGTATTAATGAACATGAGGTACCTATATTATAGTAATCACAGCGGATCTTTGTGTCTTAGAACTTGGTCCTGCCAACCATTGCGTAAGAAACAGTTTGTCATCGAGTATACTGCATAGAGTAAGCGAGATAGGACGATGTGACATACAAAAGCGAGTGAAAGAGACAGTTATACAATGTTATCTTCACCTTCAACATTGACACAAAAATAGCTACTGCGAAGGGTCTTGCAACCAATTCAGAGACACAAGAAAATCCACTGTGAGTATTATAGGTATGTGTATGAATAATGTTGTTATACATCGGGTTCTTAACATAGGAAAAATAAATCAATTGAATATTAATTTATGTACTAATTTATTATACATCATTTAAATCATACTAATAACTTAAAACCTCATTCAGAACTAGAAAACTAGAATACGATTCCAAGAACTCCACTGGCATTTCAAAAACCTTTATCTTTGTAGTTTTATGTCATCTCTCTCCATCAAAATGGTTCTTTTTCATTGGCATTTAACATATTCAAAACCAATCTCTTTATGTATCATCTCTCCAGTCTTACCGGATTCAGCTGAGAACCAGTGTTTTACATGAAGCGACTGCCTATCTGACCTCCACAACCCAGTAAATGGGTAACACGATACCTCTTGGTAAGACTGGTGTCAGATTTCAGGCTTCTGACTACCCGTAAAGACTGTCAAAGATCTTCAAATGACAGCCGGGACCAACGGTTTAACGTGCTTTCCGAGGCACGAAGAAAACTTGGTATGTTGAAATGGTCACCCATCCACGGACCGAACTCGTCAAGCGTTGCTTAACCTTGAAGATCGACCCGTGCGGCTGTTATTATTTAGCTCTTTATCTTATCTCTTTATGTGTAAAGTCTGTAAAAAATAATAAAATGTATCATGTTACTTATAGTCATTCATCATCATCAGTCTATATATACTTTTTTTATGTAAGTTTTATGGCCTGGTTGCTATGACCTTTTAGCCACGTCTTTGGAAAAAGTTTTGGATCTTATATTTATTCTTTAGTATGCATTAGAATGCGGATGTAACAGATTCTAATGTTTTGCAGCACATTGTATCGAGTCAGTCTTCCCAGTAAGCTTTGCAGAGGCAGTCAATACTACAATAAAATACTCCGCTTCACTATCCCGAGATCGCTTCTGTCAATGATTTTACAAATTGTCCAATTGCGTAGACAGTTGAAACACAAAACTACACCAATAATATATCACAATATCCACTAGGAATCAATTTGCAAATAATATTAACAGCCACAGAACTTCACTCGACAAAATCCCGCCAAAAACTCCCGTCTCTACACACGTCCCACTGCAGGGCGCAGATTATTACTTAATATTTTTCTTACGACAAAGATTCTCAATCTCCGATAAAATCAATATCTTGTCGAATAATTAGTAACAGTTACATTACTGTTGTCATTTCCTTCCGGCCATCATTCGATGTGCCCTGACCTACGATTTACCATATAATAGTAATGGAAAGAAATAAAAATTAAGTAAGAAAAATATAAAATAAACTAAAAGTATCAAAACAAGTCAGTCCAACTTACCGGTCCACTCTACGATGCACTTTAAAATCAAAGATTGAGTTTGATTTACGCCTTCTTCTTACCTTATTTTATGATACACATTGAAAACAATATGTCTCGCTTAAGATCGAAGTGGGTTTCTCGACATTTTCACAAAAATAACAAAATTTCAAGATAATATCAAAAAATTTCAGCAGCGGTTGACACATCAAGTACTTTGATTTGTCAGGTGACAATTGACATTGCCATATGAAAATCACAAATTAAAAAAAAAAAAAATGCCATGAGATTCTGGTAGACCTATAAAAATAAAACAATTCAAAGTTATAAATAAACACGATTTTTTTAACTTACATAATTGCATTCATATTAAACTGTATTCACTTGACATCTGAATACGGAACGTTCTATCCATTCCTCTAAATCTACGAACTGCATGCGGTTGCTCCCACCCTTACCGGTCGTGGCTCGTTTGTAAATGTGATAAGTATGAAGTTTACTTAAATATTTCCTGGCTGACGAGAATTTTTTGATAGAACTTTTGCATACGATGAAATGCGCTTCTCTTTTGTGATAATGGTCCTATTGTGTTTCATATTCGTAACGAGTTCTGTCTTTTGAGTTTGTGAACATGAATTATCTACTAGCTTAGATATAACATGCATTTTGGGATGTAGTAGATACACACCTTTTTTCATAGGGTTAGACAAACACTACGGGTTACGATTCTTACATACTACTTATGAAACATAACACTTTACTTATACACATTGAATAAAATCACAGAATACAGACACAAAAACCACACAAAAATATAACACAATGCTCGGTCTTATTGGTTTAGGCAATCTCTTCCAGACAGCCTTGCCAAGTTACAGACAAAACGTGCTGTTTTTCTCTAGTAAGACTTGCCGGACAAAACAATAGCACTAATCGGCACTGTCTGGTCCTAATCCCAAATAAACACTGACCTAAAATTTGGTCCTTTCGGCCAGTAACAGTTGTTCTAAATTCGAACGCTGTCCACAAATTACTTATCAACTGGCATAACGGCAAATTTGACAGGACTCACAATGGACACGGTATTACGTTTTTATGACTAAAAATTCAAACTACATTAGTGATTGAAAATTTGTCTAGTGACGGGTTTAGTAATCCTGTGGGAATAAATATGGTCTGCATATAATTTTTGTTTTAACATTTTGAAAAATGTACAGGGGTGTGACTTACCATAAGCTCTTAGAGCAAGGTTCATTTGAGTGTGTGTGTATACATCTGTCCCTTAGGTACACTCAAAATAACCTTACTCTAAGAGCTTATGTTCATCACCCTGCTCAATAATTGTCCAAAAGCCATTCGTCGTGTAACGGTCGTGTATTACTATACTTTATTATTTGAAAGAATTCCCAGCATTATGCTGAGCGATGACCGTTTTGCGTGGTTGTGATGTATACTCTGTATTTCTATTTAAGTTTTTATTTTTGTTTTTTTATGGTATGCGTCGAGCCCAGCGAAAATTCATCCTTTTTTCTTTCATTCTAATTAGATATCAATCAAACACAGTTATAATTTTGTTAAAATTACACTGACAAAATAATATAAATAAAACTATTCATTAAAAATATTTTTTAGAATAAGTAATTTTTTCGTATTTTTTTTAGCAAACCCTTTCATTTGATACCCATATTGTTGGGAATTCATCGCAACACATCGGGCGGCCGGAGCGCGCCGTCTACGCTGCACACACATCTGCGTGACACACGGCATCGGTGTGTGAGTGCGCGGCGGCGGCGGCGACGCGGCGCGGCTCGGCGAGACACTCGCTACCACGGACTCCACCGCGACAGTTGACACCTCTTCCTAATATTTAATTGTTTGTCCGGGACAGTCATTTGTAGTTAACGGCAATAAACCATTTCGCCTAAAAATACAGTCCACTCATTCCCATCCACGATCTAACGCATTTCATGACAGAGCTCAAAAAATAACTATGTCGCCATCATGGGCCGTCGGCCATATTGGATTTAGAATGACGTCATTTAGATAACCATGCACTGCCATCCAAACTTAACGTTTATGCAAAATTTCATCTTAATCGGTGGAGGATATCTGCTTTAAAATTCAGTTGCAAGATTTGACCCGTACTCAAACTCACAGACATACATTGCAAGTTAAATAAAAGCTTGTAAAAAGCCTTACATGATGTAATGGCAAATGGTGAGACACCCTTTTACTTTTACCCTTTATTTATTCACTGACTATCAATACCAATTGTAAAAAAAAAACACTTTCCAAGTCATAGAATGCCTAAACACTAACCAAAATACCTCTGCAAGTAAAACCTCTAAAACCAATCTATAAACTTCAAGGTGTTAGTGCAGTTCATGTGTAGGCTGCAGCTGCTGAGCAGCAGCTGTAGCCACTATTTATCATAGCGCCATCTCGAGCGGGCTCCTTAAGCCAGTCTGAATCACTGCAGCTGCTGTGGTGCATAGCTAACCGAAATTATATACTCACAAATATTTGAACATCCAAACTTACAGACTTCCACATTTGTACTATTATGTAGTAAATATAAATAAATATATAAATAACATCATTTTAAATTCCTCTCCAAATAAAATCCACTAATTATCTAATCTCCTAAAATGTTCATTACTCCAACTTCAGACAGCAAAGTTGCAAACAATCGTGCACTCCTAATTGTTATCTTGGAAACTTAGCTCTTTGCGATCGAATCGATTCCCCTAACTAAAACCGTTGAATTAAAACTCACTTCAAGATAAGAAAATTCGCTTTATATTTATATACCCATGACAAAGTTCTGCAGTTCTTAGTCTCTTAGATTTCTAGTTCTAGGAGTAGTTGGCGAAACAGAACAGGTTCAGGAACAAACTCTGTAGGAGTTCTGTAGTTTGTTGAATTAATTCATCCTATTTTCTTACTTATGTCTTAAAATAGCTGCCGCTTGCGTGATATAAGTACTTGTCCCTGTAGCGCCACCAACACCGCCACTTACGAACTAATGACGTGACGTCACACAAATCCTGCATCACGAAACAAAGTTTTCGGCGCGATTTGAACACATACAACAGTCCGAAAACTAACCTTTGGGCAGTTGGCAGACACAACACCCGATTGGTCAGAGGATCCTCCCTTTTCTATGGAGTTTTGTGGGCCTTTACACCCTGTTCTACCTGCCCCCAAACCCTTAATAATAATAAAATAAATAAAAAAGCCTTTTATTTCCAGTTTACAATAAAACATAAAAAAAAGGTTGACTGGTACGAAACTACTCCTACTACATACATTTATCAATAATTACATTAAATACAACTAAATTTAAACAGAAAAAAGACTTAGATTTAATAATTATGTTAAAAATAAAATACAATTGCTTAGTAGGTATGTAGGTACAAGTTATTATTTATTTTTGCCCTGGAACCCCTCTCAGGTGAAGGCCTCCTCCAAAGCTTCCATTTCTCTCGGTGTTGGGCTATTTTTTGCCACTGTGGGCCGGCAATTTTTTTAAAATCATCTTCCCATCTAGTGAATGGTCTTCCCCTACCTCGCTTGCCCAATGGACCTTTCCATAGCATAACTATTTTTGTCCATCTAAGATCTTCCAGACGAGCTATGTGACCGGCCCATTTCCATTTTAGCCTTTGACTATGGCTGCATGCGTCTATTGCTTTAGTTTTTGATCTGATTGTTGTGTGTTTTATCTTCTGTATTTTCTTGATGTTCAACATGCTGCGTTCCATTCCTCGCTGGCATGTAATTATTTTATTTTTTATTTTATTTGTGAATTTCCATGTTTGGCACGCGTACGTTAGGCAAGGAATGAGGCAAGAGTCCATGACCTTTTTCTTTAACTCTATAGGCAATTCGCTTTTAAATATCTCTTTGTAGCTCCAATATTTATTCCATGTATGTTTGACTCTTCTCTCTACTTCTAGATAATTGCTATCCTTGTTGAAACCAATAAAAAGATAAGAAGGAAGCATTAGGGTGTGCTGAACAGGATAGTTTGTGAAACAACATAAAATTAAAAGAAATCAGCCAATCAGGGTACTTTCGATCTTTGAAACAAAGTTATAAAGTGTGTACTCAACAGTAATTACTGCTATCAGCCCAACATTTTAAACCGGAACACCGTAGTACTACGGCGAAGTAAAAGATACTTCGCTAAAATACCTCGGAACATAATATCTATTTAAATATAAAGGAATTCTTGTTCAAATTGAAATATACTGTTAAATTAAAATGTTTTCACAAATCGAAGACTAATAATATTAAATAAATAAATAAAAATATAATAATAACGAAGAAAATTTTGATGTCACGTCGTCTAGTATTAGACGACGTGACATCAAAATTTTGTAGTAAACATTTTTACACAAAAAGCGCAGAAAATAAAGATTTTATATTGTACAGGAGAAAGACAGACAAAATTATTTACTCAATGTTAGTTTTTACCCGACTGCCGAAGGAGGTTAATGTGTTTAACAGTCTATGTATGTATGTATGTATGTAAGTATGTATGTATGTATGTATGTATGTATGTTTGTTCCTATATGGCGTTCCAGAGACCAAACGCGTTGGTTGAGTTTGATGATTCATACGTCAATCGATTCGTCTTAACCCTGCAAGTGTCATAGGCTACATTAAAATTGGACAATAGAAATATAGCGGATTTTGGGTGTCAAAATATCTAACTTTGTAACGGCGGGTTCACGGATGTATGCTAACGCGTTCCCGTGTTCCCGCCATAAGCGGCACAGGAGGACACCGTGGAGTTTTAGTGGGTTAGAGTCCCACATAACTGCGCTATCTCCCCGTCGTAGCGCAGTATGCATGAGCATTTCTCCAAGCTAAAAAAAAAAAAAAGGCTTCATTGCCTCGGTGTTTTACTGGTGGTTCCCTGTTCTGTTCGTTCTGGCTTAGAAGAGTTAAATTAATTGGGAACTCCAAAATAAAAATACTAGCTAAGATGCCTTTATAAAAACACCAGCTACCTACCTACCCTACCCTACCTATCCTACATACATGAATGTTGTGTTATAGCGGTTTGAGAAACCTTTTCATCCTTGTGTCTATTATAAAAAAGTGGACTGTATTTGAAGGGTTCTGGTAATAGTGCGTTGAAATAAGCGGAAAAATATTCACGGATCAATTCGGGCGATCTAGTATGGGAATGAGGGAAGTAGTACGCCTTACCTTGTGGTCGATGCTAGCCCACGTGTGGCGGCGAGCTGGTGTTCTTAACTCCAAAATGGCGACGACGACTTTCTGGTCATTCAGGATCCACACACTTCACACAATTGTTTATATCCGCGAGGCGGGTTAATAGACACGGTTCACAAGGTTCTCTGCAATCTAACTAATTAGATGCATCAGTCTCCAGCCATGGGATGGCTTGGAAAGCTGGCGGTTGAGACACGAGGCCCGTTCAAGAGGAAGTTTCGGTTCGTTCTGGCGACCCGTCATCAAGGCGTACATAAAGGGAAAAGGAATGAGGAAGGAACGAGATAATTAGGATATCGATCGCCCGCGAAATCTTAAATGCGTTTGTCTATGTATTCGGTCATTGATTTATGACATTTACAAGAGATGGCGCTACCATTTTCCCGGCCTTAAAGGGTCACCTTTAATGAAAATTAAACTTAGCCCTATGAGGTGTACTACCGTATACCTATTCAGTAATACAGACTAAGATGCAGATTTTACATTTAAATTATTAAGATTAAAGATTAATACTACGAGTTGCATAATACTTTAAGTTGCATACCTATACTTAAATTTTAAGAGAAAAAAATATTTTGCGTCTCAAACTAACTAAAACTAAGAGACCTAACTATCAAGCCAGGCCTTATTGAGTCGGTAACGGACACAGACGTACAACAGGGCGCACGTAGCTACCCTTTGCGGTTTTCACAGTAACAACACGGGTTGTACCGTCTTTTGAGGTATGCAATTTCTCAATAATGCCTAACGGCCATGCAAGAGGCGGAGCGTTATCAGTAATGATAACCACAATAGTACCCTCCTGTATAGAAGGTGCAGGACTATTCCATTTGGATCTAGCCTGAAGTTGATGTAAGTATTCTGAACGCCAGCGCTGCCAGAACGACTGCACAAGTTTGTCAAGTAGAGTATGTCTCTGAAGCAAGCTGAGCGTGTCTGCTTCAGGAGCGGGAAGGGACAACAATGGCGCGGTGTGCAAGAAATGCGCAGGGGTCAGCGCTGATGGTTCAGTAGGGTCACTACTCATAGCAGTAAGAGGCCGCGAATTAACTAGAGCCTCAACTTGGCTAAGGACAGTTATAAGTTCCTCGTAGGAGAGGATTTGTTGACCTATAACTTTGAAAAGGTGAGTTTTAACTACCTTAACCATACTTTCCCAACATCCTCCAAAATGTGGGGAAGCAGGCGGAATAAACTTCCAATCTATATGGTTGAAGGAAAGTTCTTCCTCAAGATGAGGACGAAAATCTTTAAGAAATTTATGAAGGTCGCGTAAATAAGAACTTGCACCTACGAAACAAGTACCGTTATCGGTATATAAGCATTTAATAGGACCGCGTCGCGAAAGAAAGCGTTTTAAGGCTGCAAGGAAAGTCACTGTGCTTAAATCTGTAGCCACTTCAATGTGCGTGGCACGCGTTGTCAAACACGTAAAAATGCAGAGCCAAGCCTTACGGCTCTTAACACCTCGACCACGAAATGGTGTGTACTGCAGCGGGCCTGCGTAGTCACAACCGGTGTGAGTGAACGCCTTGTCGACTTGGTTAACACGCTGGCTAGGTAGATCTGCCATTAGCGGAAAAACAGGACGAGGGCGGAATTTAAAGCAAGTGTTACAGTTGTGGATTCTGTGACGAATTATTCGACGTGCAGCTAAAATCCAATAATTATGCCTGAGTAAGGACATAAGCAACTCCGGACCGGCATGAAGATGTTTCTTGTGAAAAAAGTCAACAAGAAGATCAACAATATGGTCATGACGTGGTAGAATACAGGGATGTTTATATTCGTAGGGTTCGTCCGAATTTGTGAGACGACCACCAACTCGTATGATGCCGTGCTCATCAAGAAACGGCTTAAGCTTATGGAGGGCGGGCGTACATGGTTTATTGTTTTTTAAATTTAGAATATCGTTACGGAAATGAACATCCTGTACAGCTCGCAGCAATTTAATTTCTGCATATTTGAGATCAGAGCTCGATACAGTACATGCACTAGGCAGTTGTCTTAAAAATTTAAAGACGTAAACAATAGCGCGCAGCAACTTAGACCAGGACGAAACACGTAGTGCTAGCGCGTAAATTGGTGATTCCGTAACGTCAGAAACCACGGCATGAGCGACTGATTTCTGTTCGGGTACGCCCTCATGTAGTGCATTGTGGTCGAAAGTATGTATGGGCCACTCAGATGGGTCATGAGAAATCCATGATGGTCCACGATACCACAATGGATGATGCAAGAGCTTAGCTGGCGTGACACCACGAGACAGACAATCAGCGGGGTTCTCAGTACCCGCGACATGGTTGAAACAATTAGCGGGCATAAGCTCTATCAGCTTAGTAACCCGATTGGCAACAAAAGTTTGCCAGCGGTGCGGTGAGGAATTTATCCAGGCGAGCACTACTTTAGAGTCCGTAAACGCGTATACCCTATCAATGCGGTAGTGGGGCGATACTGTGTCTTGTACCTTGCGAAGCAACTTAGACAACAGTAGGGCCGCGCACAACTCCAGTCTAGCCACCGAAATGGTTTTCACAGGTGAGACTTTAGACTTCGCACTAACTAACTGCACGGAGTAGTTAGAACCAATGCATATTTGCATGTATACGACTCCACCGTAAGCACGCTCGCTGGCGTCAGCGAAACCTATTAAATTCATGGTGCATCCGTCGACTAACCCCAGATGACGCGGAATAATAATTTCATTAAGCGTAGAAAGCTCAACACAAAACTGCTTCCAAGCGGTGACTATATGGTCAGGTGGAATGTCGTCCCAGTCACACTTCGACAGCCAAAGCTCCTTAATTAAGAGCTTGGCGTACAGAATAGTGGGGGCGACAAAACCCATTAAGTCCCATAGCCGAGCCACTGTGGAAAGCATGGTTCGCTTAGTACATTTATCATCTGGTGTGGTGACGTCAAAGCGGAAACTGTCACAAGACTTGTCCCAGCGTAAACCCAGGACCTTATGCGGTATAGACTTCTCATACTCGATATCGGGCGAAGCCTTATGAGTATCAGGTATGTGTGCGAGAACCTCTTTCGAGTTACTTGTCCATTTGACAAGGTCGAACTGGCCTCGCCTGAAGAGCTGAATAAGCTCATCACAAAGCGAAATTGCTTCCAGTATGGACATGACACTACAGGCAATGTCATCCATATATAAAGCAGAAGAAGCAGCAGCAGAAGCTGCAGGGAAATTATCGCCTTCATCAGCGACTAACTGGCGGACTACACGTAACGCGTGATATGGACTAGACTTAAATCCGAAGCAAACACGATTAAATTGGTAAACCGTTATAGGTTCATGTTTGCTAAATCTGTAAAAGATGCGTTGAAATCTACGGTCCGATTCACGAACGCCGACATTGAGAAACATTTGGCGGCAATCAGCAGACAAGGCTATTTGAAAGAGACGAAAACGAATTATGATATTAAATAAATCACCCTGTAGATTGGGGCCTGCATGTAGAATGTCATTAATCGACTGTCCCGATGTAGTTTGACTACTAGCGTCTAAAACCACGCGAAGTTTAGTGGAAGTCTTATCTTCGCGAACGACACCGTGATGCGGAATATAATATGACAGATTAAAACCGTTGTCATCTTTTACAACCGGGCTCAAATATCCCTTATTTATATAGTCTCGCATGACGTCATTGTAAGCGCTGCGTAACCCTAAGGACGCATCAAGTTTGCGCTCTAAACAATGAAAACGCCTCAGTGCGGTAGCGTATGAGTCGCCTAACGAATAAGGGTCGTCGCAAAATGGCAACGACACAATATATCTACCACTGTCATCGCGAACAGTGGTAGCGCGAAAATGTTCTTCACACTCGAGATCCTTATGGCTCTGCGAGGGCCAGGCGGAAATTTCTTCAAGCTCCCAGAATCGCTTGAGAAGCGAATCTAAACTGGGATCTTGAAGAACAGAACAACATGACGTTGTACTCGTACAGTGTGAAGTATGTGCTGTAGGTACGGAACCCATAACCACATACCCCAACACAGTTTCAATGGCGGGAGGTATATTATGTTGCTCGCTATGCACTATGTTAGGCAAAAGCAAGCGCGGGAATATAGCAGCACCAATCAAAACATCAATACCGCTCGGCTCCGCAAACTTCGAATCTGCGAGCGGTAATGCTTTGAGATGTGTAAGTTTAGAGACATCGACAAGAGCAGTCGGCAATGTCTCCGTTATACGTTCAACAATAAGCGAAGAAACGTTAAAATTAATATTACTACTAAAACGAGAATATAATTTAATATCTACGGAACCCTTAACTGGTTTTTCCGACCCACCGATTCCTTTAACTATTAAATTAGAAGTATGAAAGTTCTTCCAAAGTCCTAGACGCTTAAAACATTCAGAAGTAATAAAATTACTTTGCGAAGCGCTATCTAGTAAACAACGTATTATGTGCGGCTTATCATTTGCATCGTACATTACTACTTGAGCAGTAGCGAGTAGAACAGTTGTGTACGCCGTACATTGCGGGCCATCTAACGCCGAAGGCGACGCCGCAACACACCGACTGTCAATCGAACGCGCTCGAGCGGCGCCAGCGACAGATGTCGTACACAACGATATCTCAGACTGTGACGTAACAGTCGGCATAGGCGTCGGGACCGGTTTCGACTGTGACGTCACAACAGTTGATAATTGCGGGTTTTTATTAAAATGTAACAATGTATGATGACGTTGTTTACATGTGCGACACTTTAATTTAGAGGAACAGTTAACCGTTTTATGTTTAATACTCAAACAATTGACACAAGCATTGTTGTCTTTCACACATTTAAAACGAGCTGTCGGAGTCAAATTATCAAAAGCGGGACATTTAAATAAGTGTTCATGCACGTATGTTTCGCAAAGACACTTGTTTGAATTATTTGACTCAGAGCAAGCTACATATGTTTGTGGATTAGGAGCGGAAATTTTATTATTAAAACTACGCGATTTATTAGACCTATGTGAATTGTCAGAACTATCAGATTTATTATTGTTAGATGAGGGTGGTTGGGTATTACGGAATATCCGACACTGATCATTGATGAATGTGACAAAACTATCTAGAGTGGGAATCTTACGATTACGTTCTGTCATCTCGAAAGCGCGAATAGTTTCAGTGTCAAACTTTTTTATTGCGAGGTGCAATAAAATGAAATCCAGAAGGTCAACTAATTTTAAATTCTTTAGAGAATTAATTGCGGTAATAAACTTGTCCACGAATAGCTGGTAATTCGAAACAGACGCGGGACCAGACAATTTAAGATTTAAAGCTTGATCCAAATAGGTAGACGCGAGGACGCGAATATCCTGATACCTATCAAGGAGTGCCTGGAATATGACTTGGTAATTCTCAGCACATGGTGTGACTCCCGCGAACACAGACTGCGCCTTCGGGGACAGCTTACCTATTAAATAGTACAACCTGTCTGCATCCGTCAGCGACTTATTGTCATGAACTGTAGATTTAAAACTTGCATAAAATAACGGCCAGTTTCGTATATCACCGTCGAACGACATGAGTTCGATTGGCGGCAACCTTGGTCTACATGTTGCGGAATCACTCATACTGTGCCTCCCGGACGGCTTATCTTCTAATTGAGACATCACACGTTTCACGGAACAATACATATCCTCGAATGAGGCGTAGGCTTGATAGCTAGGCTTCGCATCGGGATAAACAGCCAGTAACCTTGCATTATAATCATCCAATAATTTATGAAAGTCCGTTCGAATATCATCTAATGTTACACAAGAGCTGAGAAAGCATTCTCTCACTGCTTCGGAAGTGTTAGCGACTTTAGAGCGATCATAAATTGACTGAATACGCTCGAAAAGTATATTACGCTTAGCTTCTAAAATCACCAATTGTTGATCTTCCGAAGAAGCGATTGCTTTCGCATCACGCGGCCTTGTTATGTAATGTAGTTACAAATAACCACACAAACAAAACAATGTACGGTAGTTATTTAAACGAACAACTATATGTAGAAAAGTAATACTACTGAGTGTGACTGTATTGTGACAACGGGTTTCGCAATATTTGCGTGATAACGAAATAAGATTTTTCGTAGTACCCACTAACTAAAGTAATTAGATTGCACAAAATGTTAATAGCATTACTATCCTAGCCAGTATTATTTTTAAGTTCGAATATGTTTAAGATAAATAAGTAGGTATAAATATGCAACCTATAGTCCGCAATCGTCGAAACGTATTCGGTAAAGTTATGATATTTATACTGCGTAGGTACCTACTAGTAGTACACCTATTTTATTTTTCTCTTATAGAATGAATGTCTACCTCGCGGTTTTTGGAAAGTAACTTATTCCTAACAATTTATGATTGGAGGTAGGTGATTCCTATAAGGGCGGTTAAACTAAAAGACGCTTGAAATATGGAAATTTACAATACGACAAGTTAGTTTTCAATAAGAATTATTTTAATAATAGCAGATAGGTAATTATATACCTGCTATAGCGGCGTTGATGGAACCACGTATTGGGTTTACGTAAGAAATAAGGAAAATGGATATATTATAGTAATATATCCGGCTACGAAGGACCAAAAATGTTATAGCGGTTTGAGAAACCTTTTCATCCTTGTGTCTATTATAAAAAAGTGGACTGTATTTGAAGGGTTCTGGTAATAGTGCGTTGAAATAAGCGGGAAAATATATACGGATCAATTCGGGCGATCTAGTATGGGAATGAGGGAAGTAGTACGCCTTACCTTGTGGTCGATGCTAGCCCACGTGTGGCGGCGAGCTGGTGTTCTTCAACTCCAAAATGGCGACGACGACTTTCTGGTCATTCAGGATCCACACACTTCACACAATTGTTTATATCCGCGAGGCGGGTTAATAGACACGGTTCACAAGGTTCTCTGCAATCTAACTAATTAGATGCATCAGTCTCCAGCCATGGGATGGCTTGGAAAGCTGGCGGTTGAGACACGAGGCCCGTTCACGAGGAAATTTCGGTTCGTTCTAGCGACCCGTCATCAAGGCGTACATAAAGGGAAAAGGAATGAGGAAGGAACGAGATAATTAGGATATCGATCGCCCGCGAAATCTTAAATGCGTTTGTCTATGTATTCGGTCATTGATTTATGACATTTACAAGAGATGGCGCTACCAGTTGCGTAACTTTAACCGCTTACGCAGCGCACGCAACGGAAGCTCTCAAAAATAGTTTTTTTCGCCTTTTTTGCAACTTTTTTCATTTATGCTCCGTTCCTAAAGGTAGTAGCGTGAAGTTATGTAGCCTATAACCTTCCTCGATAAATGGACTATCCAACACAAAAATATTTTTTTAATTCCAACTTGTTGTTCTTGAGATTAATGCGTGCAAACAAGCAAACTCTTCAGCTTTATAATATTAGTATAGATAGTGCAAACCATAGACTAAGTTTTTTTTGCTACGCAACATACTATATCGTACTTACTATATCTATGGTTCAAACAGTCTGACTGATTCTGAGAAGTTAAACTGTTACTTGATAGAGAGATGTCTGAAGGCTGAACTAACTTAACTAGATCTATGTAGATCTAATTAAGTAAGTTCAGCCTTCAGACATTTCTGTATTCTATTTATTAGTTTTGTCGGGTAAAGTCTAGGCTTGCCTGAAAATTTACATGAAGATCAAAAGTAAACTAATTAGCATAAACATAAGTTCGTGTCTTTTGTTTTTCTTAGAGATAATGGTCATGGCCGATTTCTGAATTAATTATTCGACGCTAAGTACGTGCTGATCTCGATTTAAACATCAGTCACCATTGATCATATGCCACTTTAAGTTTTCTGCGATGCTGAGCAAGGTTTGAGTATACGTAGTCAAGTCATGCCAAAGTATACCTTATGTCATACAAAAAACCTTCATTGACGATCAATTGAGTTTCACAACTGAGAAAAACACATTTGATCATTCTCGAATTCTCAAACCGTTGTCAACGTTACATCATCAGTGTAGCCAGATTGGCCGCCTTTTTGCCATTTAGGCTACTTGGAAGGGTGCTGGGGCGACCAATTTTTACGAGCGGCGCCAATTAGGTTACCTCCAAAAAAAATAAGGCGATTTCGGAATGAGACTATTTAATACAACATTATCTGAGGAATGATGTAAATAACTGGAAAATAAAATACTTTTTTCACTATTTTTCATTATACTTCAGTCGCAACAACACAGGGAAATAAAGAAATGTAGATAAATGTTTTATGTGGAACCAATAATGATTATTGTGGCTAATTCATTTAAGTTTCGAAGAATGTTTCGTGGTATTAATGAATAATGATCGTCTTGAGTTTTTTATAAATGGAAAAACTAAATTTTCAGCGACTTAGGGCTCGTCGAATCTGGCTACACTGGTACTGGTTACATTTGGCAGTTGATAGTTGACAAGTCTGTGCTTAAACGGTGATCAAGCGAAATAAATACAAAATAATATGTAAACTTATAAAACGAGTGACGAAGAAGACTTTGTCTTCCTTGGAGATGCCTCCACGAAGACCGATGCGTTGAAGAAGACTGTTCGCCCTGAAATATCGAAAATATTAGATCGGATGCAAATATTTCACGCCTGATAGATCTCAGATGGTCGAAGAACGGATGGTCAATGGGGCTGTTAAGTTCTGGAGTTGCGACCGCGTGGCGGATTACGCAGCGCTTTAAGGCCTCCCTCTGTAGACCGATGACCTGGTTAAGGTCACGGAAATCCGATGTATGAAAGACGCACAGGACTGGTTGATGTGGGAAGATGAGGGAAGTCCTGTATCCAGCAGTCTTTTGGCAGAAATGATAACTATGTTGAGTGAGATCTTCAAGAAAATATTCAAAATGTGCCAGTGTTTGTAGTCGACAGTAGCTTTTCCTGCGCGAAAACCAACAGTTATCCAACAGGAATTATGTGTAAAGTGGAGATGGACCGGTTAAATGATGCGCGATAACCAAGGGACATGGAGAAAAGTGACATGGAGAAAATTGACAAATTGGTACACAAGAGATGGGAAAATATGCCGTTGAAGACAGTGTCATAGATGGAAATGGGATATGGGAAAGACCGCTGGTCCAAGATGTAGGCAAAAAGTGTAAGCGATGGTGCTCTGTGGTGTTGGCGAGTAGCTCAGGACAGACCCCAGTGGAAACTGTTAGTGGAGGCCTATGCCAATCACACTGAGATTAGGGACATTTTATAAACTACGTATAGTATTGTATAGACTTCAGTTTTATTTCTCTGATTTCAGAATAAAAGGCTTTGTTTTTCCGTTCATTTATTTTTATATCTATTATTTAATGTATTTATTTTTTGTTATTATATCCTAGGTTCTAATTCTGGTCATTGTGTTTTTCAAAGTATATACTTCCAAATACGTATAACCATTGAGGTGTGATTAACAAATATCCAAATATACAGACTTTCATACCTATATGGAATAGGTATTATTATTAGGATCCACAATACAAGAAGAGGTTACAACGATGAAATTGTGTACATAATTTGGCTTTAGTATGATACGATTTTGGTATCAGAACAATAAAAGTTGATTAAAACAACATGACAAGTCTCATTAATTTATTATTTTATAAAATAAGTAGGTAGAACACAATAAACATCACATCGGGCAGTTAAGGTTCTTTAAAGTACATTGTCATTGTCATTTAGCGAAGAAGTGTGGGTTAGACGCTTTCAAGTGATGGAATCGACGTAAATTGTGTTACTTAACGGCCTACAAAAATTTCATATCTTTGGAACTATTTACATTCCAGACATGTTTCTTATACAGAAAGATAGAGAATTTTGAACTCTGTCACTCTCTATTAAAAAGTAAAAATTGACCATTTGAGGGTTAACGGCTTTCTAGTTAAATGACGGCAGACAGTCCTCCTTCATAATAGCAACACATATCCAATAGCACCGACCCTGGCTAATATTATTTATCTTCGGAGGCTCTTCGATGGCTAGCAATGTCTTTGGTCATGAAAACCCAGGTCACTCATTAAAAATTAAACACAACAGTCCACATTTGTTGGTAAATCACAATTGCAATCAGATTCCGATGCATATGCACGATTTCTGTGTGTGTCGGTTCTGTTCTGGTTCTGTTCCACCTTGAGAGACCTTGTGAAGTTCTGAGTTAAATATTCTGTAGTTCTATGAGGTATCACAAGAACTAGCAACTGCTCGCCTGAACACATTCACTTCTAGTAATTATAAGCTTCAATTCTTGATTTTAGCAATAACAAATTATATTAGATATTATTTTCTTTCGTTAAGACATCATTGACCATCTTGAAGTAATTGACTAGTGCCTACGATCCATTTCATAGTTTTATAATAAGGTTGTATACATTTCAAATAGGTATCTATTAAATTGCTTAAATATGAAAAATCTAGTTATTAAAGATTATAACGTCTTTAATAACTTGATTTTTTTAATCTTGAATGAAGTAGATAATATAATAAGAACGTACTTTTTATAGCTGTATAAAATTTATAATAGTAATTTTTATGCAATCTTGTGATATCTCGGATTCCTTTTGTAAAATGGAACGTAAGAGTGAAAGAAAAATTGAATGGACCTTTGACTAGTGATGTGCCAACTCGGGATAAACACGACTCGAGTTAACCCGAGTTGAAATGCATATAACTCGAGTTGCGCAACTCGAGTTAGCGCAACGTAGCTTCGTTAGTTAGAATTAATTATTTATTTCGTGTATTTGTTAAAAACCACTTTTTTACATATATACATATTTGACAAATTGGATAACTTCCTCGAGAATGTACGAGATGAGGCACAACACCGAGGGAAATGGAAGGAATGGGGAAAGTCTTAGCCCAGGAGTGGGACACCACTGGCCAAAAAAAAAACATTTTAAACTTATCCCCTATTCGTTGGGGACAACTTTTTTTCACGTCAAACGGTTATAATCCGACTAATTTAAAAAATACAACCTTGATCGCAAAATGGTTAGTTTTGTAGCATTCTTTAATTTGTTATCATAATAGTTCCGAATTCCTGGCTATCGTGATGCTTTTTAATGTTGGTTATTGATTTTGCTTCTACCTTTTTTTAATTCAAACTTTAATAATATTGATATTGTTGTAAGAACACATTTAAGAAATAATGGTTTAAATGTTTGACATGTGTGTATTTGGTTGTTCTTTATAATATTTTATTTTAGATTTTGGTAATAGCAACTCGAGTTCGGAAGAATACCACTCAAGTCAACTCGAGTTAGCCGCAACTCGAGTTAACTCGAGTTGCACATCTCTAACTTTGACGGGTCCATAATTAAGTAGTTACTTAACTGAGCTAGGTAGATTCTCAATTGAGAAACGTAAAATACTCAAACGCTTCCTAAATTATTTGACAATACTCAACTGATTATTGCTGCTTTACTTAACTCAGAAACCGGCCCAGTCTTAACAGTTGACTCTAGGGCCTTTAAAATAAGGATATCTATTTTCTAAGTAACCCTTCTACACTGCATCGTTTACACATACCTATAAGAGTTATTCGTCATCTTCATCATTTCTGCCGAAAACCGTCCACTGCTGCGACTAGTCTAGCGCTTCGCCCGTTCAGCGGCAAAAGTGCTGAAAGCACGCTTCAAGCTGGCCTTCACCCCGGCTCTATTGTTGGAGGCTCCCTTCTTCCCCCCGGCTCTATTCTGCCATCATTACGCATTTGGATTACGCGGTCGTCACTCCAAAACATTTCGGTCCGATCGATAATCATTGAATTAACGTTGTGGAAAATATTAGACTATCTGAAGGTCGATAGCTGTGCTGGCTGTTTAGAATGCGGCGTGCGTAGGTATTTTACCGATTATTGGAGACCATTTCTATACCGTAAAAGAACCCACGACTAATAGTTTAGGAAAACATCTTGTTGGAGCATAAATTTAAACAGTCTCAAAAGGTGATCAGGTGAAGGCGGTGTATATTCCTTTTTGTCGTAAAGAGATCTTTGCATTGCAAGCGACATACATACAATACCTAAAAGTCGATATTATTGAATTAAAAAAAACCGCGCCTTAATTGTGTCATGGGCCACGTAATATGATCGATGGGGCTGGCCTGTGTTAACAAACTTACGCTTTGAGCTTTCAGCGACAAACCTCGTAGGGCTTGGCTTTGTCGATGCAGTCCTACCTTGTCCGTCTCCTTCAGAGACGGCAAGGTGGCGTGGTCTTGAGGGAGAGCGCTACGGTCGTGTAGATCCACGAGGCAAGTGCGGTGATTTTCCTTCTCGTGGTTGCCGCCCTGTTTTTGGTCTAATTCCCTATGAAATAGACGTAACAGAAATCACCGGGCGACGTAACACAGGGCTGGCGAGGTCATGCCCCTGGGTGTCCACCATTGAACGAGAACAATGATGGATAGCAATGACCTCCCGCGTGTTTGTGCCGTGCGCGGGGACCCGTACGGGGGGATGAAGGGATCCTGGTGGCTGAGCCGACGAGCGTAGGCGGTTTAACGTCTCTGAGGCAACACTCCACTTTGGCCCGGATTTCTCATCACACGGGAGGCCGTAGTTTAGCCAGCTAGCGGTGTGGGTTGGTGCTGTGCAGTCTCGTGAGCAACTAATGGGGGGGGGCTATATCCCTCGACTAAACCCTGGTGCTACCGTAGCATCGCCACTTGAGCACTCCATGGCGGGTGGGGATAGTTGAGGGACGAAAATATAATCGGGATTTAATGGATTTTAAGAAAAAAAACCACAAGGCGAAAGGACCGGCGAAAGCTGGGACTGCGCTCCAAAAGGCGGGACCGGCAAAAGCTGGGACTGCACACCAGACGGCGGGACCGGCGCAAGCCGGGACTGCATCTTCCCTAGCAGGAACGTCCAGAGGCGAGACTGCAGTGGGATCGTCACGAGATGGGGCTGTGGTGGGACTGTCAATTGACGGTACTGCTGCGGCACTGTCGAGGGTCGGCACAGCTGTGGGACCACCGAAGGGCGGAACTGCAAACCAGCCCACCGGGCATAAGGGTACTGCCAAAGCTGGCGCGACACGGGGGCCTTGCGTTAGAGGTCAAATGATCTCGGACCTTGCAGCCCCGGACGCGACCGGCAAAGGCAGCACCTCGTCGTCTCCTGGGGGCTGGCATGATTCAGGCTGGCTTCCGGTTGGACGATCTGGGGCGCAGCGGAAAAAGCGTCAAAAGCTGAGGCAGCAGGCGGCTCTTGAGGGGACTCCATCAAAGAGACCGCGTACTGTTCTCAGCGGGGACAGCGGGGACACGGTGGCCAAGAGAATGAAGACCCAAGGGCATTCATCCTCAACCGGATCCTTTAGGGATGCGGTGGTGGCTGTGAAACTCGCTGTCGTCACAGTCAAGTACCCAGAGGAGTACTTGAAGGCGGAGGACTTGGCGCCAATCCAGGAGCTCATTATTGGGAAACTGGAGGATGCGCCGGATCCTCTGCCTGTTCTCACGGTTGCTCCCGGAGTCGTTGCAGGTGCAGTACATGTATCCTGCGACGACTCTGATGCAGCTTGCTGGTTTCGGGGTGCCATCCACAATGTGGAACTTGGCTCCCTGAAACTCAAGGTCGTCGACGCCAAGGACCTTCCAAAGCCAGTCAAAATGGCATGGAAGAGTCGCAACTTGGCGTTGCAAGACTCTGCCCGGGCTATTCGACTGCTCCAGCGACTTAACCCTGCCTTGAGGACGGACGACTGGAAGGTCGTGAATACTCACACTGAGCAGACCGGCATCCGTCGTATCGTCCTCATGGACGGGGTGTCCGCTGGGGTCATCAAGGCCGCGGGCTACTCTCTTCCAGGAGGTATTGAACGATACTCGTTCAAGCTCCTGGAAGAAGACAAGGGAGAGGCGCCCACTGTGGAAGCAGAAGCGGAGCCCTCCGAGGATGGACCACCGCAATGCGATGGGGCCATCGACGAAATCTCTGCTCACGACGCAGCGCAGGAGACAGAGATTCAGACCGGGGCGTCGGAGGCAGACCACGAGGATGACATTCTCGGGGAATTCGACACCCTGGGGATTGAGTCGCCGACTGCTCTCGAGGAGAGCCAGGCGATGGAGGAGGGGCCTCAAAACTAAGGCCCTCCCATATCAACACAGGCCCATCAAAATCATCCAAGATGGAGGGACTAAGGTGTGTACAAATAAATTTGCATCATTGCAGAGCCGCTACTGCCCTTCTGGCTCGGCAACTGAAGCTTAACACATATGACGTTGCCTTGATACAGGAACCTTATCTGTATAAGGGGACTATAAAAGGCTTAGGTGGGACAGGAGGTATGGTATTCTATGACTGTCCAACTAATGACGCGAGGACTTGCATCTATATCAGGGGCGGTATAGAGGCAATGCCCTTACGTTCTTTCTGTTACAGGGATCTCACAACAGCTTTGATCCAAGTGGGGACGGGAACAGAGAAAAGGAGAATTATCCTTGCCTCTGCCTATCTCCCATATGAACAAAAGGAACCAGTAACACCACTAATCAGAAGGCTGGTTGAATACGGCAACCAAGAAAACCTCGACCTGATACTTGGCTGCGATGCGAATGCACACCACGTCGTTTGGGGCAGTTCAGATGTCAACAAACGAGGGGAGAATTTGTTGGACTTTGTGGTAAGCTCTTCTTTACAAATCCTTAACGCAGGCAATAAACCTACTTTCAGGACCTCGGCGAGAACTGAAGTTATTGACCTGACACTGGCTTCAAACAGGGCCAGCGGTCATATTGAAAACTGGCATGTATCGGACGAAATCTCTCTGTCTGACCATAATTATATATGCTTTAGGTTTAGGACGGCGGGAGTAGCCGAAACTAGACGAAGGAGAAACCCAAGGCATACAAATTGGGACTCGTACAGGAGGGACCTAAAAATAAATCTAGGGAGCCCTAAAAGTAAGCTTAATTCCATACTAGATATAGAATTTGAAGCGGACAGAATCAAGACGGGCACCATCGGTGCATGGGAAGATAATTGCCCAGAGAAAAAGGCCTTTTGTAAAAAGGTACCATGGTGGACTCCTGAACTAGTTAAAATACGTCAGGAAACACGACAGGCCTTTAATGATGCAAAAGCCAAGAAGGATTTCTCAGGCTATCATAGCATGCTGACAAGGTACAACACGGCGGTACGCAAGGCCAAAAGAACTAATTGGCGGCAGCATTGCACCTCCATTGAAACTCTGCCAAATGGAATGAGGGTGTGCAAAGCAATGTCCATGACTAAGACAAACCCACTATCATCTATAAAGGATGAGAATGGGCATCTCACGGAAACTGGACAGGACACTCTGGGCGTGATGTTTAGGACTCACTTCCCGGAATGTATACTGCGCGACAGCGATGAAGAGGAACCAGTCACAAGGGACGAGCTCACAAGGCACACGTCCAAAAATAACTGGCTCACGGCAAAGAAAGTGGTAGATGAAAATAAACTAAAGCTTGCCATAGCGGGCTTCCAGCCTCTCAAATCACCTGGTCCGGATGGCATCTACCCAATACTATTGCAAGAAGGGGCATCTGTTTTGATACCCCATTTGAGCAAGCTCTACAGAGCCTGCATAGCCTTTGGGTACGTACCCAAAGCATGGAGGGAGGTCAAAGTCACCTTTATACCGAAGGTGGGTAGACCGACTTATGAGGAAGCTAAAGCTTACAGGCCCATCAGTCTATCATCCTTTCTCCTAAAAGCTCTGGAGAAACTGGTAGACAGGTACCTAAGAGAGGGACCACTTAAAGTATTCCCTCTACATCAACTACAGTGCGCCTACAGCCCTGGCAAATCTACGGAAACGGCATTGCACTATGTTGCGAGTCGAGCCGAGGCTGCGCTTGAGGGACAGGAGATATGTGTCGGGGCTTTCCTCGACATAGAGGGAGCCTTCGACAAGACAACTTTTGAGTCCATACGCATAGCTGCAAAGGAACATGGCATCAATGATACCACGTGCAACTGGATTGACAATATGCTGAGAAGCAGGATAGTCAGATCGGAACTGATGGGAGACAGACTTAGTGCAAAAACAACAAGAGGTTGTCCGCAAGGCGGAGTGCTGTCACCGTTACTGTGGTGCTTGGTAGTAGATTCGCTACTTACCAAACTCAATACCGGACCATTCTACACAGTAGGCTATGCAGATGACATAGCTATAATGGTTAATGGTAAATTCCCGAACATAAAAAAAAAAAAAAAAATATTGTCAGGCATCAAGGCCCATAGGGTATTAGTATTACATCTTACTTAAAAAACTATGTTAGTAACATGCAAAAACACTCAAATTCAATAAGAAAAACCACAATCACAGGAAGGTTTAACAGGCTCTGTTGCCAACATGTAGCCTGATAAACCTCCCCATTGTAGGCCCATCCAGCCTCTCTGCAAACACCCTCAGAATGCTGTTGCTGCTTCCCCTCACTCTGGATATTACTGAGGCAACTTTTTTCCGCATTATCGCAAAATAATCGTCAGTGTGCGCATCAGCGAACATACCTGACGCACTACAGTAAGGTGGAAGCCTCAACAGCGCCCTGAAGGTATTGTTGTATTGAATGCGCAGGGCATTGTCTGCTTTTAGGGTATGGTTATCCCAAAGGCTGCTGGTGTAAAATGTTTGGCAGTAGGCCTTAAAAAGAGTGACTTTGACCGCCACTGAACTACCATAAAACCTTCTGCACACCTTATTACCCCTCACAGCCAGTGCCATGCGCTCCCTTTCCATATCCAAGTCGTCTTTTCATTCCTCCGTAACAATGTGGCCCAAATATTTAAAGTGGGCAACTCTCTGCAAAAGTGAACCATTTAGTTTTACAGGAGGGACAAATGTTGGATTTTTATTCCTACCTCGAAACACTAACAACTCACTTTTTGTAGGATTATATTTTAGCCCGTGCTGTTTGGCATATCCTTCACAAATGGAGAGTAATTTTCTAATTCCACTGATAGTAGGGCTCAGCAGCACCATGTCATCTGCATAACTTAAGTTATTTAAACATACTCCATCTATATGGCATCCGACATAGTCTCTGGATTATTACAACAGGCATTGAGGATGACAGAAGAATGGTGTACTAAGAACCACCTCTCTATCAACCTAGGCAAAGCAGTCATTATTCCATTCACGAGGAAAAGACAACTAGGAAACCTAGGAGAGCCCTCCCTCAATGGAATAAAGCTGCCCTGGTCCACCGAAGTTAAATATCTGTGTGTAACGCTTGATAAGGAACTCTGGTGGAAAACTCATGTGGAAAATATTACGACAAAGGCCCTACGAGTGTTCGGCATGTGTCGCTCCACCTACGGTAAAACTTGGGGGCTAAAGCCCAAAGTGATACGATGGCTGTACCGGACAATGATAATACCTATTATCACATACGGCAGCATAGTGTGGTGGCTAAGAACAAAGCTTGCCTCGTGCAAAGCGCCACTCACCAGGTTACAAAGAACAGTGTGTCTCGGCATCACGGGTGCTTTCAGGACAACACCTACGGCAGCGATTGAGAGATACCTTAATATCCCTCCTCTGCATATGATGGTTGAATTCGAGGCAAGGAAGACATTACATCGTCTTGCTGTTGCTGGACTATGGGATGCCCCTAAGCCAAAGACTAACCATACAAAGTTCGATGGGAATGAAGACCTGGATCGGGTAACAAGCATGATATCCGATAAAATGCAAACTATGTTTGTGTTTGAAAGGTCTTTCAAGGTCCAAATCCCTACAATAGAGGACTGGACGAAGGGAATCGATCCACCAGAACAAGATAGTCTGGTATGGTACACTGATGGATCCAAAATGGAATCAGGTACAGGAGCGGGAATATACGCAAAAGGTTACAAATGTAACAGAAGCTTAGGGAAGATGGCAACTGTATTCCAAGCAGAAACATATGCCATAATAACCTGTGCTCAAGAGAATATAGATAGAGGAACTAGAGGCAAATCCATATATATTCTTAGTGACAGTCAGGCTGCAATCAAAGCCATGGCATCCTACAAAGTGGACTCCAGACTTATTCTGGACGCTATCCAGGCCCTAAACAGGCTTGGGAAGCATAACAGGGTAAGACTGATGTGGGTCCCTGGGCACAAAGGAATCCATGGTAACGAAGTGGCAGATGAACTGGCAAGAGAGGGCTCAGCAAATGATTTTGTGGGTCCAGAACCATGTGTAGGCATTTCGACGTGTCTCGTCAAAGCCACATTTAGGGAGTTTGCAGATCAAAAACAACGAAAACATTGGCTGTCTAATACCGGTCTACAACACTCCAAGAAATTCCTAGGCTCTACGTTCAAAGCCCGGGAATGCATTTGGAATATGAGCAGGGGGCAAATCCGTTACCTGCTTGGGGCCTTTACTGGGCACTTTGGAACCAACGACATGCTCATGAAAATGGGTCTAACCGCGACACCCATGTGCAGGTTGTGTGGGGAACATACGGAACGCATGAAGCACTTTCTGTGCACATGCGATGCACTGGCTGGTAAGCGAATGAGTCTCCTAGGGGTTGGATATCCAAAACCAGAAGACTATAGGCTCATATCTCCTAGTCTCGTTGTAAAACTCATGAAAAGTGTTTTCAACGAGATCGGCGAGGAGTAAGTTATCTAGGGGAACACAATAGATCCCATGGGTCGAAGTGTCCGAGTTATTTCTCGGCCCCTCCACAAGATAAGATAAGATAAGAATATGATCGATGGGGACAAGATTATCCTGTTTTATATTCAGAAACTAGACGAAAACCGAGTCACTTTAGATTATTATCTGAGCAATAAATCATCAATTTGACAGCTGTCATCTCACACAAAGATTAGAGTTAACAGTACAATTTTCTGTAGCTTTTAACTAAGAGAATTGCGGATACAACATAGAATTATCTTTTCTTAGACATTCTCTGTATTTCGATGGCTTATAAAAGTTGAACGGCCTACTTGTGGTAAGAGATCATCTATTTAGCAATTGAAGGAGCATCGCAGTTGCCTGGTCTTTCTATTGCAACCTAGGGCAACTACAAAGTGCATTGTGATTAGATAAACGATTGGTACATACTCTTTCTAACCCAGTCGTAGTCTACCTGTGTGCCATGCCAAATCTATTCGGCCATTAAAGCATCACTATCGCTCATAACATCCATCTGAGTCTCTTTGCTAAACCGCACCAAATATTAGTAGGTAGGTATAGATACAGCCTAAAACAAAACTGCTTCTCTCTGCATGTTTCGACGCATAACAATGCTTGTTACAAAGCGAAACTTCTGTAATCTGTAACCTAGTTCGTTAGGCCGTCATACCGCCGCCACGCGCAAAAAGGCTATATCTCACCAAATACTAGAAACGGATTTTTTTAATAGAATTAAAGTGGATGAATGAAGGCCCTTACTCGGCGTTAGTTCCGTAAAACGGTTACTTTCTAAAGCATACTCCTTAGTAACGGCTAGGTTGAAAGGCTAAAAAAAAAAAAAAAAAAATCTGAGGAAGGTAGATGATAAATAATCAGCTACAAAGAAATATCGCTTGTAAACTTATGAATTTATTTTTAATGCATTGGCAACATTTTGATACTGAGGGTCTAATGAAAGCAAATTAGGTCCATAATGGCCGCCTGAGAGTAGTCGCCCGCCATTGGTTGTTCGCATAGCTGTGTCTTGTGATGGAAAAGTTGAAAATTAGGTTGTTGGCGTGTATGAACTTGAAAAGTGCGTTTTTGTTGAGAGAAAGCGAAACGATTGGTGACAGAATCCGCTGCTTTATTAATTGAACCAAAGACTATATCTAAAATGCCTTAAGTTACCTGCTTTGCGAATGCATTACACACATTAAACCCACAAGACCGAGTGTATATTGAAGAAAACCTTCCTATTTCCAATATATTTATTATTGATTCATGTACATTATTTATGAAACATGTTTATTTTGTAAGACTGAAACTTTTGTATTAATAAAAATGAAAACGACTTGGATGTTTAAAAATATTTCTACATCAGATTTCTACTCACCCACATCGAGTAATTGTAAATACTTTGCCAACAAAACTGTCCAAAAGGTGGTCCAATATTAATATTCTGGGCGCACGGCCAGTACCGCGTTAACATTTTGGAATATAAACGCCTTATTTGAAATTTTTAACATTTGTCGCCGTTACGTTATTTCTACTTAAGGATGGAATTTAGTAGGAAACTAGGAAAGGCTAAGCTTTACTAGATTTTCCTAAGCAACTCAATTTAGCATAAAAGTGCAGATACACCGATTTTTCTTTAAGCCTATTAGTTTTCGTGAAACAGCGAGCTACAGCACGACGTGTGACCGTCACCTGACAGAACTTTTTGATTAGTTTAAAACGAGAGAACGGCACTGACATACGAAATGAAGGACTGAAGGATGGACAGGCTGAAATTGTAAATGCTGTTTTTTTCGATGTTATCTCAGAGTTTGTTTCGCTGTATATGGGAAGGAACGATGGTAAATTTTTAACAGGCTAATTCTGATTCATCAATTATCATTTTCAATCTGCTGAAACTTGCATATCTTGGCCTATAAGTATATGCAGCCTTCTTAAACCATACCTAGATATGTAAGTTGAAAACAAAGCTAAATGTAATTTTTCACAATCTTGAAAAAAAACATGAAAAAAACTAAGCACCGTCGTTTTTTTTCTACATTTAGTTATTTTTTCAAAAACCTAATCCAGAAAAAAATATTCTTGTTTTTTCATGTTTTTTTTCATTGTAACCACACCATACTTTGTAAACGTTTTCTGCATAATAGGCAGCCCTCCATAATAACCCGTTAAAGTTAGCAAAGGGATAAATAAGTAAATACTTAAACCCCCGATTTCTGAAGTTTTTATATTTTAGGGTTTTGAAGTTGAGTATTTGTCAAACTCTACCGTGAAAACCTGCCAAATGGCATTAAAGTAGGATTTGACATGTTTTAACTCCAAATTGATAGTTATTAGTCATATAAGTGTTATTTATCTGTGACAATTTGTATATATCTTTATAATGGCCACTATATATTTAAACAGAGTTCTTGTATAACAGAATTTTCCACATACAAAACAAAAATAAGTTTGCAACTCATCCTATGAAGCAAACATTGATCCAGCTTGTATTTACCAGCAGTATGCAGTGTGATATCCACCTGAACCGAGTTGACCCGACATTTTTCTATTTAGGTTCCAATCTAATTTTAAGCCCCTGTCTCGTTTACGTTGGACTAGAGTCTGTACCGTATCACCTGGCTTAGTTCTTGTACTATTTTTAGTTCACATTTTGTTGTATTATTTCCTAAAACTTTGACGATGAGAAAGGTATCACCATAGTTTTATGATTCGTAACATACAACCCGTCCGGTTTAATTGTGCATCTGGCTCTGTAACGTCACTTTGACGGTATCGGCACCAAACAGAAAGGCGCGCGGCGCGCCGCGCCGCTTACACAATTTGTGGTATCGGCATGCCTATTACGTATCTTTTGCAAGAGCAAAACGATAGCGATTTTTGCGCAATAATTGCTCTTCCATACAGAAATTTTAGAGTTGTTGCCGGTTTTTTTTAATAAGTGCATTTGACAAACATAGAGCGATTAGCAAACGAATGTGTAGGACCTTAACTACACCGCTGGTAATGCCGACTTTTATGACATAAAGAGTTTGATCGCTATCGTTTTGCTCTTGCAAAAGATACGTAATAACGCTGCGGAATGGCTTTCGCTACTGAGTGTACGAAGCGAATGCGAGGCGCTATGCGGGGAAGCGGGAGAGGGGTTGTATACAAGCGAAGTGCACAGCTAAGTCGAGACAGATTGTAGACAGAATAACCAACAAACAACAATACATCACGTCTTTAGGTCTGTATTACCGAAGGTTCAAGCTAAGGTTTTCAATACGCCTCCCTTTCATTAAACCCCATGTAATAGGGGATGAGTCTTTTGCAATTAACTATTGAAGTTTTTTTTATTGATTTCTATGTTAAGTGGTAGATATTGTAATGTTGTAATAAAGAGCAGGTTTCATAAAATCGGTAGGTAACTCCAAAGTGTAGTGAAAGAGTCGGTCTGGGAAAGCATTACCATTTTGTTCGTCCCTTGAGTATTGTTACAGACGCGTTGGATTTTCCTGTTTATATCTAAGGTCAACAATACATGGCATTCCCTAAGGCTATAAACATAGTCATATTTTTTACGTATATACCATCATGCTTATATTCCACAAGAAAAGCGCCGAGGCAATGAAGCTCGTCGAAGTTCCGGAGAATGAATTTAATTGTCTTTGAACCCGCAACGAAATTAATCAGGAAAGAATAACGGAGGATTTAAAATAAAATACAAATTTCCTCTTCCCTTCATATCAAGCAGAAGACAGAACAAATAAGGCCAATAGCCTAGCACCACGGATAAAAATTATCATTAATATTGAGGGGTCCTACTACTGTGAGCTGTTATATTTGATTCCAATAATAGTTATGGCAAACATGCTTGAATACACGGAAATTTGTTCTAGTTTCTACAAGGTCTGTATAGTAAACAACTCTAGATGAAGCCTGTACATTTTCCAACATAATATTGCGTTCATTCTGCGTAATATCCTGGTGGTCGCCACTGTTGATTCTGGCTGTCAGTGGAGTTGCAATCGTTTAAAAATAGTGCGGTGGGATGCCTATATTCCCCGAAGGCTTAGGCAGATGTATAGGTAAAGTCACATTTCGTTAGTTAAATAATATTAACTTTTGCCAGCGGCTTCGTAAGCGTGAAAATTGTTTAATTATTTATTTTTTATTTTTAATTTCATCGAATAAGGACATTACACCGGGATAAAAAGTAGTAGCTCATATGCTATACCAGACCATAATTTATCTCTGTGTCTTTCATCCAGATCCTTTCACCAGTTCGTTCTGGCGTGATTGAGTATCAAACATACATCCACAACACACACCCATCCAAAATTTCATATCATCACACTAATATTATAAAGGCGAAAGTTTTGTGAGTATGTTCGTTACTTCTTCACGCTCAAATGGCTGTATGGATCTGGATGAAATTATAACTTTGTTAGTAGCTCAGGGCAGTCAATCGAGCCATTCGCTATGTTAATCAAAAAACATACATCATATAATTGTGAATAAGTCAGTAAGATTCGATGACATTATATTGCTGATAGAATTTAACTTCCAAGCCATCAACGATATCCTGTCACTTTTACTCGAGCCACTTCTCTTCTTTAGAGAAATCAAGAAGAGTAACTGGGCCTGATAGGAGCCTTTTTGGTCTAGCACGGTGTACATTTTTATTTTCGCTTATATTTTTTCACCCGTGTCTCCTATGTAGGTTACAAATAAAACATTTATCTTTCTTTGTTCTAATTCATGTTTGTTTGTTTTGTTGGAAGTTTAAAAAAAAACCTCAAAGCAACTATGCAACAATTTGAAGAATACCTCAAAGGCATCTGCTGAATTGGCGGCAAACTTTGTCCACAGTAGTTAACTTTCAAGACACGAACCATAAATATTTTCCCCAAACTTTGTTCAAACGACAGAAAATTTTCTTTTACGAGTAATTACCAAAATTTTGATCATAAAACCGTTTTCAAAGATAGGAAACAATTAATCTTTTTAGATAATGGGTTTTTAAGATCTAGACTAAATCCCGTTTGATTTATTTGCCCTGATAAGATCTCGCACACAATTACAGTAAGCGAGTTTGAATGTCAAGTTCGGTAGTTAAGGGGATAGTTGACCGAAAAAGGGTCTTCTTTAGGGAATACACCGTTCTTGTTTCCTTTTGGGGTTCCTTGGGAAAGGAAACTTCCTTAAACATAATATTTTAACGTATGGACACTAACTTGAACATCTCTTAACAGGTTTACGTGATTTGTTTTCAGTGTTCTGTAGATTATATTTTAGTGCTTAATTTTATTGTTTTCTTTTTTATCGATTTTCGGTTGAATAGAGTCGAATCGAGTATATTTATCATGAACTGAAGTATGGTAGAAGAGTAGTGAAGTGTAGTATAATCTCGTAGTATGAACTTTGGTTCATAATAAGTTTACTCGTTAAGATAATACATTGAGCATAAAAGTTTGAGATTTAAGTTAGTACATTCTTTCAAAATAAAAAAAAGACATTACAATGCAACATTTTCCTTCGATTTTTAAACAACTGCATCATAAAATAACTTTTTAATGTTTATAGCAGACTTTTACTTTTTCATTTACTGGCGTGTATCTCATTGACTTAATGTAGAAACATTGTGTCATTGTCTATGGATGCGCGCGCTGTACAGTCATGCACAATGAGAATCTAAATTGCCCGCCATACCACATATTTTTTCCGCTTCCTTTTTTATTTTATTTCAACTGCATAAGTGAAGATAAAATACTGTATGCAACGGCATATAATTAGATATTTAAAAACCCGTGTGATACTATTATAACACACAGCTTCGCCTCGTGTGATAAACACACACTCGTGTTTTGATAACCGATAGCATAAACTACTATTTCTCCTTCTAAATAACACATAAATCCTCATGACACTAGCTGCTTCTGTTTAAAATGTCCCTTTGAATTTAAAAACAACTCGAGCTTAACGCATTTCCAATCGATTGGTTTCCTGCTCGGCAAACTGATCAGTGCATTTGAAGAGCTTTTGAAAATAAAGTTCTGCAAATATGGCGACACAGCAGACGTACTTCAAAGGTACGTGTAGTCGACTTGTTGCTAATTAGGTTAAGCTCAGAACAAATCATTGTAAGTTGTAATAGATTGACTGAGCTAGTTGATACATTATTAGAATTATTCTTAAATTAAACACATTTTTCTTGTGATTTTATTAGAAGAGAATTAAACTGTATCAACTTTAGGTTGAATATCACTTGCACGACTAGCCCCCAATTCCTAAATTAAGAATTTGAAGTCCAGTACTTGCCAAACTCAATGTAGCCTGAAAACGTGTGAACCTGTGTCTGATATTAAATTTAGAATTAAGATGTTCTTAACTTCAAAAATAATCAATTCAGAAACCGGCCCTTAGTATTTTTGTCTAAGTAACATTTATATGATTAGTTTCAACCCTTATGAAGTTTCAAATTACTGGAAATTGTTGTCAAAAGTAGAAACAATTAATTGTCCAATTAGTTTTTACCAGTAGACTTGGCGTGGGTAGCCCTCCAACTACGTGGCTCGCAGGTTTAGGGAAAGCCGCATGCAGGCATCGCAAGACTATTCGTTGTAGTAATGAAGGTTTTCAAGCAAAATAACTTCACCCGTTGGTGCCACTTAGAAAACGTCCTAAACATCAACATGGCTTTACGTCAATTTAACTAATGTCGGAAAACATTGGCGCTTTGACAGGTGCCCTTGACCTGACTTCGCAGTGCTGCCACCTTTAATTCATAAAAGATAGCTTGATCTCTGCAATAAATGTCAAACTGATGTATAAGTTATTGATAGCCTGTAAAGCGCTATTGTTACTGTATTGATACTGTCAGCTGTCGCAGAGATCAAGCTATCTTTTATAAAGCTTTTTATCCTACCTCTCCTTCGTATCTTAAGGAGCGCTTTGAGTATTTTGTTCCGAGAGGAAAGACTTGCCGTTCATCATCATCTCTTCTCCTTCGTTTTCCTCCCCACTGTTCGTGCTGTCCGCCTCTGGAATAATCTTCCTCACAACATACGAGATAGCCCTTCATTAGAGATCTTCAGGAGAAGAACTAGGGAACATTTCCTGTCAAAATGACTCATAAATATGTATGTATTTTAGTTATATATTATAAAGTATGTATTATATTTATGCATTGTGTGCTGTTCACGTATTTGTGTAGTGTATTAAGTAAGTAAGAATTTTAATTTGTTATTAAGTTTTTATTTTATTTTTATTGTGCGCTTTTGTTAACTCTCCTAATTGTGTAAATCTCGCTATAACACTGAGATTTGCTGTAAGAGAACCCAATTGTGGGTTAAGCTCGCCTTTGCACATAAGTTGTCCTTCTATATGTGTATATGTTTGTTTTGTGTACAATAAAGAATATGAATAAAGTATCATCATCATAATCAATTCAGCCGAAAGAAGAAGCCTATGTACCACTATTGTACATGAAGTTTAAATAAATAAATAAATAAATAAATAAAAGACGTCCACTGCTGGACATAGGCCTTCCCAAGCGTCGCCACATTGACCGATCCCGTGCGTCTCGCATCCAGCGCCTTCCCGCAACCTTGGCAGTGGGCAGGGCACATTGCTCGCAGAACGGATGGCTGATGGGGCCAATAAGTTCTGGAATGGCGACCACAAACCGGCAGACGATACATTGGAAGGCCACCCACCAGGTGGACCGATGACCTGGTTATGACACACAACATTTCAGAAAACCCTCATTATATGGACACGCTTAGACGACGATATTCACACACTTCTGAAGCTCTAGAGATAGTGTAATTCTATCAGTAGGGATGGCTGAAATGCCATTCATTCAAATAGCGTACTGAAAAATTCTGACATTTTTACAATCGCTATGGCGACGTTTTCGTTTATTGAATGTCACTTGTCTGAGTCTAAGATCATACGTAGTGTTTGTATCAAATATTAAAAACTTTGTTTGTATAGAAACACAGCCCTTTCCATAGAAATTAATCAAAACCTCTAAAACTCCAATTAATCTACCAAACCGTTTCTGTTTTTGTTTACAAATTCAGCTAACTAAATTATCGCCAGTAAACAGAGTTGTCAACACAATCACCCTTCTTCAGAAAATCTATTTGTAAACGACAGAACCCGCAACTAATTTTCGAGTATTTGTTTTCGAAGCTGAGAACAAGATATTTTAAGTTAAGTTTAGGTTAAGAGCTGCTCCAACCAACATAGACTTTCATTCGACTAGCCCTTAGCCCCTAAGGGCTAGTCGTTGTAAAGAAGTGAATTTTTTGAAGTTCCTTTGTTAGTGTTACTGGTGTGTGAAGATAACTGGATGGCATCATCGTTTGATGGTACAGTGGATATTTTGTGTACAAATTGTAATGGAGTTATGGGTAGTTTTTGGGGTGTTTAATGGGTATTTGCAGTTTTTCACAGAGAGGTTTACAATTAGTGCCGGTTTTTTAAGTATTCGACGTAAAGTATGTGTTGATCTCGATTAAGCAACTTTCACTCATGATCATCTGCCACTAGTTTTCTCCGTTTCTGAGCAAGGTTTGAGTATACGTAATCAAAGTCATGTGAAGGTACAAAAAACCTTCATTTACATTCAATTGCGTTTCAATAAGGTTAGGAATGAATTTTATTACATATCCCTACATTCTTATGTCATCAGGAAGACCTACATTTTCTTAGAGATTTTACTGTAGACAAGGTACTAATTAGCTGGGAACATTTTGCTAGGAAAATACATGCCGTTAGAAACCCTGGGGAAAAAGAATACCTATAAAGTTCGCGTATCCACCTATGTTACCTTGAGTTTGTAGGTACTGTCGAAAAAGTTGTCTGTATTTATTTCTTCGGTATCGGCACCAACGCCGCCACTTACGAACTAATTAAATGATGTCAAACAAATCCAGCATCGCGCAAGCAAAGTTTTCAGTGATTTGAACCCGTACAACAGTCCGACAATAACCTTCGTTGCTGTTGCCCGGAGCAGACACACGTCTGGTCGGAGGATCCTCCCTTTTCTATGGATGTTCGTGGGACTTTCCACCCCGTTCCGCATACCACCAAAATTCCATATGCGTCTTGGTTCTTTCGTCTACGCTTAATATCATTATGATCTATAGTATAAACTAGCGTCCAGCTCCGGTTTTCCACGGGACAGATTATATACAAAAACCTTCATCTTTTATAATTCTTTCTATTGGTGAAAACTAAAGAAATCTATGACGAAACAAAAGAGAGGTAGACCGCTACCATCTTGGATGACAAGTGTCCAGAAGGACATGAAGAAGTGCGGTATATCAATTTACCATGCTTATCAGCGGTCAGTAGTTTGGTTTCAAAACTGGCTAAATCCCCCTGTCACTTTTTCCAGTACCGGAAAACTAGAGTTTGTATAAGACAACCCTCTTTCAAAGTATTTTTTACCAGGTGATTCAAACGAAGTTAAAGATTAGTCCTATGTTTAAAACAACTCTAGTCATATACAAATAACGTTCAAAATTTTCAATTATCTAATGGATTTGTCTGAAAATATAGTTAATTAAGCTATTTTTTATAAGAATTACAATAATATAAAAATATAATATATAAAGTGTTATAATTTAGAACTATAAAAGTAAATTCTGTGCTTCATCCAGCATTTCGCACATTTTGGGAACTCAATAGCAACAATACAACGCGCCCTCGACCTTATTCACTCTGTATTTGTAGCAAAAAAACATAATAGAACTTCAAAATAAAATACACAATCATCAAACAAAAATAAAAAAGTAGGTACCAAAAAACATTGGTAGGAGCTAGGCATACATGACTCTCGAACCTGAGCTTGTGTTCCCCTGCTTTACGAAAGATGCACAATGTAAACATGAGTGACTCGGAAAGTATACTTTTGTTTGTGTGCCACCATAATCCGGCCACAACAAAAACAAAAATGGTATATCAATTTTTTTTTTGTCGCTGGTTTCTCGATAATTCAGGCGCAGTTTCTACTACACACATTTCACTTTTGCTCCATTATATAATTTGTTTTTTTTTATCAAAAACCAGAAAAAGGGTATTCACCCGAATAAACGGCGAAATAAAGGGAAAAATATGGCCGACATGTTATACAAAATGCTCGCAGCTGATTGGCTGTTCAGGATTTGACTAATTTTGAATTGCAAGAGGCATTTATATTTTAGTTGTCATACACGTTATGTGGATTTACTCGTAGCTAGTTTTGTAAAGTACGAAAGTACTAAGTTCATTGTTGTGATCCTGAAGTAATTTTTTGTTTGAAAAGGCAGTTTTTTGGATTTGGTCACTTTTGAAACCAAACAACTATAAATGGTTTTTCAATTAGTTGAAACAAAATAAAACAAGTTTTGTTGTGCCATTAAGTGTGGAATATGACATCGTTTAAAGCCCGCCTCGGCTATTTACAGTGGCACGGATCCGAGTGGTCCAATTTTCAATGACTCTTCTGCATAGATCCGGCTGAATTTGAGCGATGGCCTGTGCGTGTGTGTTACCTTACCTTTAGGGCATCGGACGATTGTGGTTCGTTTGCATAAACCTGCGACTTCAAGAAACCCCACAATAAAAAATCTAGCGGGGTCAAATAGCATAATTTTGGTGGCCAATTCACATCACCCTTGCGAGAGATAACCACGGAAACCTAAAGCCCTATCAGAACATACACTTTTGATTGAAATCCTAAACATCAAAGCATCGTCCCCTTTAAGTTTCTGATTGTTTTCTGTCAACAATTAATGGTGCTGTCAAAAACTTATAATTTCGCCGTCATCGTCAGTGCTAAGTTTACATCAGATAAGCTATTTAAGACGCTTGTCAAACTTATTACTAGCCTACAGAAATTTCTATAGTAAAATTGATTGAAGATCGGTATTTCGTTTAGTCGGAAATTGGGTTAGATCAATGATATGACACGGATTACGATGCTTTTGTATATTTTTAAAGCCTGGTATTAAATAGAATAGTTTTTAACTTTGATTCTATAACGCCGACTGACTGGCTGACTTAAAACCTTGTTATAAGCTCAAAAACACGGAATATCGGTAGAGTAAACGACGCGACAATATCTCGAAACATTATTTCTTGCACGATTGTTTATTCAAATATTACAGAATCTTTCCAAAGTTATAGGACGCGGATGGACAAGTAAAAAACCTGGAGCAAGTGTGATGATAAATTTATTTATTTTCTAAAACTTCATGCAACTTACACTACGAGTACATAACACTCTACCAGTTAACCAAGGGTGGAGGAGAGATAACATGGCAGGTGCATAAAAAAAGAAATAATAACTTAAGCAAAATGTGTATACAAAATTATATAAATAGTTAGCTAGTGCCTTCTCTTTGGACTGCAGTCGGATAATTACATACTCGCTAGTATTGTTAGGACGTAATCAACGACTTCGATATAACTTGCTAAATTAATTGACGAGTCTGAAAAATAATTCAAAAAGAAACAAACGATTTCGAAAATTGATTGTGCCTTCATTAATTGGGCAAAGGGCACAAAAATAAAGCCCTAGAAAGATATTGTCCTCGCTCATTACATTAAAAAAAGTAGCGTGTAGAATTGTATGTTTGGATAAACCATGTGGAAAGTTCCGGAAATCAGGATCCCTTGGGAGTCAACTAATTGGACTGCCGCTACCAAAGTAACTTCTAGCGACACGGATTCAAACGAAAATCGCAAACATATAACCTTGTTGGCCTATATCTTTTCTTGGGTAATTCGATAAATGAATCACCGTGTATATTTTGTTTGATCTAGTGAAGCTGTTTGCTCTTCTTAATTGGATGGCTTTGGCTATCAAGAAAGGTTATACAATTTTATTTGCCTACAAACACTGGTTTTGGTTACTAGAGTGAAATTCAATTTGTTAAATACAGGCCTGTGGATCACGAAGCCAAGAGCCGAACACTGGGGCCCATAGCAATATTTAGACTCTTGGATCCTCACCAGGTCCTATACCCCGAAACTGCGATATACAGCAGCGGTAGCTAGGGGTTTGTTGTTTATGGCTGAGCTCTTACCTGAGTTATCCGTGGTGGTCCTCTTGTACTTGCTCAATCCGGTGCCCCGTCAAGGATTTAGGGATCAGATATACCAGGCCCCTCAGAAAGTATTGCGAAAAAAAGTTTTTATATATGGGAGACTGGCCAGTTATAATGTTTTTCGAAAATATGATTATTTATAAGTAAAAATAATTAAGTTCCAATTTCAAAATTTCCCTCCACATTTTTTGCGAGTTAATTCAAAGTATTGTGTCTCACTGAAATATGGATCTGCGCCGGGAACATTTTAGAGCTATGATTTTATACGATTTCAAGTGTCGCCTGAAACCGGATGAATCGTACGATAGACTTCAAATGGCATTCATGGATGAAGGCCCTTCCAAGGCAACCGTGTATCGTTGGTATAACGAATTCAAGCGCGGTCGACCAACTTTGGGGGATGACGAAAGAAGCGGTCGCCCTTTGACGGCTGTTACCGAAGAAAACGTGCTAGCAGTGAAAAATTTAATCCAAGACAATAGGCGAATTACATATCAGGAGATTCAACACATATTGAAGATTGGATCGGGAAGCGTTCACGAGATTCTACACAGCCATCTTCGCGTGAGGAGGATAGTATCACGCTGGGTGCCGCACAACCTCACCGATGCTCAGAAGCAGGCCCGGGTGGAATGGTGCCGTGATATGCTTAACAAATTTGAAGCAGGCTCGTCTCGGCGTGTTTACGACATCGTTACAGGTGGAGTCCTGGATTTATCAATACGACCCAGAAACCAAGCGCCAGTCGACTGTTTGGGTGTTTCAAAATGAGCCAACGCCTACCAAAGTGAAGCGATCTAGAAGCGGGGGTAAGATTTTGATCGCTAGCTTTTTTAATTTGACTGGCCACTTGGTATCAATTCCCTTACGGGATCAAAGAAGCATTAATGCCGAATGGTATACTACCAAATGTTTGCCAGAAGTTTTCTCTGTTATAAGCAACAAGCGACCAAACACAGGGCTCCGCGGGCTACTGCTCCACCACGACAATGCACCTGCGCACACCGCACTCAAAACGAGGGACTTCCTGGACAGCACGCCAGTCAAACTCCTGGGTCACCCTCCTTACAGCCCTGATCTAGCACCGTGTGACTTCTTTTTATTCCCAAAAATAAAAAATCAGCTCAAAGGGATACAATTTTCGTCGCCGGAAGATGCGCTGGCTGCGTTCGAGCAGGCTGTAAACGAGGTGTCTGCGGCGGACTGGAAAAAGTGTTTTGAAAACTGGTTTAGGCGCATGAATCTTTGTATAGAGGCTGGTGGAAAGTACTTTGAAAAGATTTAATAAAAATATATGTACGTATAGAACAATTTTTTTTAGTTTCGCAAAACTTTCTGAGTGTCCCACGTATATAATAAAGGACAAGGCTGGGATGAGGGACACAAACGCGTTCTGAGCCGGGATCCAGCTGCCGAGCAGACACATACACATACCCGGCAAAAGCAGGTTGGCTCGCGAAATATGCACAAATACGACTGAACGGACGATACACTACACGAATCACGAATGTCCAAAAGAGATTCTATCTCGGATGGGTGAATTACTTAGAAATTACAATTAATTCAACAAAACCCTACAAAAACGTTCGCACGCGTTCGACCTCAGTTTTTCAAGTGAAGTGTCAACCGTCAAAATTCACTCACCCGGTGTCAAACCAGTGACAGCTAACAGACCACATATAAAGAAAGACTGAACGAACGATGCGTTCGTAACACAATTCATTTAGCTTTAGAGTTTCACTAGTTAATATTTAAGGGCACCTAGAGAGTGTGCTTTATTAGCATTCATGTTTAGTAGTGAAGTAATTTTAACCCGCGGCTTCAACTACGTGAAAATAAATGTGTTTTATCCCAAGAGAGGCGGTCATAAACCACGCGGGTGAGCACGGCCTACTGTGACAGGCTTGAGTCACACATTTTTTCACAGTTTGGGAGCAAAAACCGTGATAAAATGCGTGACTCAAGCCTTTCATAGAGGCCGTGCTCGCCCGGCAAGTTTTGGTCTATCCATAAGCTAAGTTTTACAATATAGGAAACAAAGTAACTTTCGCATTTATAATATTAGTATGGAAAAAACAATCTTCTGGCTTACGCTTATGACAAACTTTGAAGTTGTTCAGTTTTCAAACCACTAACTATGGACCTTCTCGGTTTGCGAAGAGACCTTTGCACTTCAGTGGGTCTATTTATAAAACTGTGCCAATAAAATATAACTGTGCAACGTCAAACACAGATTGATAGAATTGCTTGATTGTGGAATTCCCTTCCGGAGTCTTTCTTCCCTGATAGCTTCAACCTTAGGCTATTTAAGTCAAAAGTGAATAGGTTACTTCTAGGCAAGCATGCCTCACCGTAGACCACATCATCGCTTAACATCCGGCGAGATAGTGGTCAAACGCGAGCCTATAGATTATATAAAAAAGATAAATGATTATTTTCTACTTAAACAGAAACACGTTAAAATCTAAATAAAATCCATCAAGTGTATGTGGATACGGGAACTGAATTTACCAGGCCTCTAAATCGGTAACGATAATGTTTCGGTGAAAATATACATAATGAGATAAAGTTGAGATTGAAAACAAATTCAATAAAGAACACGATAACCCGGATGGGTAGATATACCGAACGAGGATCACAAGAAGTTTAAGTATTGTTTGAAGATTTTACTGAATACTGAGGTTATAATCCGAAACTAATCTAAAATGGCGGTGCTTATCATGTTCTGTCGCTTTCACACTATAGACGGCAAGAGAGAGAAGATGTTAAGAACCGTGGTTTTAGATTCGTTTCTTTGGTGAAACGGATTATACGTATATAAGGAAGGAATTTAATAAAAATGATGCGATCGTGGCTTAAGACGACGATAGTCGCCATCGACCTTGAGGTAACAAAACGCGCACTCGTTTCACACCCGTGCGATCCAAAACTCAGTAGTTTTTGGTACTTTTCATATTAATCTATGCCTTTAAAAAAAAAGCCTCCGATAAAAATGTAGATGGTCAAATTGTCTTTAGAGATGGTGACAATTACACTGTGCTAGGAATACGAATAAAATTAAATAAATTCTTAGATCAAATTATCAACAAAAAAAAAAATGTTACATGATTACTTCTATTTTTTCCAAAAAAGAACGATTTATACGTATAACCGTTTAGACGTGATTCTCATTTTAAAATCAACTATTGAGGGGCATCTGCGCTTTAATAATAACAGCCGCCCAGGTCGATCTTCAAGGCTAAGTAACGTATGCCGAGGTCAGTTTGAGGATGGGTGACATTCTTTACATAACGAGTTTCCTCTGTGCCTCGGAAAGCACGCTAAGCCGTTGGTCCCGACTGTCATTTGAAGATCTTTGACAATTGTTACGGTAGTCAGCAGTCAGAATATCTGAAACTCGTTTTGCCGAGGAGTACCGTGTTACCCAGTTACTGGGTTTTGGGGGTCAGATAGGAAGTCGCTCCACGTAAAATAGTGGTACTCAGCTGAATCCGGTTAGACTAGAAGGCGACCTCAACATAGTTGGAAAAAGGTTAGGTACATTGAACCATTTATTTATAAATAAATAGATAAAAACCTTTTTTTACAAAAAAAAAACTTTTTTCCGAATTCCTAATAAAAACACTACAAAGTGAAAATAACTTTAATTTCGGCAGACGGTGCGGTGTTCTTGTTTTTGTTTCATCGTTTTTTGACGTTGTTATTTCTCACTTAATAGTGTTTTTATTTGGAAATCGGTTGTACTTTTTTGTAAAAACGATTTATATTTTTCACTTTTTAGTTGCGTTACGTATCTCACGTCCATTATACCAGAACTGCACACATCTGCGTACCCTGCCCTTTACAGCGTGATGTTATGAAATGGTGTAAACAAAACAGGCATGCAATTGCAGTAATCCCGAGAGATTTGCCGTCATCTATCTATTAAATAGTTTTATTGTGTATCTCCGATGTTATTTATTAGATCTGGCTCTAATTTGAATGGATTCACGTAAGAAGCAACAGCTTAAAAAACACACATTTTAATTGAGAACCTCCACCTTTTTCAAGTCGGTTAAAAATGTACACAGTGTATAAAATACTTAATTAACTATACCTACATGCTTCTACACTTAAACCAGAAACTACTAACTAACTAAGCCTAATTAAACTAGTCTAAAATATATTGACTCATGCCCGTTTTGTTGGTTAAGTGCTTAATAAAACAATTTGTATTCCACATTGAATATTTGCAACAAACACACGGAGCTTCTCGTCCAATCAGCGCTGCTGTGTACACTGCACACTGATACACAAACACCACCTGACTGGCATTGAGGCAGCTTTGTTTGTGCTTGGACACAAATCCAATTTTAAATTGTACTAGCAGTTTCTTAAAATAACGTTATCTGGATTAAACTTTACCTTTTAGACACTTTCAGTGTTAACATAGCGAGTTACCTCCGTGCCTCGGAAAGCATGTAAAGCCGTTGGTCTTTGCTGTCATTTAGGACAGTCGTTACGAATAGTCAGAAGCCTGATGATGATCTGACACCAGTCTGTCCAAGGGGTATCGTGTTATCTAGTTACTGGTTTGTGCAGGTCAGATAGGCAGCAGCTCCATGTAAAACACTGGCACTCAGTTGAATCCGTTAGACTGGCAGACGACTCCAACATAGTTGGGAAAAGACTAGGTAGATTTATTGATAAAAAAATAATTTTTGGGGTCCCTATACTTGAAACTGAAACTAATTTTTTTTCCATCAAACCCATACGTGTGGGGTATCTATGGATAGGTCTTCAAAAATGATATTGAGGTTTCTAATATCGTTTTTTTCTAAACTGAATAGTTTGCGCGAGAGACACTTCCAAAGTGGTAAAATGTGTTCCCCCCCCCCTGTAACTTCTAAAATAAGAGAATGATAAAACTAAAAAAAATATATGATGTACATTATCATATAAACTTCCACCGAAAATTGGTTTGAACGAGTAAGTAGTTTTTTTTTTAATACGTCATAAATCGTAAACCTCAATTTACCAAGTACGGTTTTTTTTACTTTTTAGCCGACTTTCCAAAAAAGAGGAGGTTATCAATTCGACTGTATTTTTTTTTTTATGTTTGTTACCTCAGAACTTTTTACTGGGTGGACGGATTTTGATGATTCTTTTTTTATTTGAAAGGTGGTGCTTGTCATGTGGTCCCATTTAAATTTAATCAAGATCTGATGAAGAACTTTGGAGATATACATCGGAACTCTTTAATAAATGACTGCAAATCACTCGGGATAGCTGCAATCGCATGTCTGTTTATTGTTTTTACCATTACAAAACATAACATCACACTAGTACGCTCTAAAGAGGGTACGCAGGTGTGAACAGTTAACCCTGGTATACTCTCATTCCACCGGTTTTGTTTAAGTTTCATGTTATTGGGATAATCAATTCTGGCTTCACTTTGGACATTATAGGTACCTAACCTATAGAACTGGTCCATTATGTACCACAACTAAAAAGTGAAAAATAAAAAAATCTTTTTACAAAAAATACAACCGACTTCCAAATAAAAACACTACAAAGTAAAAAATAAATTCAATTTCGGAAGTCGGTGTCAAAAAACGAAGAAACTAAAACAGGAACACCGACTTCCGAAATTGAATTTATTTTTCACTTTGTAGTGTTTTTATTTGGAAGTCGGTTGTATTTTTTGTAAAAAGATTTTTTTTTTGTTTCCATACAGGGCTAGATAATAATGAGACAAATTGATTTCCTTTTTTAACCGACTTACCAAAAAGGAGGAGGTTCTATGTTCGACTTCTTGTATGTTTTTTTTTATATATGTTCACCGATATCTCCGTCAATTGAGGACCGATTTTGAAAATTATTTTTCTGTTTGAAAGAGTATGTTTCGAAATTGGTCCCATTTTAATTTGGTGAAGATCTAATGAAGAACTTCGGAGATATACAACAGAACTCTTCAATAAATAACGGCAAATCATTCGGGATGGCTGCAATCGCATGTCTGTTTATTGTTTATACCATTTCATAACATAACATCACGCCAGAACACTATAAAGGGGTGCGCAGATCTCTCATTTCACCGGTTATGTTCAAGTTTCATGTTATTCAGGTAATCAATTCTCGCGTTATAGGTACTGTAGACGACGCGTGATATTTTGTTTTAGCTACCTGCATGTATGTTTCTGATTTAAATAAATAGAGGGTGCCGGAGACGAAGGCAAGCGAGAGAGCGAGCACGCGGCAGTATTTAGTAGTCTTTTACAAGTAATTGCGCACGGACGTGTAGTTGTCATCATTGCGTCTCCCAACCCTTCACCCTTTTCGAAATCTAGTGTTTTACTGTACATCCACATCCCCTACAGGTACCTTACTAAACAACTTGCCTATTTTAGGAAAGTACAACTAAAAACGGAAAAATAACTTTATTTTTGGAAGTCGGTGTCCATATCGCAAAAAAAATGGGGGAAAAAAAAACCGACTTCCAAAAATAAAGTTATTTTTCACTTTGTAGTTTTTCATTTAGAATTCGGTAGTATTTTTTGCAAAAAAGTTTTTTTATTGATTTTGGAGTAACAACAGTGGAGTAATCGCCAGACTACGTCTGTATGGAATAATGATCGACTAGGGCAACTTTAAGGCTGCCGGTCTACGTGGCACGGAGCGGAGCAAACCAATCGAATTGCATAAAAACTTCGCTCCCGCATCGGAGCGGAGTTTTTATGCAATTCAATTGGTTGGCTTCGCTCCTCTTTTGTCCCTCCCATGTTGAATTTCTCCGAACACAATAATATTAGTTTCTTAGCAATTTGAAGGAAATCATGTATCCTTTTCTTCAACTATTTTAAATCTTCCCATAGGTACATCAGGGTGGTAACCACAAGCTCTTAGAGTAAGGTTATTTTGAGATCGAGTAAGTGACAGATGTATACAAGTCAGATACATCTGTCCCTTACTCGATCTCAAAATAACCTTACTCTAAGAGCTTGTGGTCACCCCCCTGGTAATGGGCAGGTGTAGCAAGAGACAGCAACATGCCTTTGTTTATACGTTACTTACGCAAAATTACCTCCTTGTACAGGAGCTTTTTTTAAGAGTTTTGCGGCAAGAAAAAAGTTCGTTCAAGGTCTAAACAATTCAAGGAAACTGAATAAAACATGAGTAAAATCATAAACAGTTACTTGTTACTTAGCTTCCTCGTTTTGCTAATGCACCTTCCATGTTTTGTTTCTGTATCATACAAAACTGGCAAAAATATCTATGTCATTACTGCCTTTGCATCATATTTATGCGGCAGTACACGTGCTTCACTTACTCGCTCGCCTGGTTTAATAAAAACAGCCGCACGGGTCGATCTTCAAGGTTGTTGAAACCACAGAACAGATGAAACGCTTGCCAAAGTCGATTATTTTTTGCTACGCCATGAGCTAGGAAAAAACAATATTATGCTGGATATATAAAGTACATAAGCTACTAAATAATTTGTAGCTTCGTTTACAATTTTGGTCATACGACTTTTCTTTTTTTTGTACTTTTGCTGACTAAAACCCACCCGTGTTCCTTCAGTTGCTTGAGGAACACGGGAGGTTAGACAAACTGTTATATATGTTATGGACCAAGTGATTAATACGGCATTATTCATATTGCCCGGCAATTTGATAAATGCCCAATATGAGTAGACAATATGACAAAAACAATTGAAATAATGAAATTGACCAGGTTTTCTGAATAATGCCCATCACTTATTATTTTAATGTTGACATTGGTTTTAATATAGAATAGGTAAGTACTATTACTATTCAACCATTTCTGTCTGCGTTGAGATGACGAGAGCTTTATCGCTTTTAGCCGTCATTTCCTTCGATCCAAACTTATCCGTGTCGAGGTGCCTTAAGCTACTGATTTTATCTGATAATTATGGTCAAATAATGAGTTCTTTGACCATAATTATCAGATAAAATTGCCCAACCGTTACGTAGCAATATTCATAATGACCAGACAATGTGATAAATATAGAAGTTTAAATCAGTATTCATTACATTGCCCGATTTGACTTGACTAGGTTTATAATGCCCGGGCATTATACACCGTGCCCTGATTAATCACTTGTTCCAAGACATATACATACATAATATGAATATTCTATTGACGAAGGCGATGGTCGAAATTGTAAAATGTAAGGGCAGTTACGCACTACATCCGATCCGTGTCCATGAAATTTCGGTTCCGAAGTAGCCGTAGTACTTCTTGCTTAGGCACTACATCCGAACTCTATCCGTCGTAATTCAGAACATTTTGAACTCGGAACTCAAATCACGGACATGGACGTGTAGTGAGCAGCCGCCCTAAGCGAATACTTGACGTTTTAATAGCGCTTATAATTTCTAAATAGGTCATCATCATCATCATCAGCCTTTTAATGTTACCACTGCTGGGACACAGGCCTCCTCTCTGTGAGAGAGGAAATGGGCCTTAATCCACCACGCTGGCCCAATGCGGGTTGGTGGATGTCACAAGTCTTCGAATTTTTGGTTCTAGGACATGCCAGTTTCCTCACAATGTTCAACAGCTTCACCGTTTATATAGCAGTGGTGATGAAATAATTTACACAAAGTAAAGCACCTGCCTGGGTTCGAACCCTCGACCTACGAAACATAAGTCGGGGCAGTAACCACTGGGCCACCACTACTCTCCATATCGGTACTATTGACTTTTTTCCGCATTCGTTGATAGAAAGTCACTTGTCTAGAGCCTTTGGCCTTTCTGAAGAACATAACCAGTATGATTCATGTATGTCCTTCTAGGACTTCCCATCTCCTCCCGGAGGCTAAATGACATCTAGACTTTTTGTGAGGCAAATAAGAAATTGTTGATGTATCACACTTCACACTATCCCGTGCGTGCGTGCGTGAGTGCGGGTGTGTTTGTATGTTTGTTACATCTTCACGCTCAAACGGCTAACCGGAGTTGGATGAAATTTAGCACAGAGATAGATTATATGCTGGAATTGCACATAGGCTACTTTTTATTCCGGGAATATGATCCTTCGGGATAATTTCTACGTTAACGCGGGCGAAACCGCTGGCAGAAGCTAGTCACAATAATAATATAAACTTTGTGCCTATTGGTCTTGTTTGTTCTGTCTCCTGCTTGATATGGAGGTAAGTGGAAATTTGTATTTTTTCTTACTCCTCCATTATTATTTTCTGATTAATTTCATTGCGGGTTCCAAGACAGTTAAATTCATTCTCCAGGACTTCGCCGAGCTTCATTGCCTCGGCGCTTTTCTGGTGGTCGCCATTGTTGATTCTTTTCAGAAGTGGTTTGGGAATAGTGCGGCGGGATTGACCCAATAAAAAAATAAACATTCCTAGAACGAGGTAAATAAATTTCGAATTTACCTTCGCCATTAAAGTTTTTTTTTTTTTTGGAGCGGTTCTAACGAAGCGACGCAAGCCTGCATGCAACTCGGCAACTCCAGGATACTCTGGCGTGGCGTCACTGTGGCGAAGTTGTCAACAGCCTCGGTCACCACGGTTTTTCATGCAGCCGAAAGGCGGATCGCTTCGCTCGTCACGGAAACTTAAACGACATCATCCGACGTGCTCTCGTCACCGTCGTCGGCGTTCCGGCCGTATTAGAACCTCATGGCCTGGCACGCGACGATGGCAAAAGACCGGACGGGATGACTTTTTTTTCATGGAAGATGGGTAGGCCTTTAGTGCCTCACACTTTGTTTAAAGATCTCTCCAAACGCCTAGTTGACACTTCGCGTGACCCAAGGGCTGGCTTTTACTTTGGTCAAAGTCAAAGTCAAAGTCAAAACGTTTATTGCGAACTAAGTGTATCATATTGGTGTTATATTATGTTAGTACTTATGACTTAGCAGCCTTTTACAAGCATTGCAGTTATCATTCTCCTGATAACCATTGCCATAAGCATTGCCATATAACGTGGCAATGCTGCTAGTTTTTTGGGCACATTACCACTGGGCAACGATATGGAGGAGTTTTTCGACGCCATATTTTAGTTTAGTATATTTTTAGGTTTAGTTAGTGAGTAGTTTTTGTTCAAAGTGTATATGTTTGTAGTCTTAGTTATTTAAGTATTTTATACACTGTATACTGCTTTTATCTATGTTTATAAATTTGCCAAAGTGGATTTTTAAGAGGCGTTGTAGAAATAATGTCAACGTGTAGGAATATAATTCCACGAGGTTAATGGAGCGACAATCTTCGAAAGGTGGCTGATAGCAGCTCAGCTAAATGAGAGTTGACGAAAATCTAAATTATTGTCGTGTGATAAGAAAAATGCCAGCCTGAACTGGTAAAACAAAGTAGGTAATGTTTAACATTAACAAAGATACAATTTCATTTTAAGATATCGTTATATTCGTGGTGCCCTCAGGTTGGTGTTTGGAAAAAAAATATGGCAGGTTGTTCGCGCCATATTGTTGGGGTACTTATACATATTTTCTTCCATACCCATCAAGTGGAGCATCAAAATGAGATGATTATAAAAATATATACAACTTATATGTTTAAATGCTTTTGAAAAAGCAGTTGGAGGATATTTATAGTTTTGGCCAGCCAGCTCGCAAATTTGTGTCCTCCGGCTGAACGGCATGATTTTCTTCTTTTGTTCTTAAGATCATAAATATACCTTAACTGTCGAAATCTATCCAGCCCTTTGGAAGATACGAAGTAATAAATAAATTACAAAAATACAAGATACGCGCGAAAAACATAACCCTTCCTTGACAGTCGCATGAACAAGAACAGTGTTTGCCACCGCACCACACAGATCACTTTTCCACAAAGTTTAAAAACAAACAATTTACGAGTATTTCGCAATGTATAAAGCGTACATTTTTAACCGACTTACCAAAAAGGAGGAGGTTCTATGTTCGACTTTATGTTAGTTTTTTTTTTTTTTTTTTTTTTTTTTCTGTATGTTCACCTGTATCTCCGTCAGTTGTGGACCGATTTTGAAAATTCTTTCTTTGTTTGAAAGAGTATGTTTCGAAATTGGTCCCATTTTAATTCGGTGAAGATCTGATGAAGAACTTCAACAACAACAGCAAAACTCTCGGGATTGCTGCTATCGCATGTCTGTTTATTGTTTATACCATTTCTTAACATAACATCACGCCAGTACGCTCTGAAGGGGTACGCAGATCTCTCATTTCACCGGTTAAGTTCAAGTTTTAGGTTATTTGGGTAACTAATCTGGCGTTATAGGGACCTTACTAAACAATTTGCCTATTAGGTAGGTAAAACTAAAAAGGGAAAATAAAAAAACTTTTTTGCAAAAAAATAGCACCGACTTCCAGATGAAAAACTACAAAGTGAAAAATAACTTCATTTTTGGAAGTCGGTGTCCATATCGCAAAGAAATAGTACCTACGAAAGACACCGACTTCATAAAATTAAGTTATTTTTCACTTTGTAGTTTTTCATCTGGAAGTCGGTGCTATTTTTTTGCAAAAAAGTTTTTTTATTACATATAAAACTCTTTTTTACAAAAAATTACAACCGACTTGCATAAAAGTTTTTTATATGTGAAAGTGTGCGTTTTATTGACGACACCGCACCACACTTCCCCAAAAAGTTTAATAACATACAAGTTACGAGTATTACGCAATGTACCACAATAAAGCGCCCATTTTCACATAAAAACAAACGGAGCGAGTCTGAAAATAAAATGTACAGAACGCGATCGAAAACGTTAGTGCAACGGTCATTCGCAAAAGGAAATAGAAACGTAACGTGATTGGCTGCGCTCACCCGGTTGCGTGTTTGTCAGGGACCTGCTTGCGGGCTATAATATGTTTGACCTGGACAGGGCATACTGAGCAGCTTGTTTTTTTTTCTTTTCACTGAATAGTTGTTTAACGTTTTTTCCATTATTGGTCTACTACATAGATATATTTCGGGAGACGATTTCAGTTGCTGGCGCCAGTCTTGCTGGCATGCCAACGCTGGCAGGGTACTGGCTCCATGTAAACATTTTTTTCCACTTTCTAGAAAGAGACAAAGTGACTATGCTGCTAATTTCTGTCTCTACTGAAGTGAAAACAATATTACTATCGGCCGCACAATCTCTTTATCTGTCTTACACTTTCTTCGCGAAATCACCTCATGTCTCGATTTATGTCCTCTTGAGGCATGAAGCGATCTATCTACTAACAAGTACAGCAAAAAAACATAACTCGGAGTTAGTAGCTAACACGAGGTTAAATAACAAATATGTCATATACACGTATAATTGGTCGTGGTAGCTATTAACTCGGAGTGAGTATAACCCAGGGTGGCGCAAGCGACCATAAGTAAATACAGTTGCATAATAGGAGGCCATAGATTGAAATACCGGGTCGAGTCATAAAAGTTATCTTTTTTCAGGTGTCCATGGTATACATGGGGTCGCCTGACGCCCATGTCATGTGTGTGCTGGTTTCGTCCCCGAGGTGGTCACAGCGTGCAATGTGTTCTGATGCGCCGGTGAGAGGAGTCCTCCCCAGAGGAGGGTCCGGTGACGGACGGCCACGGCAGGTTCGCAGATGAGTGCTTACTTGTGACCGTATAACCGCCATAAGCGGCACAGGAAGACACCGTGGAGTTTTAGTGGGTTGGCGTTGCACATAAATGCACTATCTCGCCGTGGTAGCGCAGTATTCATAAGTACCCAAAAAATGGGGTTTCGTTGTTGGAAACTTTATAGCAGGCTCGATTTAGAAGTTGGTAGAGTTACATCCTCGTGGTTTAGAGAGCAAATAAGTATATCCGTTGATCCTGCGGTTGAAGTGTCGTATCGGATTATCGTCCTTTTGGTCGGACTACAAGACTGAGGAAAAAGAACGATAATTTTTTATTATTTCTGTATTAATAGTAAAATGATAGGTCTCTCTGATACTCTCACATACAAGAAGCTCTAGGCAAGTATCATCGAAGTCAGCGAAGGTGATGATCGAAATGCCAAAATGTAAAGGATTCATGTGACATTTTGCTACTGGTTAACAATTCCATTATTTTTGTCATTTTTCCAATGATTGTGCACTACGCCATTAGGTCCAGGTACATGTCAAAGCGCTTGCTTTTGATATAAGAACTAATTTCAAGTTGGTGTTGAAAGTTACGTTTTTGAATACGAGGATCTCTCGCTAAAGTGGTGCCAACTGGTGGTGTGAATTTTCTTTATACCTACTCCATTGCTATCGCGATGCTTTTGTTTATAGAATGTCCTCCTAGACCTTATAGACCTCCCCCAAGTGTCACCACATTGACCAATCTCATGCGTCTCGCATCTAGTAGATTACCGCAACCTTAACGAGGTCATCGGTCCACCTAGTGGGAGGCCTTCCAACGCAGCGAGTTCCGGTTCGCGGTTGCCAAAATCATAATATTAATTGGAAATCAAATTGAGATTCTATTCATCTAAACCGATTGTAATACACCTAATTCCATGACTTTGAATAGTAATGCGATTATTAGCTATTCATATTAGGTATTAGTGTGAAATCGCGTCTCGAATTAGGCTGCTCTTCAACAAAAGATGTGCGAGGAAACTGAACACTGCGAAGAACAAAGCTGTATTTTTATTCGACCACTCTTTGGTCCGCGCGTCTGTCGTTTGTCTATGGTTTCGACAAATGATCTATGAGCATCGCGTTTATATATTTGTATTATACTTACACATACCTTTGACCCACCTTCAGTGTTTTATTCTATTTTGTTTGTTATTTATATATTCTTCTATTTTATTTTATTATATAAGTCCTGTTTCCGTAAGTGTTTCCGTGGCATCAACAGTAGGCCCTATCAGAATATCAGCGCAGCGTTATTACCTTTTTTGGATATCGCTGCACATGCTGACATAGGAGCCTTTTTGGTCTCGCACAGGGTTTTTTATTTTATTATTGTTTAAGTGTATGCTTATTTTCTCGTGTCTCCTGTGCGGGTCACAAATAAATATTTTTCTTTCTTTCTTTATTAATACGCTTGGTATGTATCTATGAATCTATGTAACGGAATCTTTGATCATAATTTTCATCCTCTCCAAAACGTCGGATTAATTTGAAACTTTGCACACTTATCAAGGACCGATGAGTTTGCAATAATTTAGTTGGTCCCATTATCCTCACCAGGATCTTCAGGATTAGCGATTGAACTGAAATGTAAAAAATCAAATAATTTATAAAAACTAAAAACACACTTTAATAGAAAACCAAAGTAAAATGTAGAAAATAATCATTTTCAATAATTTTTTAAAAGAAATTAACATAAAAAATATTGAGAAAAAGCGTAGGCTTTTAAAGAAATTTTCAAAATTACTCTACTTTAACCAATATCTGTCAATAAAATATTATAACAATTGATATCAAGCACCATACGCTTTTTTACGGTAAAATATTTTTTTTTGTTTATCATATTATTCTTAATTTAAATTTATTGAAAATTATTATTTCCTACATTTTAGTTTGGTTTTCTATTAAAGCGTGTTTTTAGTTTTTTTAATCTATTATTTTTAAAATTATTGATAGGCTTGCGTTTGACTACCACCTCGCCTGCTGGAAAGTGACAATGTGGTCGACGGTGAAGCTCGTTTGCTTAGAAGAAACCTATTCACACTTGACTAAAATACCACCAGGTTGTAGCTATTAGGAAACGCCAACTTCGGCAGAAAATTCCACTCCATAGCTGTAAGCAAAATTAAAGTATTCGCAAAACGTTTTGAGCGAATGGTGGGATGTCCACCATGTACCGATGGCGTATCGCCGTATGTCTTGTATCAGGAAGCTAAGCGGTGCGAGGATATGTAGCGGACTCTGTTGCGTGTGTGGAAGCGGTTTTGTACTTCTATATTTTGTATGCTAAAATTATAAATGCGAAAGTAACTCTGTCTGTTTGTTTGTTACGTTTTGACAAATTTTGGTAACGGTTTTGACGAATTTTGGTATATAGATAGATTTAAATTTGGAAAGGACATAGTATATTTTTTTATTTGCCGAGTTTCGTGGGGGTAAAGACGTTAATAGAAGCTCGTAAGATATATAACAAAAAAGGTCACTGAATCACTCGGACGCATTTCTCGCAATCATTAATCGAGTCAATAGTTTTTTTTAAGTACAAGTCCTCGCCTCCACTAATACTTTTCCTACCAGAACTGCGTTGAGCCAGGCTACAAAAAATTAACATGGTCGACATCCTATCCATACTCACTAAACGTTTTGGGAATACTTTCATTGGACATACCTACAGCTAAGGAGTGGAATTCTCTGCCAGAGCCTGTGTTTTCCGATCGCTAAAACCTAATGGTCTATATGTCAAGAATGAACAGGTTACTTCTAGGCAAGCGTGTTTCACCGTTGATCACATCATCGCTTACCATCAGATAAAATAGTGGTCCAGCGCGAGCCTATCAATAATTATAATAAAAAAACGAATCTTATTGGTAGGTATCGCTACGCAGCCTCGCTCATCTCTAATGGAAACGTACGCTCACTGTCACAATGCCGCAAGGTTATCAATTCAACAAAACAATTAACTTTGAACCTTAAAACTGAGGACAGAGAATTCGAATTCTTTTGTTAGTTTGAGGGTGTGGAACGGGTGAATATCGTCGACCGTTCGCTTATATTGATGCATGTCGGAAATGTGGTTTGTCCTGGTTAGAGTTATGGAAGTGGTGTCGGGAAATTATAGGTTATCCCGTATTGTGTGGTTTGTATGGTTACGGTTTAATTTTACACACGAGATATTGAAGCCCTATTGAAGAAAGCCTAGTCAAGAACTGAGAGAAAACTTGCAACACTGATTTCAACTTCTGAAAACCAGAATTCACAGTGGCGACTACTGTGCCATGAAGTAGAATTGATAAAGGCTCAGTATTTTTATACCTAGTTAACTCAACAAATGGTTAAATAAGCTAACCAATGGTTTTGAATATCACGTTTCTTCAAATAATCTAATTTCTAATTTTCAATCTAACAAATGCTCAAACAATTAACTCTTCAACTTATTTAACCACTTTTGATGAAAAATTTATGAAAAATGCGTTATACCGAAACTTAAACCATGGGTTAGCATATTTTACCATTGGTTTACTGCGGATCAAAAAACTGAGCCTTAACCAAGTGAACTTCCAAGCAACTTTACTTCCAGATTAACATTTAATCTAATGTTATTTGGTTCCCAATCCGTTGACCATCACACTTCAAGCTCAGGATCAGGACACAGTTCAACAAAGGGTCATGACGAATGAAAAAGATTTTCGTTTTCTATCGCAGAGCTACCCTTGTCAAATGTAATAGGAACGCTGGACAGGTGCTGTGTTGGACCGTCAGGGCGATCCGTCTTGTGACTCAGATTTTTTTAACAGTCCTTCTGTCAAAGGTCACTTAATACTTAAAATATGGAGGCGCGCTGTTTTGTGCGATGTGATTTTTTCTGAATGTTACGTATCTAACTATGTTTATCAAGAAAATTGTAAGTGAAAGCTGGTAAACACGACGTTAAAATACCTTAGTAGGCCTAAATACCTAAGCTTTTTCTTATTTTATGCCATAGTATGTTTGTTTTTATGTTTAGATACATCCCAATGTAGTATAAGAAAAGTAAATTTGATAATCCAAAATCCGACTGCTTACGAAGTGAACTAAAAGGATGTACACAAGAAGAAAATCATGCTGTGCAGTCGGAGAATACATACTCGTGTGCTGGCTGATCTAAACCATTTCATGTATCCTCCTACTGCACAGCATGTCTGCATAGCATTTCTTCTTGTTTACCTCTTTTTAGTTCGCATCATATGCAGTCGGGTTTTTGATATTTTTAATTATATTTTTTTATTTACGACTTTTTGGTTATCTTTTTTTTTCGAATTAGTTTTAAACATTAATAGGTAACATATATAGATAGTATAATTACATTTTTATTCCTAGGAACACTTGGGCGGTCAAGATGAAACGATCAAAGACCTTATACATATTTCTTACTACTAGACTGTGTACCAAAAATGTTTGTATAGCTAAAATGAAATCTATTACCATACATCTAGGTTAGCTATTCCCTTATAAGCGGTAGCTAACCAAAAGCGGTCCTGAGCGAGTGGGTGCCCGCTGGTAGTGTGTCCTTGTCTGACATCTTGCCAGCTCAACTAATCATTAGGTTTGGTAGGAATAGTAGAAAATTTTATATTTTCTTTTTTATGTAATACCAAAACGAACGAATAAAAAATATATTTAAATACGTTTCAAAGTCTATGAAACTTTGAAGCGTATTTAAATATTTTTACAGTTCCTTTAATTCATAAATTCATTGTATTTAAAAAATAATTTATTAATACTGAGTAAGAGTAGTACTTTTAAATGTTTGGGCCTGGTAATACTAAATGTAGGACCACCAGGTTTGTGGAGTTTTTGGCGGGTTTTGTTCGAGTAAAATTCAGCGACTGTTAATATTATTCGCAAATTGATTCCTAGTGGAATAAAATTGGTGAAGTTAAGTTTCTCAACTGTCTACGCAACTGGACATTAAGTGAAATATATGTGTATTTCAAAGCATCGTCTGAAGACTGCAGGATCATCTCACGCCTCTCCTTCATGAGCTTGAGAGTAAGATCAGAGAGCTTTTTGTTCCTATCTATACGATGGGTCTTGAAGAACAAGACTTATCCAGACTTGGGATTTGAGGGTTATCGAGTCCCCCCCTCTCTCTTCGAACTTCAGATAACCCTATAATACTCTATCGCAAACTGCTCAATTCCTCTTCGAGTTCGGTGATCTTATCGTCGGTACGGAGTCCGGAGTGTACGTGTGTTGTACGTTGCCAGGTCCTGTCGTCGGTATTTGTTGGGGTAGCCGGATCTCGTCCGGGATTCTTTGCACCCCTTGCCATACCTTAACCTAGATCGCTACCGTAGTCGAGGGTAGGCAGGCTGTCGGGCACTAAGGGCTATGTTTTATTTGTGCTATTCATGGGGAGTGCTTTGCAGGCGGGTTGGTGATCCCAGTATGGTTGTTACAAATGCACAGAGAACGCTGCTGCCCATTCTCTGGTTTGTCCCTTAGTCGCCTCTTATGACACCAATGGAAAAACATGGGCTGTTGAAATTCTTTATGCCCGACACCATACGCTAAGTGATGTAGATTCCAAAAAATATACACACGTTTCTTTTTTTTTCCTTGAATTTGGTAGGTTTAGGTAGCGTAGTTAGGTAGGTTATATACATATATCGGGATACTTACACTATTGTTTTTACAATCAATTTGTCCCTTGTTATGTTTGGTCATGGTCACCTCATTAGAAAGTGACATACTACCAACGGGAGCCCTCTCGCTCGGACCGTTTTTTGCCCCATAGTGCACAGTCTAGTAGTAAGAAGTATAAGGTCTTTGGTAACGATATCTTAATTTGATTAATCCATCTAGTGGTTTGAAAGATATGAGGTAATAGACGAGGATTATTGTTTACCAACTTTAAATCATTATTATATCCAAAACTGTTTATGTTTCTTAAAATGAAAAAAGATGAAAACAACCTAATAATAATGTTTAAATATCTATTCAACGACAAAAACACCGGCGAACTATGTCCAGGGGGTATTTACTTGACATAGTTCGCCGATTTTTTTCTTTTTGACTTTATGGCGTGTGTTACTGTCATGTCGTGAGTAACACTTCGATTGACGTAAGAATCATCAAAATCGGCCAATGCGATTGGTCTTTGGAACGCCATATGGGAACAAACATACATACATAAACTGATAAAAACATTACATTCCATCGGCAGTCTGGTGATAAAGCCTCTTTCAGTAAATATACAAATATTTTAATATGTATCACAATAGTTCGAAATAAAGTTAGACATGTGTCTACAAATAAATTATGCTATAGGCTGTAACAAGTATAATTAACTCATTTTAATTATGGTTGTAAAGCTGTTCCTATTTATGATATTCAATTTCAATAATTTTTGTTCATTCTGAATTGTCCCACTCCTAGTTAAAGGCCATTTCTTTCATTTATTTATATTTCCTGATCTCGGGCAAATAGTTGAAAAAAAAGAACTGACAAATAAAGAATAAACTTTCAATCTAGGTTAGGCCTTAGCCAAGCTTAGACTCGATACGAGGCAAAAATGATGAAAATCTTCCTAATTCCTCAACCATTTGACCGAAGCGTAAATAATCTTTTTCTCCACACATGATTGATGAGACGGCCGACAATAAAATCGAGAAGCGTCGATAACGTGACGAGGGTGAGTGAAAAACCTTTCATAGGTATATATCCAACATCTTTTATTCGATGGAAAACTAAAATAAAGATTTGTAATAAGAAAAAAACCCTCGACTTTTTGTGTTATTACTAAGAAAATGGTATTAAAATTCTTTTGCCTTTTCCTTTCGAAAAAATCAATAGCATATGCAACTCATGTAGAAATAACGTCAGACTTGAAATTATGCCTAATTTTGACTATTAAAAGATAAGCAAGTTCTTGGTACTTGCTTCAATATATTAGGTATGTTTTCTTCGAATCACCTCGGAAAGAATACTGCTTGGTTTTGAAAGAACTGCACAACAGTGTCTTTAAATAGATATGGGTGTATACTTGTAACAGAACACAAAGCGAGAATTATTATCAAAATAAATCACAAAAGACTCAGTTTAAAAAATTGTATTAATGGCTTTTCGAGCAGCTTCATTCCCGCGGCACAGAAATCGTTAATTTTTTAAAGTTTTTTTTATTAGTTTTAGGCTCGCGTTTGACCTCAATTTCCCCTTATGGTAATCGATGATGTGGTCGACGATGTAGCACGCTTGCTTAGAAGCAACCTATTCACTCTCGACTTAAATACTCTCAGCTAGTAGCTATCAGGATCTACAGACTCTGGCAGGGAATACGTCTCCTTAGCTTTACGCGCAATAAAAGTATTCCCAAAACGCTTTGTGCGTACAGGTTGGATGTCCACCATATACCGATGACGCATCGCCATTTGTCTTGTAGTCCGATTATAGAACGGGCTATGCGGAATCCAATTGTGCAATTCCATTTTCCGAGATATTGAAATTAAGCATTATTGTAGCTTTCTGCCAGTCAAATAATTTACCTACATTTGAGCTATATGAAAATTGCGATTTTAAAAGGTAATCTCTGGCAAGATTATCTTTTACAATCACAGTAACAATTTCATCTCGTTATAAAATTATTATTTTTAGGTTTTCACGAAGGTGCACTCAGCATCAAAAACATCGCACCACCCCGAAACTAGCATTCAAGCTTGTGCTGCCAAAAACGCATGCATTAAACCAAGTTAATATTTGTATCTGCTCAATGTATGTTTAATGATCTTTAGATTAACGAAAGTTAGATTTCATAAATTACACAATTCTTCAGAGCACGATCCGTTAAATAAATGTTGTTGAAATACGCATTACAGGTGGTACTTAATTGGACCACCCCAGAAGTGTAAAAACGGCTGATCAATGTCAAATGAGAGGTATTAGCCGCCCAGACTTTGAATTGAACATAATTGAACTAGTCCAGCAAGACAAACAACTTTAAACCTTATTTTCATGTATTCAGTTAAACCATTTTATTTCATGGCTTGTTTAATAAATCCAAAAACCCTTCACTTTTTCTGAGAACTGATATTTTCTTTCAAATGTTGTACAATAGTCACACTCTTAACGTTGAATTAATATGGTTTAAAATCTGCGATTTCAATGACGCTATGTGTTTATCGTGAAAACCTAAACTAAAATAATGTCAGATAAAATAAATTTTGAAAATCGATCATAATTCTTAAATTTTCATAGTAATTCAGACGTATAAAATATATACAGCTCTAAGTTTGATATAAAGTATATTACGGTAATATGATATTACTAGTTTATCGAGTTCATTCGGGACACATAATTCAGAAACCACTTTTCTTCGATTGATCTTTGCAATATTTTGCGAACCTTATCGTTATTTTCTTCTGTGCATGAGTTATATTTCTTAGAAAGAGTATTCTTAAAAAATATTTTATAAAATAGACAGCTTCTCAAATTAAATATTGCTATAAAGAAAATTTGTTATGTTTTCATCGACACAGTTCGAACATTTTTAAACTTATTGAAAAAATTAAAAGGCATTTTTTCACACCCAATTCAACGAGTTTTTCAATCTAATGTAAAAAATGTATAAATTGAGAAAATTTATATAAACTAATAGAAATAAAATTGTTTTGCCTGTCCAGAGAGCTCTAGACAAAGTTCAGCGATGGTGGCGGTTGAAATGCAAAAATTTAAGGGATTAGTCACGTGACTTTTCGAGCTTAGCCTTTGGCAATACTGAAAAATAGAAAATATACAGTGGACCACTCCCGCCGTTTTCGGCAACTGTCACCTAAACTTACCGGACTCACAAGGGTTGCTACTGTATTGATTCTGAATTTTAAAAAGAAGTAGATTGTATAAATTTACAAACATAAGTACATCGATTCGTCTCAACATACATCATACCATGCTTACTTGCTTTAGAGGGTAGACAGAGCATCACGAGGCCACACGCGACGAAGATTGTAGGGTAACAAGACTTAAAGTAAACGTTGTGAAAATACTTTTATTACGCTAACAACAGATTTACAACTAAGGAGTAGAATTCCCTGCCAGAGTCTGTGTTGCCCGATAACTACAATCTAGGGGGCTTCTAGTCAAGAGTGAATTGGTTACTTCTAGGCAAGCGAGCTTTACCGCTGAACACGTCATCATCGTCGCCATCAGGTGAGATAGTGGTCATGAAAAAAAAGAGCCTGTTCACAAAAAAACAATAGTGCAATAATTAATTTATTTATTTAGACGTCATGCACAAAAGGTACAAAGGCGGACTTGATGCCTTAGGTATTCTCACCAAAAACAATCAATAATCATCCCACCAAAACATAAAATGTGAATAGGCACCAAGTTCGACGAAGAAGAGTTGAGATCTAGAAGGGTGACAAGTTTCATAGCCTTTCCTTAAACAAAGCTACAATGTACAATTTCGTATATATATGCTATGCTATGGCTATGGACTTAAAATATTTTTTTATTTTCTTAGATATTGAGTTAACTTGTCATCTTGAAAAGTTTAATTACCTTTTTTAACATAAATAAAAACTACACAAATGCAACCTCGTTACAGTACTTTGTCAATGATGTGACAAACGCCCGCACAAAGCACTAGTGACAGCCGCGACCGAACTTTGGTCCAATATTGCCCAAGAAACCCTGTAAAATCGTAATGTGTGCGTGTAAAATAGTGCTTTGTTCGAAGTGGAATACCTTACATTTTTAACCCCCGACGGCAAAGGGGGAGTTATTACTTATAAGTTTGACGTGTGCTGTGTATCTGTGCATCTGTCAGTGAAATCATAGCTCCTAAACGGTTGAACCGATTTTGATTTCATTTTTTTTTTGTTTCAAAGGTGACTTTATCTAGAGTGTTCTTAGCTATGTTTGATGATGATCAGCCGATCAAAATCGCGTTGCACTGTTTAAATCGGGGTATTTTCGCAAGATATCGTGTGATAATTACGTGTTCAATAGATTGTCGATGGAAGCGTGTCTACTACTAGATAAATTATGTAGCATGAAAAAAAAATGTGTTGCAGAACTTTGAAATTTTACTTGTAACTTTTTCCAATCGATGTAGCGAGGCTATCGGTGGTCCAATGTCACTTCTGTAAAGTACATTCGCGTGCATGTAGCAAACTGTCAAAAAAACCTCTAATTTAGTCTCGCACTTTGACAAGTCTTTGAAATTGATTGTCACCGAGATGATATTGCAACTTGAATGTGAGCGATTTATAATTACAAAAATTTCCTTTATTTTAATTAATTTTTGGATAACCAATTATTATACAAACTCCTTTTTTGTACAAAAATCAACGTCTTTTCTTTCTTTATCAGCTTTATCGAAATACGATCTGAGGACTACACATAAACCCGGGCATTTAATTTCCAACAAATACTCGATAGCCTTTTGAGATTCTGTTTGTGAATCATGGACAAGTGTAACAAAAGCTGTGTGGTCTGGACTAACAGTAGTCTATGCTAGTTCTAGCACAAACAAGCAAGGACCTAGATTTATAGAGATTGAAGTGCTGACCGAACGGGATGGCTTCATAACTAGGTTAGGGGCTGCTTCGTGCGTAGTGACGTGCATATCGACTTAATGTGGAACATTTATTTTATTTAAATATAGTTTTTCATGTAGGTTAGTTTTTTCAAGTATTTTTTCATTAGGAGCTCGTGAGTAAATAGTAACAGCCACACGGATCGATCTTCAAGGTTAAGCAACGCTTGCCGAGGTCGGTCCGTGGATTTCAACATACCAAGTTTCCGCCGTGCCTCGGACAGCACGTTAAGCCGTTGGTCCCGGCTGTCATTTGAAGATCTTTGACAGTCGTTACGGGTAGTCAGAAGCTTAAGATCTGATACCAGTCTTGCCAAGGGGTGTGGTATTACCCAGTTACTGGGTTGTGGAGGTCAGTATGTAAAACACTGGTACTCAGCTGAACCCGGTAAGACTGGAAGCCGACCCCAACAACAATTGGGCAAATGCTAGGCAGATGATGATATTTTTTCATGTAAGTAAATCTCATACTAAGTACAGGAAAAACCAATGTAAAATAGGCGGTCTTAAAGGGGACTACAGCGACCATTTGGTGGGCAAAATAATTTTGGAACCAGCATGATAAAAATGATTAATCAATTGGGCTGCAACTCGTTCGAGTAGCATTAAGCCTCAACAAACGTTGGAATTTCCAAGTAACCTGCACGTCGTCCACTATCAAAGTAGATTTTGCTTTGGGAGTGGACGTCTTAAACGTTTAGGCCCAATAGATTAAGGATTTGCTAGGCTGCTCCCAATATGTTCAGATACTTAGTCTTCGTAAAGATTTATTGGCAACTTATTTACTTGATCACTCTGCTAAGATAGAGTCAATGCAAAAGTCTCTTTAGAAGTAGATTGAGTTGAGTAGTGGAATTGGCTTAGTTAGAACACAAGGGCAAACGATGAATTTTGTAATAACTGCACGTAAAAAACCGGCCAAGTGCGAGTCGGACTCACGCACGAAGGTTTCCGTACCATTATCGCAAAAAACGGCAAAAAAATCACGTTTGTTGTATGGGGGCTCCACTTAAATATTTATTTTATTCTGTTTTTAGTATGTGTTGTTATAACGGCAACAGAAATACATATTCTATGAAAATTTCATTTGTCTAACTATCACGGTTGAAGAGATACAGTCTGGTGACAGACAGACAGACAGACAAACAGACTTACGGACCGCGGAGTCTTAGTAATTGGGACTTGAGAACTGTATTCTAACTAGTAACAAAACAGAGCATTTTTAATTCATTTTATTGAATTTTTACAAAAGTTTTTTGGGTAAAACGGAACAAGTCAACTTTAAATTTAAGCAAACTTTAGTTTTTAGAAAATAAATATAATAAAAATTATAAAACTAGTTTAGTTGCTATTAAGAAAAAGTTTTGCAAGACGCAATTATTTTTATAGTGTTTCGAAAACATTTTATCGACACTTGTGACATCACTATTCGTCGGCACAGGTAACGATTTTCCCTCATCTATCCTTCCGATATTCAACAAGCCACTTACACTCTGCAAACGACCGTCACTCAACAATAAAAATAGTATATTTTATTATATAAGATTGCCTTACTTAATTTTCAGACTTAACTTTAAACGTGTGATTGAGCTTTTACTGTTATTAATAAGTTTAAAAACTGTCACGGGTATACAGATATGCTTGTTTTGTTATGTACCTATATTCTACTTTAAAAATTAAGCTAGAAGGACAAGACGAGGACAACGAGGTATTGATCCAAAATCTCACTGAACATTTTGAAACAACTAGTAAAGTTTAAAAACCCCCGACACGATATGTTGCGCAAATACCTCGATTCAAACAGTAGAATGCCCATATCTTTTGAACGGAAACAACGTTCCTTATAAAAGTTTTAATTTTTACTTATAAATAATTTTAATTGAATTGAAGAAATAGTAATTGCTTGAATAATGACCTGTTGTTTTAAAAAGTTTAAATTAATATGAGTCAAAAGCTTCTTTGATAATACACGACATTGAAATACTAAAAATATTGCTTTTAGGGTTCCTTGAAACCAAATGGCAAAAGGGGAGCCTTGTAATTTCGTCCTGTCTATCTGTCCGGATGTTTCACAGCCTTTGAACTTGGGTACTTGGAAACTTTTAGCCTTAGACTAAGATAGTTTCTAAGTAACTTTTTTATTTAAATCAATATTTGGAGAGATGGGTTGCTAAAGTTAAAGATTTTTTTTTTCATAATTTCTTTTATTTTTGCAGTTTTTTTTTTCATATTTTTTGCAGTTGCAATCAATATAAATTGTCCATGCATCATCTCGATTACAGAACCATTGACGATGCGTTGTCCGACACGCACTTGGCCGGTTTTTATATTTATAAATGCAGCATACAAATTGTTTGGGGACCGTTGAGATAAAATTCAATTACCAGTTATTATAATGAGAAAACTAATTTGTTTGTTAGAAAATTTAAATTGGTTTTCTAGTAGAAAATAGTAATGAGATTGAAAAGGTTTTTTTTTTATAAAATTATTTTCTGTTTTTAACTTGTGAAAACAAATAGCAATATATAACTCGAAGGTTAATAGTGCAAGAATGGACAACCTTGTGACTTTTGGTTTTGGGCATGTAACCGTGTGTGTGTGTATTACATGAGATTAAACCATAGCTGGTGAAATGAACAAGCCTTATATTTTTTTGAGATTAGTTTGCTCTTGACACTAGTCTAGGTCAGAGGTGACAGAGACAGAGTCAACGATGGAGTGAGCTTACCCAGAAGAAGCCTGTTCACTCTAACTTTGAAGAGATTCTGGGTGAATATGGTCGGAAACACAGCCGCAGGTAGTTAGTTCCTAATTCACTGTGCGCGTTATGAAGGATGTTTGGAAGCGCTTGGTAGAAGTACTATTATAGATGCACCATTGCCTAACCTCGAATAATACAGGTCTTATAAATTATATGCACAATACCTAATTAACCGAACTCAATGCCACCAACTAACAATTGAATGGATCAATGACCTGGTGAAGGTTGCGGGAATCGCGACATCTGGATGCGAGTCGCACGGGACCTGTCAATATGGCTACGCTTAGGGGAGGCCTATGTCCAGCAGTGGACGTCTTTCTGCTGAAATGATGATGACAATGATGAACAATTGAATGAGCAATTACTGACACCATTCAATAGAAACATTATCGGCCAACCTGCAATTTGTAAATAGGAGAACACAACACAGTTGACTCTATAACTCGATTGGAAACGAAACTCAACAGGGAAGACTCCTTTACATGAGACGACCGATTTACATAGACCCATCTGCTAACTATTTTCCCTTTTTATAAGAGACTGCTAAAGATATACGGGGGGTCTGGCTTATCTGGTCGGGTAACCATCCTGTCTGAATGGATACTGTTATTTCTACCTGCTAGTAGTGTAGTACTTTTTTCTAAATATTTGTCTTTATTTTTGCAACATTGAAGAATTGTATTCGTTTTGTTTAATCGAGGAAGTCAAAAAACTACATCAATTAATAATATGCAATGATGCATGTTTTTTTTTTGTGATTTTGTGCTTTTTGAGAATTGAAGACAGGAACATTTTTTTTTTGTTAAAATGCAGAAATTTTTAATTTTACACACAATTCAATAACAAAACGGTGCATATTGCGCCATGTAGTGTGATTTATTTGAACCAAATTGTCTTGCTTAGCGCTGGGACCCCGTGATTTAGGTAAATGTTGTTGGATGGAGAAGGAGAGGGCTTTCTTCTCCTTCAATGAGACATGAATGGATTGTGTGAGGAATAGCATGTATGAGAGCGTGATGATCGACAGAAGAATGAATGAAAGAAATGAGTTGTGCTGACTCTAGTAACATGGGACAACTGTAAGAAGATGATAGTTACAACCTGGGGGTCTTTAAGGCAAGAGCGAATAGGTTACTTCTAGGCAAGCGTGCTTCACCGTCGACCGCATCATCGCTTATCATCAAGCAAGTGATCAGACGCAAGCCTATCAATCAATCTTCGTAGCCTTTTCCCAATTATGTTGGGGTCACGCCGTGCAACGTGTTCTGGTGCGCCGTTGACGGAGGTTACTCCCCAAAGGAGGTTCCTGTGACGGACAGCCGCGGCTGTTAACGCGTGCCCGGCTTTCCGCCATAAGCGGCACAGGGCGACACCGTGGCATTTTAGTGGTTTGGAGTCCCACATAACTGTGCTATTTCCCCGTGGAGGCGAAGTATGCATGAGCATTTCTCAAAGTAAAAAAATAATACTTCTACACCATTGACCACATCAACGCTTACCGTCAGGTGAGATAGTGGTCAAACGCGAGCCTATCAATAATAATAAATAAATGATGATGAAGCAAGAGTCCAAAACCATATTCGTAAGAATTAAACATAATAAAACCTATGTGTTTGAAGTCGTCACCTCCAACTCAACTTCACTTCGAATAATCTCATTGACAGTTGTTGTTAATATTAAGACGACGACTAACGCCAACGACCTTGAGGGAACAAAACGCGCACTCGTTTCACACCCGCGCGACCCAAAATTTTGTAGTTTTTTGTACTTTTCTTCTTATTCTATGACTTTAAAAAAAAGCTTCAGATCAAAATGTAGATAATTAAATTGTCTTTGAGATGGTGTCAATTTTATTAAAATACGCCCAGCGGTTTTGGTACGATTGTCGTGTTTTGTCCGTTTTAGACATAACTTTACAAATTAATTACACTATGTTATACGAATAAAACTCGAAATGTGCTCAGATGAAAATATTAAGAAAATGGTCTAATATAACATATATTTTTTCTAAAAAATTACGACAAGCCGTTTAGACGTGAATCTCATTTTAAAATTAGCTACTCAAGGGAATCGGCGCCTTAATCGGGGGTTTTTCCAGGTTTCATAGCGACTGATTTGAGTGGAGGTACTTTTTTTATTTATTTTTATTTGTTTATTCAATGATATTTTAATACAGAGGTGTTACTTAATTCTAAACTCGCCAAACTTTTACGTTTGATGGCGAGAGATGTTTTATCATTATCATCATCATCATCCTGCTGGGACACAGGCCTCCACTCCGTGAGATAGAGAATAGACCATGATTCACCACGCGGGGCCAGTGCGGGTTGGTGGATGTCGCATGCCTTCGAGTTTTTGGTTCTAGGACATGCCGGTTTCCTCAAGATGTTTTCCTTCTCCGTTTTTTGGAGCAGTGTTAATGAAATAATTTACACAAAGTAATGTGCCTGTTTGGGTTCGAACTGGAATCGGACCGGGTTCAGGGCCGTTACCACTGAGCCACCACTGCTCTCTTTTTATCACCTCTTTGTTTTATGTAATAACAAAAAAGCGTATTACGAAAATAGTAAATTCAAGTAGTTGATCGGCTAACTATACTCTGCGTGTGTTCGTCGGTGCTTTCTAAAAGAGTTCCCAGTTAATCTTGAAAGCCCTTAGCTGCGATATTATTTCTTGCTCTCGTCCGGCCGCCTGGTAGTGACAGTCGTTAATTAATATCGTCTACTTTATTAATTTTGAAGATTTTATAAGTTTATAAATCAATTTTTATCGCAAGAGCTTTGATAGACAAATAGATAGATTCCATTGAACATGTAATTTTTTACCCGAATTCAAAATGGAGGAGATTCTTAATTCAACTGTATTTTTTTTAATGTAAAAAACTTTTTACTATGTGACCCGATTTTTATGATTCTTACTTCTTTATTTGATAGCTGGTGCTTCTCATGTGGTCCCAATCAAGTTTAGGACAGATCTGATAAAGAACTTCGGAGATATTCAAACAGAACTCTGCATGAACAACGGCAAATCTCTCGGGATTGCTGAAATCGCATGTCTGTTTATTGTTTACGCCATTTCATAATATATTATCCCACCAGTACGCTCTCATTTAACCGGTTATGTTAAATTTTATGTTTAAGTATAATTACGAGTACGAGTAGAATTTAACACAGTACCCCATGAAAGATGTGTGTAATTTAGCTAATCTTTAAGATGGTTGATCTAACTTATCTTTATTTCTAGTATCACAATTATTTCTATCACTAACTTTAGTAAAGAGATGTATATTTTTCCTGACATAAATAATATTTTCTATGAATTTTTTATATGAATTGGCAAGTAACTGTCATAATATTAATCCTTTCAATAGCTCCCTAAGAGATTCTCGGTGACATTATTAACTGTTTTATTTTTGTTTCGTGAGTGGACCTTTTGTTGTCTGAAATAAATAAATTATTATTATTATTTAATACTACAGACAAAGTACAATGTCTGAAGCGCAATTATTTCAAATTCTATTAAATAATATTTACTACGAAAGCACGCCCAAGAGCGATTTTTGTTGAACTGAACATAAACCATGCATTAAAATACAATGCAAAAATGTTTTTTTCATGAAAGGTATTTAAGTGATGTTTAAGTTGCTAGTTTTGTAACAAGGTTTTAATAGAATTGTCCTATTATAATTATCCAACAAATTAATTTGAATTTATATTTTAAAAGTCTCTATCACATAGATTACAAACTTAAAAGTAGTATCTGGAGTCTATTACTTCATCAAAGTTCTCCATCTCCCAGATTATTACGGAAACAGCTGTTGAAACATTGAATATTAATTCTGAATACCAAAGAATATGTATATTCCATAGTCGTGAAACTCTACAATTAAACCGCATTGGACGGCGCAAGCTGTTAGGATTTCAATTTCAGATAAACCAGCTAACATAAACGTATTAGAAATCGCTAGTTGCAAACCAATATGTCTATTTAAAGGTTGATTTGAGAACTCAATCGGATTTAAATTTAACTGGAAAAATTTATTTACAAGTTTTCTGGTCAGATTTAGAAGTTACTATTTTAGGTGAACGGAAACGCCGGGAGGGGGTGCCCTAAAAAGACGTGTTCGATTTTTTAATTTTTTGTGTTTAACTCTTGATTCAACTACCAAACAAGAGCCTATTATTGTGTTGATCGAGGCTCTTGGCTGGGAGCCAATTGGCAGTAACGACTATCAGCATAACGATTGCCAAGACTATATCCCACTGTATTGAAATCCTCATTACATGATTCTATTATTCTCATTCAAGAAACCTTATTATATGGGAATTACCCTTATTATTACGAATCTACGAATTCTTGACATACACTATATCGGTTTCTATCCCTTTGAGGCGTGCAGGTGCGATATTTTGTTATGCCATGTCTTATCAGACAGATAACTTCCTTTTATTCTTTTTAGGGTTCCGTACCTCATAAGGAAAAAACCGAAACCCTTATAAGATCACTTTGGTATCCGTCTTTCAGTCTGACTGTCAATACCCTTTATCTTGGGTACGCGTGGAGATATCGAGTTGAAATTAATATCATATAGTCAAATTTGCAAACCCTTGCAGCTGTGAAAAAAACTAACTTCTAGATTAACGCCATCAAGAAACTCAGCCGTTAATAACGCATATTGTACACTCGCAAGAAAATCTACAGGGTACTACCCGTTGACCTAGAATCATGAAATTTGGCAAAAAGCATGTATATAGTATAGCACAAGTAAAGGAAAAATCCGAAAACCGTAAATTTGTACACACATTTTTTTTTCCTTTTTTGCAGTTGGTTAACTGACCGTGACTTATGTCAATGTATGGGGACTACATTTTTCCAACAAAGTAAATGTATACCCTCATTTCTGTTTATCCTATCGTTACAGCAATGTTCGGTGCCCACATCTATACCAATATTATAAAGAGGAAAGATTTTGTTGTTTGTTTGTTTGTACCGAATAGGCTCCGAAACTACAGGACCGATTTAAAAAAATATTGCACCAATAGAAAGTTACATTATTCCTGAGTGACATAGGCTATTTTTTAATCCCGAAAACGGGTCCTGTGGGTTGGCCCACGGGAGCGAAGCCGCGGGGAACAGCTAGTGGTTTATAAACTTCAGTAATGGTATATTATTATTTTGGTGAATGTAGCTGTTTGTTCGGAACTATCAGTGAGCGAGTCCGACTCGCACTTTGCCAGTTTTTATTTTTCTTTATTATGTACACCATACAAGTTAAAAAAAATATGAATAAAGAAACATTACAGACGGTGACACAGTGGGAAAGGACAAATCAGAGTCGTGTTCTACTTCCACCTTCTAAAATTTATTTGCTCAATTTCCCTTCTTCTACGAGATATCTAACTAACGGAAAATTAAGTGTAATTTTATAACAAGAGAGTGAAATTAAAGGGTGTAATTTTACTCTACATGTTTTCTTGTGTTAAGTAAAATTATCGCCAATAAAATGAGAGACAATATAATATTACAAACAAAGTACAATGCCTGAAGCGCAATTATTTCAAATTCTCTTAAATTATATTTTAACGAAAGCACTCCCAAGCGCGATTTTTGGTGAACATCATTAAAACATATGAAAATAAAAGGAAGTACGAAAGGAAGTACGAAACGCCAATCATTCACTTCCAGATTAGACTCCATGCAACTATTCAGTGTCTTGATTGAAGCGGAGACTGGCAATAATGGATTCTGCCGGCGCTAGTAATTTGGTGGGTAGACGTGGCGAGGATTTGCAGCTCCCAGTCATGTGACGCTTCGTTATAACGCCACATCTACAGCTCTGCATGGTGAATATAATTGAGAGAGAGAGAAAGCCTTAGAATAACTTGAATATAATTAGAACGGAAGAAGAAGAAATAATATTATAAATACGAAAATACCTATGTGTTTAACAGTCTGTTTGTGTAATTTTCACGCTTAAACCGCTAAACCAATTTGACGAATGTTGGTATACCAAGATACGTACCTAGCTTGGATATTTTTTAACCTGTAAATACGTTCCCTTGAGATGACTTGCAATGTTAAAGCGGATAGGGGAAAGTGGAATATTATGATATCGATAATTAAAGATGACGTCATTAGGAACTAGCGTAAATGTCTGAATTCCTAACGGACACAGGCAGATAGACCAAATACCAATGTTTCTGGTTCAAATGACTGGTCTCAGTTTCAGCTAACACTTAAAAAATAAAAATACTTAGTACTATCAGTATAGAAAACTGCAAGTATACTGTAAAATGGTTTATTAATTTGTCTTTTAATCCTATAAAATCTTACAGCTATCTTTCACATGTCAAGCATACAATATTTTTATCAAAAGTAATTTTCCTCTATTGAAAAGTCCAAATTATTTTCTACTCTAAGAATATTCTTCTTCTCAAACCTTTACTATCTAAAAAGGTACTATAAAACTTATCATAAAATGATATTGTACCAATATCTAATTTTCAATTTCTTTTGGTCCTTGAAGCACGAATATTCGGTAAAGGAGACTTATTCTTCAAAATGTTCATTATAGCTCATTACACCACAGTTTTCGGCTCATTCATTTGCAAATATCCTCTGGTGCGGGTTATTGAAAAAGTAGCTGAAGCTTTTTTTCTTTTTATATTTCAGAAATCAAAATGTGGTGGCTTTATAGTTCCATTTTCGTAGTTAAATGTAAGAGTTTTAAAATTTTAGTACAGTAGTAGGTTAAGTTCAGTTTATTTGAGTAAGTTGGGTACAATATTTTAAAATTAGGATGAAATGATAATATTATCAATTCCTTATTTTATAATATGTGTTTCGTATTGCTCGAGTAGTTTAGAAAACGACTCGTTTAGCTAATCAATTAAGTCTCTTTTCGAGTTCGAAACTAGTAAACGAGACCATTTTTTTTAATTTATGCAGCTATTGTATAATTGTGTTCTAATACCTAATTATGTACAGTTGTAAACAAGACTTTATGCATCCATGATATGAATTCTCTATAAAAGGGTTCTGAAACCATATCGTGTTTCACGTGTTTTAGGTACAGTATTGTAAGAACTCTTATGTAAATTCATGGAAAGTTTAATTGCTGAGTTTATCTAATACAAACAAACTATGTATAATACTAGAATTATATTTATTGTAATAATTATTTATATGTTGTATCGTACAATTATAGAAACGCACTTGAATAATTGCTCATTGTTGAATTTTCGCAGATCCTGATGTACTAGGAATATTTATTTAAAATTACGGGACTGTGGTTGTGAAACGCGCGTGCATGATAATGTTATTTTTTAACATTCATAAAGATACCACGAATTGAGTAGTCAGAATTTGGCTGTTTGACGAGTAAGGAAGGGATTGAAAAAGCAAAGGAGATGCATATTGAAATTTAGTAATTCAATTTCAATTTTTCAATTTCAATTTATTACCACACTCAAGTTATTACAAAAGCAATTTACACAATTGAATAAAAAATTTAATATATACTCTAACACAAAGGAAATGGCCATGGGCCCCAAACTAGGCACAGCCTGTGTCTTGGTGGCCCAAGATTAAGAATAAGCATATTGAAAGTTCTGTGTGGCACAGCACAATGTTATTAAATAATTAAATCGCATTAAAAAATTTACAATCGAAATCATAAAAATAATCCAAACCAATAATTACAATAAAGTTAAAAATATAGAACAAAAATAAAAAAATAAAACATCAAAATTAAGATAAAAAAACCACATCATTACATAAATCAGATTCATTTCCATCAGTTAAAATTTATCGGGAATCAGAAATTAAATTATCAAAAGCAATAATTACTTTAATCATTTCAACAAATCAATAATAGGCACAAGACAAAGAAAAAAAAAGAGACATTAAAATAAAATTTACACTAGTACATAGCTAATTCAGATCACAATCAAAACTAAAGTACAGTAAAGTAAAGTAAAGTAAAGTACAATATTATAACACTCGTTTGGATGGATATTATGGTTACTACTACTGGTTGATTTAATTTTGGCAATAAGATAACTGTTTCAGTAACTTTTATAAAGGATTTATAGCATGGGTGTAGATAAACACAGTTATGTTGTTAATAAACATAGCATAATATCTTTTTTTCTCACATCGTTTTCGTTAATTGATTGCGTCCATCGCATGCGTTGCATACTTCCACCGGGAGCAGGGACCCTGTCAGAGGCCGATGAGCCTCGAGTTCCCAGGCTGGTTTTTATGTCGTCGGCGGAGAGAAGTATTCGTCGCTCGAGCTCGACGCAACTGCAGCGTCCGGCTTCGCATGCCTGACGGTTGTAAGGGGTCCCGAAGTCTGCGAGGCGAAGCTGAGCGACGAACGCGAAGATGTTGGGCGTTTGTTCTTGGCTCGGGCCTGGCTTCGTGTCAATATTTTCTTCCCTTGTCAACATAATATTATTATCATGTCTGTATTTTTTTTTTTTTTTTTTTTTTTTTTTTTTTTTTTTTTTTTTTTTTTTTTTTAAAAAAACGTTGCCCCACACTAGGAATTTCTTCCTGTATCGTGGGTGCGTTTACAAACACATAAACTCACATACACAAACACCCAGAGCCGGAACAACTATCTGTAGGTCATACAAATATTTGTTCCGTGCGGGAATCGAACCCGCGACACGCAGCGCAGCAGTCAATCGCTCAACCACTGCGCCAACCGTGCGCCCCGAAGATCCTCTGCCTAATAGGTGTACCAATAAAACAACATCCACTTATCGCCTGTTATATTTGAGTCTCATGTAGACGAACCTATTGACATCAACCGGGAACAAGGTTACTTAGGAATTACAGATGAGAAATCCAATTAGACTTTGTCAAATGAATGAATGCCCTGGTAATCGGGCCCAGAATATAATTCATGTTGCAAAAGTAATGCAGCTAATCGTAATATCTCAACTGTGAAGAGACTGGCGTTTAGAAATTGATCAAAACAAAAAATAGCAACACAAACAAACATTGATCAGTCAAAACTATACTATTCAATTCACTAAGGGCCTGCCACCGCTTTAGTGCTGTAAAACGATTACTTTCTAAAGCATACTCCTTAGTAACGGCTAGGTTAAAAGGTTTGAAAAAAATATTTATTTTTTATTGATTCATGTACATTATTTTCGAAACATCGTTTTTCTTGTAACTAATAGTTTTGCTTTAAAAAAACAATTAAAAACACGACATTTTTTACTTTACTTTTGTCGCTACTTTTGGATACTCCTTCAAAATGATTTGGATGTACAAAAATGTTTTTACATAGAAAAATTGATGACTAGAGTTTCTTCATAACTGAAATAGCATAATATGTAAATCAAATAATATTTTGCAAACAAAACTGTCCAAAAGTTGGAATAAAATAGCCAGAATATCAATATTGAAATATTGATATTCTGGCTCGAAGCGAGCGCACGACCAGTACTGCGTTAACAATAGGAAATATACACGACGTAAACAAAGAAATGCGATTCAAAAAAAATATTAATATTATAAGAAGTTTTAAAATTTCTCTCAGTGGCAATATTATTTACCAATATCTACAGCTTAAAAGTGTTTGAGGGATGTATTTGACAACGCAAAGTGTCAGTTATTCTGTTAAACTTAAACTAGAGTGGTGGCAATCACTGCGTTTGACATAGTTGCGATAGTACAGACAACACATATTTTCAAATAATTTTATTTATTAAAATCATTTAGGTACAGATAACTTTTATATATAATACATAAGTGCCATACTATATATCTCATAAAAATACCCACTTTCTTCCCTTTAGTATTCTTATTTTTTCATCCACTTTTTAATTTTAAGAGTATATTTATTATAAGAATAATTAGAAGATAATATTTATTTATTTATTTAATACTTCATGCACACAAACGTACAGAGGTGGACTTAATGCCTTAGGCATTTTCTACCAGTCGACCTTTGGGACAAAAGACAATCCGGGGATAAGTCACAATATCCATACTCATTCATAGAACTTTAGCATAAGCAAATTAGCCTATTAACCAAATAATTTACTCAAAGTATAACTAGACATCACATAAAACTTTAAACCATAAGGAAAAACGAAGCAATTTATTTTCGTCTACAACTGACGTTATCATTTTATTCCCTCTCACTTATTTTCTATTCTAAACTACTCTTAGCCGTGCTCTCGTCGAGAAGGAAATCGTTCAAGATCGACAGACAGTAAGGAACTTGACAGAGCCTTGTGCAAGGCTTGAATTATAATAACCCCTTAGATAACTTGTTCAACCAGCAATTGTTATCAAAAGAGTAGGTTGGGGAGGAGTGGTCTTGGAGATAGAAAGAGGAACACATAGATCCAGTTCAAATAATTGTTCTGATTTTTAGACAAGTACAATTTAATGATTTAAGAAAGATCTATGAACATTTGCTAATAGAAAATAGTGAGAATGCTACACAAAAACCAGACGATAAAACCTTTACAAAAGATAAAAACATAGATATTTTTCAGAGTAGGGTACAGACGTACAGAGTAGGGTTATACCAAAAATGGATGTCTACGGAGATGACAACTCATAAAGAAAATGTATCTAAAAATAAGAGAATCATGTTGCATCAACCCCAAATAAATTAGGATAATGGTAATAAAATGATGAATACATGTCCAATGTTTATTTTTATTAAATCAAGACGCGATCTAATAAAAATAAATAAACCAAATATTAATAAACTCTGTTACGATTTCTATATGCCCTATGCGCCCCATTTGCCTCTTTTCAAGAAGTTGGACGTCGAGTTGTAGAATTCTAAGGTTTGGTTCAGCTTTAAGTTAAAACTTTAACTGCTAGCGGCCAGCTTGTATAGAAAATCAATAACGCAAAATGCAATTCATATTTGGTCTGACTTGTGGATTGTTGATGATGTATTCTAATGTGGAATCTGTATTTAGAATTTGTGTTAGGTAAATCGCTGATAAGATGCTGAACCGTGGTTGTTATTTTTCGTTCTTGTGTGAAATTTTAAGAGAAATCAAAGTTTGATATTGTCAAAATAGTATGAAAAAGTGGAAGTGCCAAAATACTACAACTTCTGCAAGTTTTCACGAAATTTTTGAGTCTAAACTATCTAGTTATCCTAACCAAACAACACAAATTCATCAATATCCAATTTAACTAAATTACTACACGACATTCAGCCATCTGGTGAAACGTTGCCCTCAATGACTTGGCTTGTTGTCCTTCAGCCATTAATTCATTGGATGGCGTTTAAAGAACAGCCTGGGCGTCCAATTAGCTGGCTAATTTAATAAAATGGATGAATTTAATAAGATGTGACATATAAAACTTTAATCTGCCTAACCTTTTCCCCAATTACATATATTGGGATTGGCTTACAATCAAACTAAATACAGCAAAGTATCAGTAATTTACATTGAGTGACTGCCTCTCTGACTTCCACAACCCAATAATTACGTAAGACGATACCGTTTGGCAAGACTGTTGTCAGATTTTCTGGTTTCTCACTATCCGTTACAACAAATGTCAAACATCTACAAATGACATCAAGGGCCAACAGCTTAACATGCTTGTCGAGGCGTGGCGGAATCTCGGTATGTTAAGATGATGACCCATCCGAGCGTTGCTTATCCTTGAAGAACAGCTGTTATTTTTAGGGTTCTGTACGCAAAGGGTATAAACGTGTGTCTGTATGTCTGTCCTTCTGTCATCAGGCTGTATCTCATAAACCGTGATAGCTAGGCAGTTGAAATTTTCACAGATGATGTATTTCTGTTGCCAAAAAAACCTCATGGCAAAAAAACCGGCCTAGTGCGAGTCGGTCTCGCGCACGAAGGGTTCCGTACCATTATCGCAAAAAACGACAAAAAATCACGTTTGGGTAATGGAATAATTGGTATGGGAGCCCCACTTAAATATTTATATTATTCTGTTGTTAGCATTTGTTGTTATATCGGCAACAGAAATACAACATCTGTGAAAATTTCAACTATCTAGCTGTCACGGTTCATGAGATACAGACAGACAGGCAGACAGACGGACCGCGGAATCTTAGTAATAGGGTCCCGTTTTAACCCTTTGGGTACTGAACCCTAAAAAAGGTTGCTAACATTTATTTAGATATTGAAATTTTGTAAAAATAATATTGGCAAAACGGCCAGATTTCAGAAAATTTATAACAGTTTTCAGCATTCAATATTGCAATTCAAAACCAGTTTGATGGAGCAATAATATTTAAAGTCTATAAACCAAATTCGTCAATCAATCAGTGGGATTGGATGCGAATGGCGGACGTTTTAAAGCGGACCATCAAATGGACGCCGCTTAAGCTTCAAAGTGAATTGCTTCGCTATTTAGTAGGCGATCATCGAGGATGTTGATGAGCACATGATGTGGCAGTAAACTTAAATGTGTGCTTAGCCTATAATCCTTTACCTTTACGAATAGAATCAATTATTATTTTTATGGTTCCGTATCTCAAAAGGAAAAAACGGAACCCTTATATGATCACTTTGTTGTCTGTCGGTCTGTCAGTCTGTCTGTCTGTCTGTCAAGACCCTTTATCTCGGGAACGCGTGGAGGTATCGAGTTTGAAATTAAAATCGTATACTCAAGTTTGCAACCCCTGGCTGCTATAGATCATTTCTCAAAAATCAAAGTTCTAGATCAACGCAATCAAAAGATACAGCCGTTAAATACGCATATTTTACACTCGCAAGGGAATCAAAATCTACATTGTACTTCACGTTGACCTAGAGTATATTTGGAAGGAAAAAATATCTGATAGCACAAGTAAACGAAAAAATGCGAGACCCGTACATTTGTACCTAAATAAAAAAAAAATATTATTAATTTATTTGCAGTTGGTAAACTGACCGCGACTTATGTCGATGTATGAGGACTACAGTTTTCCGACAGTAAATTAAATTTTGTCCCGCAATTCTGTTTATCTTATCGTTAGAGCAGTTCATAGTTTATGAACTTTAGTAATGTTATTTAAATATTTTGGTAAATGTAGCTGATTGTACGGAACCCTCAGTGGGCGAGTCCAACTCGCACTTGGCCAGTTTTTTTACTTTAAAATGACACTCAAAAGTGCCACTTAAAGGTCTATCCACACATATCAGGGGCGTGCCCGGGACGTGACAGAGCCGGGTCCAGGCATTGAAGCTCCGTCACTAGCCCGTGCACGGACGTGTGTGAACGAGTTCATATAAAATGTATACAGCGATATTTTACGTCTAAACGGCTATACGTATTATTTTTCAATAATTTGATCTATGAAAATTTTGAGTTTTATTCGTATATCTAACATAGACAAAAAAAAATATAATCGCACCAAAACCAGAATTTAATTATCTACATTTTGATCTTGGTCCTATGTCCAATTCAATTATAATAAAAACTACAAAAAATTTGGGTCGCGCGGGTGTGAAACGAGTGCGCGTTTTGTTCCCCCAAGGTCGTTGGCGATTGTTGTGGTCTTAACACAGATAGCGCCTGTTTCAATATTGCACACTTGTGCCAGCTTCTCGTCATAATATCCAGTAGACTGCCTCGGTAGTCTAGTGGTGACAAGCACTTCTTCTGAGCATGATATCCTGGGTTCGATTTCCGTGTAGGGCAAAGTGTTATTGGGGTTTTCCATCTGGAATATTGTGCCCAGTTAATGGCAATTAGGCTCGCATCCTGTTCATCATATCAGCCAAAAGACGTCCTCTGCTGACATAGGCCTCACCCAAGCGTCGCCACATTGACCAGTCCCGTGCGTGTTGCACCCAGCGGATCCCCGCAATTTTGACTAGGTCATTGGTCCACCTAGTGGGCACCCTTTGTGGGCCTTTCAACGCAACTTCTTCCGGTTCACGGTCGCCATTCCAGAACTTTTCTGCTCCATCGGCCATCCGTTCTGCGAGCAGTGTGCCCTGTTCACTACCACTTAAGTTTGCAATTCTTCGGGCTATGTCGGTAACCCTAGTTCTCTTGCGGATCTGTACATTTCTGATTCGATCACGCAAGGAAACTCCGAGCATAGCCCTCTCCTTTGCCCTTTGAGTATCTGTAACCTTTTTGATGAGACCCATTATGAGCGACCACGTCTCTGAGCCATTGGTCATCACTGGCAACACACACTGGTCATACGTTCGTCTTGAGACACTGATACCGCGCAACTGCCCGAATGCTGCTGAGTCGGATTCGACAGTTGACCTTTTTCTCGAAGTTGGCCCCACGCAACGGAATCAATTGTCCCAGGTAGACATAGGCGTCCACAAATCGAGTGTAGTCTCCAACCTTGATAGGAGTGGGTGTAACATGAGCATTCAATATCACCTTGATTTTTTTCACGTTCAGTCGCATCCTGTTACATGCGATTTAACCATACGGATGCGAAATGTGGATGTAATCCCTATAGGTGTACGTCTGTGTAATCCTTAAGGGAATTCAAACAGATATATTTATGTTATGTATGATCTACTAAAAATTAATTTGCGAATAATTAAAGCAGCTGCTGAACTTTAACCGGAAATATGCCACAAAAAACTAAATTAATTATACAGTGTTAAAAGAATAAATAAAGAGACAGAGGTCTCTTTGGATCTGTTACGCCACCTGACACCCATTTTCGGAAATTTGTTCTCAAAAAACTTTGGTTTGTTTGTTCAAAGTTCTTGTTAAGAGTTCGGTATTTGAAACTCCTTTATTAAAATTTGAGTATTCTCGTGATTTTATTTTATTTTAAAGATTACTTCTGCCAGTGGCTTCACCCAAGTGTAAGGAAAGCATACCAACAGAAAGCTCTCCCATCCCAGGATGAGAAGTATCCTATGACTTTTTCCATGGTCCGCTTTTTCTCCATTACCACGCATAATTTTTTTAGCATCATCAAAAATGTTTAGCGGTTTAGGCGTAAAAACGTAACAGACAGATAGAGTATCTTTCGCATTTATCTTACTAATATTATAAATGTGAAAGTTTGGATGGATTTGGTGTGATGTGTGTTTGTTACTCAACTCGTCAGAACGGCTGAATGGATCAGGATGCAATTCAGCACAGAGAAAACTTATAGTTACTACTTTTTATCCGGGAATATGTTCCTGTAGGATAATTTTCGACTTTCGCTGGCAGAAGCTAGTAATATTATATGAAATACCTATATATTAGTATTAATATGGATATGGTATTTTTACAGTTGTCTCTTGGCACATTGTAGATATGTAACCAAAAAGAAGAACTTCACTCACAAAGAACTTTTCTATTAGGTTAGAAAAATTACACTTCTTTGTTGTCCCTATATATTTGTGTTCAGCTGGCGAGCTCGGCCTCTGTGATAGGCTTGCTTCACGCATTTTGTCATGGTTTTGCTCCCAAACTGTGATAAAAATGTGTGACTCAAGCCTACCACAGTAGGCCGTGCTCGCCCGACTGCTGTGTGTGACCAAATCACAACATGTAACACATTTTTTTTGTAATAAGCACCATATTTTACAAAAACCAAAGTTAGCTTTTCAAATTGCGTTTCTATTTTTTTTTATCTGTCACAAGCCGTCTATAGTGGTTTTAAACAAAAGCATACACATTTTGTTTATCAAAGCATAATCCTCTTATTCAACCACAATCGGATAAAAAACCACAGCGTTAGTTTGCAACAGAGGGCAGCACTTTACGTTAGTTATGGCACAGAGTAGCTGCCGCTGGAATTTAAAAGTTCATTAATTTGAGGGCGCTCCAAACTCTTGTGGAAGTATTGTTACAGTAGTTGCTGTTTTGTTTTTGGGGTTCCGTAGTTAACAAGGTTCCTTGTAGTTTCGCCATGTCCGTCTGTACGTCCGTCCATCCATCCGTCCGCAGCTTAGCTCAGAGACAATATTTCAATAACATTTATAACGTCCGGACTAACACCGTTTAACCGGGATCGGATTTGGATGTAATTTTCAAACCCGGACGAGACGCTTCACCCAACAAGGTTTGACCCTGATTTACGATATTATAGCAAAATATCTTGTAGATATTGGTTGAATGAGCAACTTTTCTTGGGGAAGAGGTTTCTAGCAAAATCTGGCGTAGGTAAGTTAAAGGACGTACTGAAATATGTGCAAGTGTTTATTTTTTTGTGCAACAGCTAATTAAAAAAACTTAAACGGCATATATATTATTAACACTAGGTGGACCGTTGACCTGTCTAAAGCTCCGAGAATATACTGGATGAGAGACGCTAATGACCGGCGATGCTGATGTGGCGACGCTTGGGAGAGGCCTACGTGAACATAGCAGCTGAAGGTGAGTGCAGGACTTCTTTCGGCTAAGTTGATGATGATATCATACTACACAGTATGATATCCTATTCCCCTAAAGAGTCCCATACTTCAACGTTGGGGTCTTGCTCATACTTTAAGATGGGTATTCCTCTTAAGTTATTAAGACTTCATGCAACGTAAAGGAAATTTATAACTGAATTAAGAATTCTTAGTGTACTGAAATATTGCTAGCATTTTACACCGTCTATCTTCATTTTACACCGTCTATCTTTTTCGTTCTCTTAGTTTTAACGCAAGTTAAATAAAGACCTGTTTTAGGTTGTGGTCCAAATTGTGAGAGGATTATTTCGGGTATTTGGTAAGGAGTAAGGGTCAGCGTTAAGGTTGACAGGAAATAAATGAAAGAGAAAAACGGCCTGGGCTAGTGGATGATTCGTTTCAGTTTGATATCAAAGAAGTCGCATAGTAAGCAGATAGGTTCTGCTGGAGCTGTCATCTATTGTTTAGTTAAACGGATGTTTAAATGTGGAAGTCTGGCTTTTATCTTCACCTTCACTTACCTACCTAAACCAAAGCAACAAATTGAACTGATAAAAGGGATGGGTAAAATCCTAACTTAAGGGTATTCATTTGTCTAATGAATAGGCTTCTAAGGTGCTATAGATAACACTTAAGAGAGATTGATTTTTTACCTGGCCCAAGGCCTTGCTGTAGTAAAAAGTGCGCTTAACTGGTGCGCAGGGTATGAGACACTTCCAACAGTATCCTAACCATAATTGTGATTCGCCTAGACTGTGATCGTGGGTCGCTATTGTTCCATCTCACATGGGTTGTCGCAACGGTTATCCACTATTATTTGATGTATTATTTGTTTTGTATAGTGTCAGTATAACATTTTTGTAAGTGTTACAGTATCAGTTGTAAGTGTTACCAACCATTTTTGAAGCATAGGTAATCGAATAAAGAGAAATTATTTTCAATTAAATCTCTTGTTATCAGTGAGCCGAGTCACCCACGTCGAGAGGAGAGTACCCTTAGATTCCCTACACGTGGTCCCCGGGTGGTGCAAATCAGGTGACACAACTGGTGGTAGGCTTCGGCCGAAGGCTTGTGACCACCCACTGAGCAAAGACGTACCGCCAAGCGGCCTGGCCGTGTTCCGGATACGATGCTCAGTGTAGCCATCTAGAGGAGTTGGGTCGAGATAGCTGTTCCACTGCAAGCAGACCAGTCTGGCGCGCGCTGTTATGGGCGTATCGGGAGACTAGTCGCGGAGGGTAGCGGGATCCGAGGCACGGTGCACCGCTGGCCGACCGCAGGTAGTTGGGGACCCAAGTAGTGTGCCAGCCACACATGAAAGGCTGCCCCGCCAACTGTCGAAAAATCCCGGAATGCACTATCGTGCTGGTTGGCGACCAGAAGGGAGGGCCCGATAGACATTCCGGGGGGGCTCGGGCGTCCCCGCAGTCTCCGGGCTAGTGCCCCAATGATGGCGTCCTTTCAGTGCGTGTCTGTAGGTTAGCAGCGTGGAACCTCGTCTCACTTCCTACTCCTCTCTTCCATTCACTCTTCTTTAAATGAAAATGCCAAGGAAAAAAAATACAGGATATAAACAGCGGCTGCACCCCCTCCCACACAAAGTGCACCTCACCAACATTAGAGGTCTGCACTCAAATCTCTCTGCAGTCCACTACCACCTGGAGACTGAAAAACCAGCGCTGTTTTTCCTTACGGAGACGCAGATAGTGAGTCCGTCAGACGCGTCGTACCTATCTTACCCAGGGTTTACCCTGGAGCACAGTTATAAACCGCGCGCGGGAGTGTGTATGTACGCCCGTGACGACACTTGCTATCGGCGTCTCCGTAAGCTTGAGGACCCAAGATTTTCGACGCTGTGGGCTCTAGTGGACACAGGTCTGGATAAAATTATCTACGCCTGTGTCTACCGCTCGCACAGTGGAGATCAGGAGACAACCAGGCTCACAGAGTACCTCAGTGAGGCGGCTGATGCGGCACAGCAGTGGTACCCTTCCGCCCAATTAGTGTTACTGGGGGACTTTAATGCCCACCACCAGGAGTGGCTCTTCCCATACCAGTGCACTGACCATGCTGGACGGGAGATGCGTAAGCTTGCGCTTGCGCTTAACCTTACCCAGCTGGTCCAGGGGGCAACGAGGGTGCCGGATGTTGATTCGCACACGGCCAATTGCTTGGACCTTCTGCTGACAACAGAGCCAGACCGATACTCTGTGTCGATAACTTCACCTTTGGGTAGTTCCGACCATTGTCTGGTGAAGTCTGTGTCCGTCTACTCCCAGCCCGATCCCAGCCCAAGAGGCACGCGGCGGGTTTGGCGGTACAGGTCAGCAGATTGGGATGGCATGCGATCTTTCTTCGCATGTTATCCTTGGCAGGCTACTTGCTTTTCTTCGGATGATCCTACGACGTGCGCGGACAACGTGACGGATGTGTTGCGTCAGGGAATGGAGTACTACATTCCGTTTTCTGACGTAACAATGACCAATGTTGACCGGCCATGGTTTGGCGCTGAATGTCATCGCGCCGACGCGCTTAAACATGAGGCGTACCTGGCATGGGTTGACGCTCGTTCGCGCAAAGCGAGTGACGTGGGTCAAAGGAAGAAAGCCTATAACAGGGCTGCCAAGTCCTGCAAGAAGGTGTTGAGAAGGGCTCGGTTCGACCACATTGGCCGAATAGGGGCCAAACTTGCTACTTACCCAGCAGGTAGTAAAGCGTTTTGGTCTCTGGCTTAGTCGGTCGAGTCCAACTTCAGCCGTCCCTCACTACCACCACTGCTGAAACCCGACGGGTCGCTGGCCCACTCTGCTGAGGAGAAGGCAAATTTATTTGCCTCTCTTTTTGCGGAATCTTCACGTCTGAACCCTGGTGACGCGCGGCCCCCTTCTTATCCTGATGGATGCGAGACGAGTATGTCGGACATTCGTATCCATCAAAAGGACGTCCGTAAGGTACTGCGCAACCTCGACGTGAACAAGGCTAGTGGCCCGGACGGAATACCAGCAATAGTTCTCAGAACCTGTGCGCCTGAACTGTCTCCGATCTTGACACGCCTATTCCGCCTTTCGTATGAGACTGGAAAAGTGCCGAATGCTTGGAAGCTAGCTAACGTACAGCCCGTGCCCAAGAAGGGTAGTCGAGCTGACTCGGCCAACTACAGACCCATCTCTGTAACGTCCATACTCTGTAAGAGTATGGAGCGTGTACTTAACACGAAGCTCCTGGCATACCTAGAATCTAACGATATCCTTAGTGACCGCCAATACGGCTTCCGCCGAAATCGGTCTACTGGGGATCTTCTAGCGTATGCCATTCACATCTGGAGTGAGGCCATCGAGAGGCACGGGGAAGCGCTTGCGGTCTCCCTCGACATCTCGAAGGCTTTTGATAGGGTCTGGCACGAAAGCCTTATTGGTAAGCTTCCTTCATTCGGTTTGCCCGGTGGTCTGTGTGATTGGATTGCAGACTTCCTGAGAGATCGGTCCATTCGAGTGGTTATCGATGGCTGCTCGTCGGACCAATTGGATATCAATGCCGGGGTCCCTCAGGGGTCGGTACTCTCAGCAACTTTATTCTTGCTGCATATTAACGATCTGCTTAAACCCGGCACCTTTGGGTATGCAGACGACAGCACTGTTGCTGAGAGATACTTGTCCAACGCTCGTGCTACCGGGCCTCAGATCCGGTCTCTCCGGGAGGCCATGGTGGAGCGCTTGAACCTGTCCTTGCAGGCAGTCTCCGAATGGGGCGATGCCAATCTGGTCAGGTTTAATGCCGCTAAAACCCAGGCGTGTCTTTTTTCCGCTAAAAAGAGCCAATTTTACCCAGATCCAACTTTCCGAGATGCGACCGTGCCAATAACTGACCATCTTGAGCTTCTTGGCGTTACGTTGACATCTACTCTCAATTTTGGCCCTTACATTGAGGCAAAGGCTCAGCTGGCTGCCAAAAATCTGGGGATCCTTGCAAAGGTGAGACGGTACTTCACGCCGGAACAGCTCCTCAACTTGTATCAAGCGCAAGTTCGATCATGCATGGAGTACTGTTCTCATCTCTGGGACGGATCAGCCAAATACCAGCTTGACGCACTAGAGTCGATCGAAAAGCGAGCCAAGAGGCTCATCGGCGATGAGGCGCTGGTCAAGTCAAAGCTCCAGAGTCTTGAACATCGTCGCCGAGTTTCCAGCCTGTCGGTTTTTTATCGGTTACATTTCGGGGAGTGTGCGATGGAATTGCACGATATAATTCCACCTAGCCCGTTCCATCATCGGACTACCAGACGTACGGCGATGCACCATCGATACATGGTAGACATCCCACCCATACGCACAAAACGTTTTGGGAACACTTTTATTATGCGTACAGCTAAGGAGTGGAATTCCCTGCCGGAGTCTGTGTTTCCCGATAGCTACAATCTAGGGGTCTTTAAGTCAAGAGTGAATAGGTTATTTCTAGGCAAGCGTGTTTCACCGTCGACCACATCATCGCTTACCATCAGGTGAGATTGTGGTCAAGCGCGAGCCTATAGGTTATAAAAAAAAAAAAAAAAAAAAAAGTGAGACCCAACCCCGATGCACGGCGGCGGCGGTTGCAAACGGCGCCGCTTGCCTGAATTATTAATACTCCTCCAGCGCCGCGGTGACGTGCAACTTCGTCTTCAGACCCTGTGTTAGTGAGATGTTAGAGATGGACTTGCCTTTTGTTAGTGCTGTAAAACAGCAAGTCCAGATAGGTTAATTCGATGGAGGAGTTCGTTTGATGTTACTAGAACATTCATTAAACCTTGTCTTTATCTCGATTAATGTCAATAATTTGAACTAGTTATTGACAATAATGGAGGTTTTTTCTTTTGTTTATACGACTGAGTCAACTGGAGTTCCTTCAAACGGACTTACGATATAGGCCTTTGGATCCAAAAGAGATAAGGAAACCAAATTGGTACCGCGTGGTATGTTAGTTTGGTTTATGGGGTGGGTACTGGGCACGGCGCCGAACTGTAAACGCACCGGCAATATTTTTGGACGACGTACTTGTAAGGGAAGATATATATGAAGAATAAGTAGGTAATAAAGTCATAATTATTATTTTTAACCGACTTACCAGAAAGGAGGAGGTTCTATGTTCGACTTCTTGTATGTTTTTTTTTTTTATGTATGTTCACCGATATCTCTGTCAATTGTAGACCGATTCTGAAAGAGTATGTTTCGAAATTGGTCCCATTTTAATTTGGTGAAGATCTGATGAAGAACTTCGGAGATATACAACAGAACTCTTCAATAAATAACGGCAAATCATTCGGAATTGCTGCAATCGCATGTCTGTTTATTGTATATACCATTTCATAACATAACATCACGCTAGTACGCACTAAAGGGGTACGCAGATCTCTCACTTCACTGGTTATTTTCAAGTTTTATGTTATTCGGTTGATCTGTTCTGGCTTTATAGAGTACCGTACTAAACAACTTGCCTATTTTAGGTAGGTACAACTAAAAAAGAAAGACACCGACTTCCAAAAATAAAATTATTTTTCACCTTGTAGTTTTTTATTTGGAAGTCGGTAGTATTTTTTTGCAAAAAAGTTTTTTATTATTGTGTTTTATTTCAACATTTTCAATTCTAGGGTTCCGTACCCAAAGGGTAAAAACGGGACCCTATTACTAAGGAGCTGTCTCCACGAGCGAGAGAATCGCGGCGATATTATAGTCCGCGCCACGTATTTCTATACATTCTCTTAGGGGCCGTTTCCACGAACGAGAGAATCTCGACGATATTATACGTGGCAATCGATAATATCGCCGCAATAATCTCGCTCGTGGAAACGGCCCCTTAGATTCCACTGTACGCCTATCTGTCTGTTACCAGGCTGTATCTCATAAACCGTGATAAATAGACTTTTGAAATTTTCACAGATGATGTATTTCTGTTGTCGCTATAACAAAAAAACTAAAAACAGAATAAAATAAATATTTTAGTGGGGCTCCCATACAACAAACGTATTTTTTTGCCGGCTTTGCGATAGTGGTACGGAACTCTTCATGCGTGAGTCTGACTCGCACTTGGCCGGTTTTTATTACTTTTTCATAACATTCCCCTTGCACAGTCTTGTTTAAGTCGTATAGACAATCCGATTATTTATCAAAAGCAAGTTAATTCTGTGAGTTTTCTTGAACATGAAGATTTACATTCACATATTTTTTTGCTGTACAAAGAACTTAATGTCGGTACCAAAGCTCCAAAGAAAGTGGTTGATCTACTTTAATAACGCAGGTATCGTTGATAATGTACCATACAATACAGACGATACTACAAATACCGGTAGGTACATCAAGATGAAATAATACTTCAATAATGATAAAGGATCGGCGTAAAACGAATTAGGTATTAAATATGTTAATATCGGTTCTTCCACAAGATTTTTAAAGGCGATTCTAATTTTATTTTCTTGTTCGACCAATAAAACTAAAACTTAGTTGTTAAGATAACAAAAACACGATTTACATTTTCGTTTACAATTTTATCTCAGTGTTAATCCATTGACAGTCCCGCAAAACACAAAAAAACAGCTTAATAAAATTAACTTTCGAAGCTAAGTCCCCAGTTTTGTTATTCCCTCCTCTCTTATCCACTTCATCTTAAGTGATAATAAACACTGGTCCAAACTGGACTTGAGGGGCTTTTCATAATTCAACAGCGATTTCTGGCCGCTTAACAAAATGCACTTATCTCTTTAAGTTGGACTTGATTTTTTTGAGTCTAGATTATTTAAATGAGGCATTATTACAATCATTTTAAGGCTTCCGTAGCCAAATGGCAAGAACAGAACCCTTATGGATTCGTCATGTCTGTCTGTCTGTCCGTCCGTATGTCACAGCCACTTTTTTTTGAAACTATAAGAACTATGCTGTTAAAACTTGGTAAGTAGATGTATTCTGTGAAGCGCATTAAGATTTCCACACAAAAATAGAAAAAAAAAACGTTCTAAGTTTGGGAACCCCTAAAGTAAATTTTGGGGGTTCCCAAACTTAGAACTGAAATTCAATTTTTTTTTGCCATTAGGTGTGGGTTATCTATGGATATAATTCTCTTATTTTAGAAGTTACAGGGACACACACACATTTTAGCACTTTGGAAGTTTCTCTCGCGCAAACTATTCAGTTTAGAAAAAAATGATATTAGAAACCTCAATATCATTTTTAAATTTAAGTTTAAAAATTGTGTTCTAAGTTATTGTTATTGTGTTTGTAAATAAGTCGTAAATTTTTGACAGTCGTTATGGGTAGTCAGAAGCCTGAAAGTCTGACAATCGTACGATATTGTTTTAGGCAATAACTGGTTTACGGTGGTCAGGTAGACAGTTGCTCTATGTACAAAGGGCGCACAGTTAGCAAAAAATCCTGTTTGTCATACTGGTGTGATAATCTGGTGTGACTACGAATCAGCAACGGCGCAGTTGAGCGATTGACTGCACCCGATGCCCGCACGGAACAAATATTGGTATGAGTTCCAGCTCTGGGTGTTCGTGTACCTATGTGAATTTATGTTTGAAATTCACCTAAGATACAGGTGAAATTCCTAATGTGGAGCAAATAAAAAAAAAAACATGCTTTAATAGAAAACCAAACTAAAAAGAAGAAAATAATTTTCAATAAATTTTAATTAAGATAGTGTGATTAACAAAAAATATATATTATTATAAAAAAGCGTGGGGTGCTTTTAATGACATTTTCAAAATGTTTCTACTTTTGCCAAAATCTGCCAATAAAATATTATAACAATTGAAATCAAACACCCCACGCTTTTTACAAAATTTTTTTTTGTTATTCACACTGCTTTTTCCAATTTTTTGTTTAGTTTTCTATTAAAGCGTGTTTTTTAGCATTTCTTAACTAGTATTTATTTTTTACTTTTTAGCTCAATCGCTAATCCTGAAGATCTTGGTAAGGTTAATGAGACAAACTTTTAATTATTGCATTGTCATCGATCTTTTATAAGTGTGCAAAATTTCAAATTAAGCCGACGTTTTGAAGAGGGTGAAAATCACGTTCAAAGATTTCGTTACATAGATTCATAGATACACAAACATACCAAGCTGATAAAAGCATGTTTAATAAAAGAAAGCCTTATGTCAGCTGCATGCGGTTAGAATGGAACCAACACGAATCTAATAAGGCAGATGATGATGATGTTTGGCATACAAGCAGACAACCCAAATTACGGTAAGTCACATATTGCCTTACCTTGTCGCAGGTGCGTCATCATCCCATAGATTCCAATAAAAGTACAATCATTGACTATATACACATTTCATTCTACAACTTTGTATAAACCAAGCCTGTTTGTAAATAAAACGTTTGTTCGTATATAAAAGCCAGGAAACTGAAAGAAAACTAAGCAAACTTTGTGAGGAATTTTCGCTATGCACAATGTGCTTTGAAAACAATTTTCCATGTTAGAAATATTACCGTAACTACAGAAAGAGTACCTAGCCTTTGTTTGAACTAGAAACGTGGACTTTAAAATGTTCCCTAAACTGCTATTTGGAAAACGAAAAGTAAGGCTTATACGTTGCCGAAAAGAGAAAAGTAAATTTAAAACATTTTGTTTCCTCAGGGTCTTTAATGGTCCTTATCGTATGATGACAACCACTAAGAACCCATGCTGCACCGGAGACCAGACATAATTAACTATCGGCACTCGTGCAAGCTCAATGCACCTTTATATCTACAGACCCAGCTCCATTGCAAGTAACTTTCTCAGACCTGCTTAGTAAATCTAACACTAAGCTACACTAGAGGTTTAACAGACCCTAATTGATAGTTTAAGTTACAAAGAGCTCAGGCTGCGACGTCAAAGATTCGAAGTGTATTGTTAGTGGGAAATAATAGATAGAATCCGAACGTAGCTCGTACGTAGGTACTCAAAGGCAGAGTGCTACAAAGAATTAGATTTTCAGAATATTTTTGTTCTGTTGAATATAATGACGTGTTATTTTTACGTGGTTCGGTAGTTATTCATTTAAAAGCCGCGTGTACTGGCATTCCCATCGGAAAAAGTAACAAACGTTCATACAATCATGATTTAACCCATATTAAGGATGAATTTGCAAAAATCCTTCCTTTGTACTGAGCATTATTATTATAGAACTCTTACGAAAAAATAATGTTTCTAGACTGAGTAGTTTGAGTTGTACTTCGCCTGTCAGCGAATTTATTACAGAATTCTTACGAAGTACTGGAAGTGTTTGCAGTAGTCGCTTTTTAGGGTTACGTTCCCGCAAGTTCCAAACAGAGCCCTATTGCAGTCACTCAGGTAGCCAACTGTCTGTCTGTTTGTCCATCCGTCGTCAGTCATACAGGTTTTACATCCAAACTGTTGGCGCTACAGTCTTCAAAGTTTCACAGTATAGGCATCTTATTGTCCCAAAGCCATACAAATTGACAAAACAAATTTTTAATATTTTGAAGGAAGGTACATCTAAAAGGAGACGCGAAAAAAAAATTTGACCCAACTCATAGAGTGGAGTATCGTTGCTTAGAACTCGTTAACTCTTCAATTCCCAGCGTCACTTGCAGGTGACAAAAGTTTTTTTTTTTCTACCATACGGAGATATTATTATTAAATTCCACTACCTTTGTTTCATAGCCAAAAAAATAAAAAAAACTAATAGTACTAGCCAAATTTCATCTGTCAAATAAAATCAGATGTTTCGCGCGAAATTCGAGCAGTCTGTTTATGTGTTAATCTCTTGCGATAAAAAGTGAAATAAAAATGCTTAGACTGTAAGTAATAAATGAATAAATAAGCTATTGTACAAATGTTTTTATTGGAAAAAAATATTTTGAAAATATTTGTTACGACGTCGGAAATATGCCGCGTCACCTGCGGGTGACACTGGGCATTATAATAACTCTATTGTTCTGCATTCCTTCTGAATAATTACAGTTTTTTTTTACGTTTTGGGCTTATCTCTATATCGTGATTGAATTTTAGAGCTTATTTACGTATTACATATTGACCGCAGATAAGATTGCCGAGGAGTTGCAGGTCGGGGAGGAAACAGGAAACATTATTTTACTACCTTCTGATGATTGTGGGGTGACGGACGAAGATAATGGAGACGAAAACGAAGCTAATATTCTTCATCTTCCCAGTCGCATGCTTCCCTCTCAAGTGGAAGTAAAAAAAACACATCATCATTATCATAATCATATCAGCCGCCACTTTGATCGGTCCTGTTCGTTTCGCATCCACCGGTTGCCCACAGCCTTGGTCGTCGCTCAACCTAGAGGAAGGCCTTCCAACGCTGCATCTTCCGGTACGCGGTCCGGGCCGCCAAAAGTTTTCGACCCCAACGGCCATCCATTCTAATAGACCACCTATTTCTGGAGAATTGCATGGAGAAGAAGAAGGAGAAGAAATCGACGTACCTGTACCAAATTTGAATTTGATGAAGAAGTTTGCACTAACACTCAGGAGGGACTGTCTGCAGTGCAATGTTTTGAATTGGTTTACAGCGAAGACATACTACAATTCTACCTACTGTGCCACTACTACTACTGTGTTCTATATACCTGCAAAAATATGGGAAGCCTCTGACCCGCAATTCGCACCTCTGAACAGAGTGCCAACCGAGGTAAGGCGTGTAATATTGCAATATTGCTTTGCATCTAAAGTGTTAGTAAAGTGTTCACAATAAAAAATGTGATTTTTTTCTTTCAGATAAACTATTTTATCATAAAGAAACATGTTTATCAAAATATAAATAAATATTATCATAAACTCTGAAGTTCTTATCCTACCATAACAATAAGAAACAATCTGTATCCTTTAGAATACTAATTTCACAACGCACAGTGTCACCTGTAGGTGACATACCCATAAAAAAATAAATTGGGGTAGTTTATTTTTTATTTATAATTTTTTGTCATAACAAAATGTATATCAGGTATGTTGGTTAAAAGAAACCAAAAAACCTTTATTATCGAGGACATGAGAATTGAAGAGAGTAGATAAATTCTGTATTTTTTGTTTTAAAAATATTTTGAAACAAAGGAATGTGAAGCCACCAAAGTTCAGCTTTTATAAAAAGAAATTGTTTCAAAGATTTTATTAACTTTCCATTAAACTATGAAATATAACCAATAACATAATAATATAACTTTTAAAATTGGTGATAATGTTTAATAATGCGTAAATTTTACTAATAAATACTAAAATATTGATAAATCAGATTTTTCTTAGAAATTTCCTCATTTTTAGGGTTCCGTACCCAAAGCGTAAAACGGGACTAAGACTCCACGATCCGTCTGTCACCAGGCTGTATCTCATAAACCGTGATAGCTAGACAGTTGCATTTTCACAGATGATGTATTTCTGTTGCCGCTTTTTTAACAACTAAAAATAGAATAAAATAAATATTTAAGCGGGGCTCCCCTACAACAAACGTGATTTTTTGCCGTTTTTTTGCGATAATGGTACGGAACCCTTCGTGCGCGAGTCCGACTCGCACTTGGACATTTTTTTCCTATTACACCTAACTAGTTTTTGCGGTTTAGTACGTAACCCTAAATGTAAGAAGTGGGTGGATTTTGATAAGGTTTTCACAAATAGAAAGAGCTATTAAAGCGGAATATATTTGTTTATTATTACTCCCGTGAGAAGCCGGGGCGGATCGCTAGTGTTCTCTAAATAAAAATGCATCATGCATATATTTCTTCTGGAAAGGGTCGGCTTTGCTAAATGTAAACCAAAGGTGTTTGCTATTGTTCTGTGTGAGTAATCAGAACATTTCAACTTGTTAGACACGTGCAAATCTGGAATCGAAGTTCAGTGTTTCCAAATACCAGTGTTTATTGGTTTTATGGCCGATACTCATAATGGATAGTTTGATTTGTTCCGGTCTGATCCCCTCGATCTGATCCCCTTTTTGTTATGACCAACAAAAGTGTATCTAAAACAAATTTCTCAATAAAAATTAAACTGTTTTCTATTTTACTATTTTTTAAGAATCAAATAACGATTAAGAACGTGGCATTAAAAGAATATGGCGGAATAAGCCAGACTCATCTTTTACAAACGATTGGCACAAATTCGTTAAAATATTGGAAAGTGGGAAACGAGATCGTTGCGTATGCAGTAGTACAACACAGGCTAAAAGAATAATAACGAGTAACAACACAAAAAAAACATACAGAAAATCTAAATAAACATACTTATTAAAAACCCCAAAGCCATAATATCACAATAAATCCCAATCAAAACATAATATGTAAATTTTTTACCAAAGGAAAAACCAAACACAATACTCGTTATATCGTATTTCTATTATTTTCAAAATCGACGTGAAATGGACACTTCCGATACGTTTGAAGGTTCGAACGTAAATTACGGCAAAACGTTGACGCTTCCTAATTTCGGGGGTGAGCAGCGAAGCATGAAAATATTGCTTATTCCGTAACCGTGCTCATTTGAAAACCCTAATAAATATGTTGAACATATGGCCGACATTGTTTAATATGTATGTTCCGAGATTTTGATGTAGCTGGGTGCGTTGGCACGCACCACGTTTGATATTCAGGAATTATACGATATTAGGATATTGCTTTTGAATTCGGAATGAGAACTGGGTCATTCGCACATTATCGGGGATAAAAAATGGGCTTTTTTACATTGCAGTATGGCTGACTGAATACACAGAAATGTATCAATCAACCTTCTATTAGATGTAATTGGTGAGAACCGAATAATTTTAACAAAGGAATTTAATAGAAAAAAGTAAGAAAACACCAGCGAAGTGCGTGTCGGACTTCGCACATTTAGGGTTCCGTACCAAATGTATATTGGTATTTGTAAGTAAAATATACGTAATGATAAACATTATCACCAAATTTCAAGTACAAAAGGTCAATGAAGGAAGTAAAAGAAATCTTCGGAACAAAATTTTGTGACAGACGACATACAGACGGACAGGTGAGTGACAACAATAGGGCTTCGTTTGGACTCTTCGGGTAAGGAAAGGTTTCCTTACCCGAAGAGTCCAAACGGAGCCAAAAAGAAAGAAGGATGAAGTGTGTATTGTAACAGAAACTGTAAAAGTGAGCTAGGTACTTATTAAAATCCTAAATTAATTTTACTACAGCCTAAACCGCTGACACTGCGTGCATAAAAGTTCCTTTGGTTACGAAAGCGAGCACTAAAGCAGAATTCTTGCAAATTAATCATTTAAAAGGGTTTACAAAGTTTGTACTTTTTGCCGATGGGAAATCTCAATGGGTTGTAGAAGACATTATAGGTATCTGTTAATATTCATTTTCAATAACTTAAAATGTTAAATGTCAATGAACTTCAAACGTAAACCTTTAATTAATAAAATAACCTGTGATATAAGACGAAAAGTTGTAATACGTTCAAAGGGTCGTATCTGACCCAATTTCAGTTTATAACTCCACAGATGTTTTCAGAACTTAGTCACGGTATAAACATATTTTTGTAGAACCCGGGCTGCGGTGAAGCTGAAACTCGTGTAATTAGATGAATTTAGAGTCTTTCATTAAACATATGTTTTTGGGTATTAACACTAATACAGTTTTCTGGAATTTTGGAAATTTCTCGTCGGTAAGGCGAAAATTTGAAGCCACTTATTTAGGCACTCATTTTCGTGGAATATTTCTTAAATCGCATTAAGGAGTGCAATTTAAAAGTGTGGTTTCTTAAATACGATATCACAACTTACCTAATTATAAAGTCTCTCTGTGTTGTATCAAACAATCGATTTAAATGGTTTGGGAGCGTTTTCTGGTTTGAATTAAAAAATATAGTTTACAAACAAAACCAGGAGAACATCTTCAATGATGAACTGAACGCAACATATTCCATCAACTCAGTTTAAACAGCATGAACAAAGTTACACTTTGTACTAATTTAAACCATGGTGGATCAAGAAAGAAAAGATCATTATCATTATCTTCCCCCTATCCCAATTAATTAGGGAGCACCAAGTCTTTTTCTATACCATAAAGGAAGAATAGTCACAAGAAAAACGTTAAATTAAAAAAAAAACCCCAACACTTTTTTTTTTCAAGCTTTAAAACTACATAATTTATCTAGTAGTAGTCACGCTTCGATCGACAATCTATCAAACACGTAATTATCACACGATAGCTTGTAAAACAACCCCGATTAAAACAGTGAAATATCCATATCTTTTGATCGGCTGAACCGATATTCATCAAACATAGTTAAAAAACTCGTTTTTTCGGAGTTGGGGTGTATAAAGGTTTAATAGTTACCTTTAGTTGTAAGGATCGTAGCAGGTGGCGTTCTGTAGTTTCTGCCTACCCCCATGGGAAAAAGGCGTGAGTTTGTGTGTTTTGTAGTTACCAACTCTATATTACTGTAATTTTTATTTTATTTTCACTTCTGAATTTTATAATGGAATTTGAATATTTTTTTTTGACATATCTGGATACTATATAAAAGTTAAAGAGTGATTTAGCAATATTGCTATTCTTGCTGATTGTCTGTAAAGCTTTCATTTCATTTTTTTTTTCTCAATCCTTAAGATGATATAATATTATACGATTGACATCTTTATTTGAATCTGAATTATGTGTTTTTATATTTGCGTTTGACATTTTTATTTGAAATATTATCTGTATAGTATATGAATATCGATTTGACATCATTGAATACTTGTCTGACTATTTGAAGTTTGAAATATAAGTGTATTATTGTTTGATGTAAAATTTTGGCTAAATGTCTTGTTATTCTTTCAATGTTAGTTTGTATCGTGTAGTGGTGCTTGTTGCCAATTATGTTTTTTCGACACAATGTAAAAATTGATTGGAATGAAATAAATACAAATAAACACTTTCGAAAACCTTTAAAAAAAGAAAACTAAATCAAAATCGGTTCATCCGTTTAGGAGCTATGATGCCACTGACAGATACACAAACACACACAGTACACACGTCAAACTTATAACACCCCTCTTTTTCCTTCCGGTGTTAAAAAGGTAAATATTTGGCAGTGGCATTTGTTAATTAGTAGTGAGTACATTGCTCGCAGAAAGGATAGCCGACAGTGCCAAAAAGTTCTGGAGTGGCGACCGCGTACCGGAAGACGCAAGCGGGCTAGTTGCAGGAATCTGCTGGATGCGAGATGCCCGATAAGGCGACACCTGGGAGACGCCAATGTTCATCAGTGGACGTCTCTTGACTGACTTTATGATCCTGACCGTTAATTGGTAATTGTTAATTTTTATTTAGTTGAGGGAATAAAACGCGCACTCGTTTCACACCCGCGCGAACCAAATTTTAGTACTTTTTTGTACTTTCTATGACTTAAAAAAAAAGCCTCAAATCAAAATGTGGATAATTAAATTGTCTTTGATATGACGACAATTGCATTAAAATACGCTCAGCGGTTTTGGTGCTATTGTTATTTTTTTGTCCGTGTCAGACATAATTTTACAAATTAATTACACTATGTTACACGAATAAAACTTAAATTATTTTTCTATCTAATTACTAAGAAAATGGTCTAATGTAACAAATATTTTTTCCCAATAAATGACGACTGGCCGTTTAGACGTGATTCTCATTTTAAAATCAGCTACTGAACAGTATTTCAATATCAGCAGTAACAGTGAACGGCTTATAATTTCAAGCTCCGATAGCTTTGTTTGGGGTGTGCAGCCGGCACCATTTTGTTTCGGTTACTAATCGTTCGGAAGTAGGTCGGACGGATATAAACATAGTGTCGGGGGAAGTATTTATTTAGTGTTTTTGAGGAAACCTCTTTGTTTATTTACTTTAAATATTATTTGTAGTTCATACTTATTCATTAATATTATAAATCCGAAAGTAGCTCTCTCTGTCTGTTTGTTAGGTTTTCATGTCTCAACGGATTTCGATGAAACTTGGCAAAATGGTAGAACATGTTCTGGATTAAGTCATAGGATACTTTTTATCCAGGTAGTAGGTATGTTCCCAGGATAATTTCAATTACCATTATTATTTTTTGAATAAAAATTAACTGACGATTGAAAAATTGACCCTTATTCTAGTGGGTGCAGATAGCATAAATAAGAAGATTTAGCTGATATGTAGGTAATTTAAATCTGATACCTGCTCGGTCCTTTTTTCGCATGGGTAGGCACAATAAATTTTATCAATAGTATTGAATTACTGATAGGCCAGGATGGAATTGCTTTTACGTGGAATTTTATAATAATATCGAAGTCGAAATTGTTTAAAATAAAATTGTTTAAGTTGGTTAAGAGAAATATCAAAATTGTGAAAAAGAAACAAGTTTATGATAATTTTGCAGTCGATTATCAAAAATCGTGTCTTCATTATTATTTTTTTGATTTTTTTTATTATCTCAAAATTCTATATAAATATAGTCTCCAAAAATGCCCACCCGTTACCACTTCCTAGTGTTTTAGCTGGGAAGAAGAATTCAACTAACTCCTAAGCTTTTATTATAATAAAACGTCTTTCTTTAGAGGAATGCCAACTGGCAATCATCTTTATTGTACCCAAGAATTTAGTCACTATCGTCTAGGTATAGACATTTGCGATACCAAAGACTTCGATCAACAAGACCTACTAAACACATACTTTTACCTTTTTTTTACTTTTAACTTTTATTACGTAAACATCATCAAAATATAATAATCATTCTTTTTTTTTAACATGGAGAGGTATTTTTTGGTTTCCGGAACATCGTAACAACCCATACCTGACGCGATCCTTTTAAAAACTTTCAATGGAAAAAAAACCTTCGGCTTTTAATTCAAAATTTTTGAATACATTTCAATGGAATCGAAAGGAAATAAAGGAATGTTGAGGCAAAAAAAATAGCAAAGAAGTTACGATTTAAAATGTAAATAAAGAATGAGTCGGGGGAAATCAGAATCGCAATAAGAAAGTGTGTTTATTTCTTTATTGAAGTCTCTTAAGTGTTGGATTGATAGCGAGTTCCAGTTTCTTTTATGAACGTTAATCGTCTTATTTATTTGCTTTTTGAAGAGGATTTTGGAATGTTGTACTTTCAGTAAGTAACTTACTTAGCTTTACGTTTTCTAATCAAACAATATCAATACTATAATAAATATGTAGCAAAAGACGTTTTTGTATATCGAAATTATTAAAAAAATATTGCCATGGTGTTAAAGAACAAAACCCATTTCCATTTCTGTTTATTTGTGCATGTATCAAAAAAAAATCCGCAACCAATGAATATAACATTTACACATAAAAATTGTGCGTCACTTGAAGTATTACATAGTTTTTGATTCATCGCAGTCAGTTCAGGTTATCAAAAGTTAGATGAACACACGTTAAAATTGTTCAAGAAGTAAAATATCACAACAATAATTCAGATACTCGGTCAGTTGAACTCCATATTCGATAGATGGGCGTTGCGTATTTGTCGTCATTTTCTGAATGGCGGTGGTGGATTGAGATGTACGGATACCATTTTGCGTCAATAGTAAAATAAATGGGTCAATATTGGCTCACCTAAAGTTCTTTACCCGAAATTGTTCTTCATAACGATTTATAATCCGAATGATCACTCTTCCTAAAATTTTACATCCTAAAGTTTTCATTCATACTATTTGTAGTGCTACCGGCGATGTTCATAACACTCATGTTTCCGAAAATTGTAATTAATAATATCATTAATGTAAATATATTTAAACTCCTACTGTTTTTTATCATAACGCTTTTATCCCTAAACATAATTACCATAATATTTTCACTCATATTTAGAAAGAAACATTTACCAAGTGTAATAAAAAATATAAGTGGGTAATTATGTCTAAAAAACCAACTGTTTAGAATGATTAAAAGTCGTTTCACTGATTTTTGTCTTAAATTAATGAAATTTAGTTCAGAGTGTCGTCTTGGGGGCACTATGAAAAAAATACTTAGAACAATTTCGCGGCCAATTTCGAGGTAGCGCTCGCCGGCCGCTACGGCGGCACCGCTCGCTTCGCTCGCTCGGCTCGCGCGCGGTTGGTCACAGTTCTAACCTAACCTAACCTATGGATATCTTTGCAGGTACACACCGCTATAAATAAAATTAGAGTTATGTGAAAATTAAAGCCATGTTAAGTGAAAATAAAGTTACGCAAAATTAATGTTTATAATACTGATTATTATGAATAAAAATAAATCTAAACAAAAAAGATATGACTTTGAATAATAGTGTAAAAGATGGTTATGTTGAGAAAATATAGGAAAACAAATAAAAGTATAATAAATGTTTATTGCTACTGACATTATGAAGTTGAATGCTTCGGAATATTGCACATTAGAGACAGAGTAGTTAGGAATTGTGATTGTTAGGATGAAATATGTTAGGAAGAACATTTTCGGATTTCCAATTATCGGAGTTCACAATTTAGGTGAACTTTGGCGCACCCAAAATAAATTATATGGTTTGGACGATGGGATTTCTGCCGTTCTTTGGCCTAGTACGCTAATACGACTGCTATATGTGTGGTAGTATTGGTGCCTTATATTTCTCAGTAGTATCACAGAATATCCAATCCGGATTGGAGCCCGATTAATTACAAAAGACTCGCCCTCTTTCAATTTGGGACTTATAAATCTGGGTTGACCGTTGGTACTTCTACTATCCAGTCTTCAGTCTTTTGGGGAATATGGGACTTATACATATAGGTTTTTGTGTTTTGTTTGTGTTCAATTTCTCGTAGTTAAGTCTTCAAATGCAATTAGAAACCTAATCATAACAAACCATTGAAACCTTACGTTCACTTTGACTATTGAACAAAGTTCATTGCACCCCTTTAAAGTTCGACAACACATCATTGAGTCCCTTGGAAAATGTTCAGTGGCAACGGTGATTGCTTATCATTAGGCATGTTGGATAAAGAGTTTGCTTCCAAAGAAGATGAGAGAAGAGATGCTTTGGGTTTTACATTTAATGCACCTTGTAGGTTGAAGGACCGAGCATTAGTTGCTACTTCGTTGGTTGATTCTTCGATTAGTAGGCAATAAGTAGGTTACTAGGAAGAACCAGTGTGAATGCAATATTTAAATAAGTATTAAACGAATCCAAAATTTGTATGCCAATTAAACATAGGGATCCTAACTTTAGAATTAGATCTTATGTTTTTTATAAATAAATAATTTGAAATTGGAATCATCGACACGGGGAAGAAGAAGTGTGAATTTTCATTTTATATAATGTACGGTTTGTGTAATTTAGATTAAGTTAGTACCTATAACGGTATGGAAACAAATAAGTTCAAAAACTAAAAACCGACTACTGAAAAAAAAACCAGCCAAGTGCGAGTCGGATTGGCTTCCGTACCATTATCGCAAAAAACGGCAAAAAAATCACGTTTTTTGTACGGGAGCCCCACATAAATATTTAGTTTTATTCTGTTTTTAGTATTTGTTTTTATAGCGGCAACAGAAATACATCATCTGTGCAAATTTCAACAACCTAGCTATCACGGTTCATGAGATACAGCCTGGTGACAGACGGACAGACAGACAGACGGGCCGCGGAGTCTTTCTCTCTTTCGGTACGGAACCCCAAAAACACGCTCTAAAAGTATGAAACTAGAAAATATTCTCATCTAAAATTGTTATGTACAAACTATTCGATATGTATCGGGTATTAAATAAATAATCCCTGTTCAGTGATACCACACATGATGGGGTGACGCGAAATGATATTTGTTCTTTACTTCATGCCCCCTTGAGAACACCATATTCAAAGTAATTTGACATCACATAGCCTATAACCAGCGGACAAACAAGACGCGTCAAATGACACTTCATTTGTCAAATTATGATAAGTAGTTAAGAAGTTATGAGGGAACAGATGAACATACATACATACCGGTCAAAAACATAACCCTTCCTTTTGATTCGCCGTAGTCAGATAAAAATAAATAAATATAGCTTTTCATTTTATCTAAGAGTAGCAACTTCGGTTAAGATTTACGTTGGTGGTGCCACGGGGTCCCGGCGCTAAGAAAGAAAATTTGGTTCAAATAAAATCCACTAGATGGCGAGACATGCGTCGATCTGTTATTGAATTTTGTGTAAAAATATTAAATTTTCTAGGATTGATCATAAAAATTGTGCTTTCTAGTTTAACCATTCTTAAGCACAAAATAATGGAATATTAGGCTCTTTATTCACATTTCAAAGATTATTTGAATGGATCATTTAAAATTCATGGCGATGGCGCGATTTTAAAATTCTGAAGCATTCCGTTCGATTTTTTTAATTTGTAATGTAACACATTTTGGTACAATGAAACTGTTAAACGTGTAAAAAATACTATAAAACAAATCGTCACTGTATCTAAAGAAATAAATATTCACGAACCGAATAAAACCTTTTACTTGCAAGTCACTGGTGAAACCAATCGCTTGGCAGATAACCCACCGCGGTCGAGGTGCCTTTAGTAAAATAATCTTTTTAGGATTTGTATAGGATGAGGCATATGTATGCTAGTATTATAATATCCGAGGTGGTGCCTTGGTGCAAATCAATTCAAAATTAAAAAAAAAACTACGAAATACTCTCCCAGATCAGTATGGCCGTGTCGCCGCGTAGGCGTGAATTTGCTAATTTACTATCCTAATTAATCATTTTAAGTGTCAATGTCTATTTAAGTTGGGTTTTGAGTTCAGCGCCATCTATTGGCTCACTGTGGAATCAGTTATTAATCGAAGATCATTTCGAATGAAGATCATTTGTTATGCTAATTTCAATGTTTAATTAATACGAGATCTTTAAATAAAACAGGAACACTTATTGTAGGACTTTTGGATTTGTTCTCATTTTAACTATTGCACACTTGACGAAGTAAATGTGTTTGATTATGTTATTCTTATTAATTTGTCAAACAATGGCGGATGTTATAATTTCTATGACCAATAACCAGATTTAATAATTAAATACGATAACTAAACAAATTTGAGTAAATTATTAAATACTAAAAAGTCATAAGACTATTTTACACAGCTATGTAATAATGAGAAACCTTCTAATTAGTAAGATTGTCAGATCACCGGAAACTTGGGTAGTTTTGTTATTAGATGACTATTTTCTATAATAATCTACAAACAACTTTGTATTTGTGAGTATTGGGGTTGTTTAATGTTAAAATAATTAACTGAGCAGCATTTAAGTATTGTTTGCTAGCTTTATTCAACTATCCAAGTAATTAGTGTCTAAACAAAAACAATATGGAAGTCCCGCCCACTTAGAACGCGCATCGCGCGGACTGTGTGTAAAAAATAATACTGATGAATAAATGTAATTGAATAGATATTTAAAAACCTAATAAACATGTAACGTTAATTGTCATAAAGTGATTGTGTAATCTATAAAAACATTTAAAAAGAGTATCCTGGAGTTTCTGGCTAGATCTTCTCCAGCGATCGACGAAGGCTTTTTGATCTAGCAAGCCACACGATGTGGTTTTAGCTTCATGTTCATTTGAAAACTCAAAGTGCCTGTAACTAAATCAAATAAACACTCTGTGTTTCAATCCAGTGTTGTGTGTTATTGAAGTTCATCCGCTCCAGTCAAGAATAAAGGAATTGCTTCTAGACATTGGGGTTAATGATGGCGGTCCTATGATTCATAGGTACTTCGACCTGACATATATGTCACGTCGAAGTACCTATGTATCGTAGGACCGCCATCTTTAACCCCAATGTCTAGAGGCAATTCCTTTATTCTTGACTGGAGCGGGTTACTTCAATAACACACAACACTGGATTGAAACTCAAGAGTGTTTATTTGATTTAGTTACAGGCACTTTGAGTTTTCAAATGAACTTGAAGCTAAAACCACATCGTGAATTCGTGTGGCCTGCTAGGTCCAAAGCTTTTGTCGGTCGCTGGAGAAGACCTAGCCAGAAACTCCAGGATACTCTTTTTAAATGTTTTTATAGATTACACAATCACTTTATGACAATTAACGTTACATGTTTATTAGGTTTTCAAACATCTATTCAATTAGCAGATTTATTAAACAGTTTTACAGTTATTATTTTTTACACACACCATGTACCGTACGCGCCATGCACGTACTCAACAATGGGCGGGACTTCCATATTGTTTTTGTTTAGACACTAATTACTTGGATAGTTGAGTAAAGTTAGCAAACAATACTAAAATGCTGATCAGTTAATTATTTTAACATTAAACAACCTCAATACTCACAAATACAAAGTGGTTTGTAGTTTATTATTGAAATAGTCATCTAATAACAAAACTATTCAAGTTTCCGGTGATCTAACAATCTTACTAATTAGAAAGTTTCTCATTATTACATAGCTGTGTAAAATAGTCTTATGACTTCTTAGTATTTAATCATTTACTCAAATTTGTTTAGTTCTCGTATTAAATTATTAAATCTGGTTATTGGTCATAGAAATTATAACATCCGCCATTGTTTGACAACTTAATAAGAATAACATAATGAAACACATTTACTTCGTCAAATGTGCAATAGTTAAGATGGGAACAAATCCAAAAGTACTACAATAAGTGTTCCTGTTTTATTTAAACATCTCGTATTAATTAAACATTGAAATTAGCCTACGAATTATGAATCAATACTGATTCCACAGTGAGCCAATAGATGGCGCTGAACTCAAAACCCAACTTAAATAGACACCGACACTTAAAATGATTTATTAGGATAATAAATTAGCAAATTCACGCCTACGCGGCGACATATATGACCAACCAAAAAGTAAATTGCTGTATCGCTGTCGACGGTTAATCTGAATGTAGGATGACTGGTTAAACTAAGGACATCATATTTTATTTTTCTTTGCACGTGACCACTATTATTTTTGGAAGTCAATCAAACTCGTGGTCCACCTGATCGCCGCGGCCTATGACCATCTGCATTACAAGATCTATCGTAAATCTGCGTATATTTACTCCAGGATCTATACCTACCCTTCCAGAAGGGATAAAAACGCTGCTTGGTGGTAGAAATAGGTGTGGTATTACTACTCATGGAGGGCAGTAGTGGCCCAGTGGTAACGATCCCGATTTCGAAGACCATGGAGTCGAACCATGGCAGGCACTTTACTTGTCTGATTTATTTAATCATCACTGCTCTCAATACGGCGAAAGAAACCATTGGAAACTGGCTAGGTATTATAAACAAATATCCGAAGACATGTGACATCAATGATTATGGCCCAGCAGTACTACACTGAAAACTTCGCACTGTGAAAATCTAGGTATACTGAGGTTGAAGTGGGTTGGCACTCAACCCAGAAACCATAAACTGCTAGCAAACTCCATGCTCACTTCACCAATTTTTTACGGTAAGAATGTTTGCAAAATAGTACTGCTGTTTCTGCCACAGAATGGAGCCTTGTATCCCAGCAATTAGAACTGTTGTATGTTTTGTATATCCCCCGTTTAACCAGTCACCCTGTGTAATGTAAACAAATTGTAAGATTTTATCTGGCTACCCGCAACGCCAGTCACAGACAAGCTACCTCTTTTGTTCACACACTCGATTAAAAATGAAATTAAAACCCGATTAAATTATATCATGTTATGGAAGCCTTTTCATCATGTGTTTGCATATAATCGCTATGGAAATAAGGACTGAAATTTAAATATTTTTTATTTTAGAGGTCCTGTATGGCTCGTATTATGTCTCCAGTTAAAACTGAGTAGGTTACTTAAATGTTAGCTTGTAATATTGATCATAATTTTTTAACATCGGAAAATCATTAAGTGTGGACGCACTCAGCGAAAGAATACCAACCTGTCACGTAATTCAAGTGAACACTAAACTTGTTGAATTAGGTGAACCGCGAAGTGAGAATTCCCCCGGTGAGCGGCGGTGATACAGAAATTAAGAGCGCCCGTCAGCGTGCGTATATGCGTTGTCTGCGAATGTTATTTATCATTGGGTAGGACTAGTTACTGAATAGGAATGCAGGAGTGAATAGAAACAAAACTATGAAAAGATTTTTTATAGTTTCTTAAAAATTTGTATGCAGCATTTAAGTAACTACTTCGTTATATCAATTAAATATAGAACAAAACGATCATCATCATCAATTTTATTTTATTTTATTTTTTAAAGTTTATTTTAAAAGTGCTTTGTCCTGTGTAACTAATATTTTTTCAGTTCAATTTACCATTATGTCATTATGTTTTTATTTTAAAATTGTTTAACTTAATAGTATTTGTAAAAAGTATATACACATTTTGCATTTGGTTACTCTTGAAGATTTTTTGCCGTCTGGTTTGTCATAATGTTGGTAAATACCAAGGTTAATTATATATAAGGAGAGATTTTTTATAAGTATGTCATGTTTTTATTTTTATATGTTTTACTATTATCTTGTAATAAGAGTGTATATTTTAGTTTATATTTAGTCGGTAATCTTAAATGAATGCTGTGGCCTCCTATGATTGAGAGAGTGCACTTCTCATTACTTAATATTGATGATTCATTGTATTTTTTGTGTACATCTTTCGTTGGAGGTCCTAAATAAATAAATAAATCATTTCAGCCGAAAGACGTCCACTGATGGACAAAGGCCTCTCCCAAGCGTCGCAACACCGATCGGTCCTGTGCGTTTTGCATCCACCGGATCATCCATCTCCTGCAGCCTTGACCAGGTCGTCGCTCCACCTAGAGGGAGGCCTCCCAACGCTGCGTCTTCTGGTACGCGGTCGCAACTCCAGAACTTTTTGGCCCCAATTGCCATCCGTTGCTCGCAAAAGCTGCCACTTAAGTTTGTCAATTCTTCGGGCTATGTCTGTTACTGTGGTTCTCTTGCATGTGTTCATTATTGTGTTGCCAGCGATTACTTACGGGACAGACGTGGTCGCTCACAACGGGCCTCATCAGAAGGCTTAAAATCATCCAAAGGGCAATGAAAAGAGCTATTCTTGGAGTTTCCCTGCGTGTTCGAATCAGAAATGAAGACAAATCACTCATGTGTACATGAGATTATAACGGAATTAGGTCCTAATAATGACACTTATATTACAAAGGCGAAAGTTTGTGAGTGTTTGAGATTTCTTCACGCCAGAAAGGATCTGGATGAAATTTGGCACAGTTATATATTATAGTCAGGAATACTTTTTTTTTTTTTTTTTTTATATATATTATAGGCTCGCGCTTGACCACTATCTCACCTGATGGTAAGCGATGATGTGGTCGACGGTGAAGCACGCTTGCCTAGAAGTAACCTATTCACTCTTGACTTAAAGACTCCTAGATTGTAGCTATCGGGAAACACAGACTCCGGCAGGGAATTCCACTCCTTAGCTGTACGCATAATGAAAGTATTTCCAAAACATTTAGTGCGTATGGGTGGTATGTCTACCATGTAGCGATGGCGCATCGCCGTACGTCTTGTAGTCCGATGATGAAACGGGCTTGGTGGAATTAGATCATGCAATTCCATCGCACACTCCCCGAAATGCAACCGATAAAAGACCGACAAGCTGGCAACTTGGCGACGATGTTCAAGGCTCTGGAGCTTTGACTTAACCAGTGCCTCATCGCCGATGAGCCTTTTGGCCCGCTTTTCGATCGACTCTAGTGCATCAAGCTGGTATTTGGCGGATCCGTCCCAGAGATGAGAACAGTACTCCATGCATGATCGAACTTGCGCTTGATACAAGCTGAGCAGCTGTTCTGGCGTGAAGTACCTTCTAACCTTTGCAAGGATCCCCAGCTTTTTGGCAGCCAGCTGAGCCTTTGCCTCAATTTATGGGCCAAAATTAAGAGTCGATGTCAACGTAACGACAAGAAGCTCAAGATGGTCAGTTATTGGCACGGTCACATCTCGGAAAGTTGGAGCCGGTTGAAATTGGCTCTTTTTAGCGGAAAAAAGACACGCCTGGGTTTTAGCGGCATTAAACCTGACCAGATTGGCATCGCCCCATTCGGAGACTGCCTGCAAGGACAGGTTCAAGCGCTCCACCATGGCCTCCCGCAGAGACTGGATCTGAGGTCCGGTAGCTCAAGCGTTGGACATGTATCTCTCAGCAACAGTGCTGTCGTCTGCATACCCAAAGGTGCCGGGTTTTAGCAGATCGTTAATATGCAGCAAGAATAAAGTTGCTGAGAGTACCGACCCCTGAGGGACCCCGGCATTGATATCCAATTGGTTCGACGAGCAGCCATCGATAACCACTCGAATGGACCGATCTCTCAGGAAGTCTGCAATCCAATCACACAGACCACCGGGCAAACCGAATGAAGGAAGCTTACCAATAAGGCTTTCGTGCCAAACCCTATCAATTGCCTTCGAGATGTCGAGGGAGACGACAAGCGCTTCCCCGTGCTTCTCGATGGCCTCACTCCAGATGTGAATGACATACGCTAGAAGATCCCCAGTAGACCGATTTCGGCGGAAGCCGTATTGGCGGTCACTAAGGATATCGTTAGCTTCTAGGTACGCCAGGAGCTTTGTATTAAGTACACGTTCCATACTCTTATAGAGTATGGAGGTTACAGATATGGGTCTGTAGTTGGCCGGGTCAGCTCGACTGCCCTTCTTGGGCACGGGCTGTACGTTAGCTAGCTTCCAAGCATTCGGCACTTTTCCAGCCTCATACGAAAGGCGGAATAGGCGTGTCAAGATCGGAGACAGTTCAGGCGCACAGGTTCTAAGAACAATTGCTGGAATGCCATCAGGGCCGCTAGCCTTGTTCACGTCGAGGTGGCTCAGCACCCTATGGACGTCCTTTTGGTGGATACGAATGTCCGACATACTCGTCTCGCATCCATCAGGAGAAGGAGGGGGCCGCGCGTCACCAGGATTCAGACGTGAAGATGCCGCATAAAGAGAGGCAAATAAATTTGCCTTCTCCTCAGCGGAGTGTGCCAGCGACCCATCGGGTTTCAGCAGTGGTGGTAGTGAGGGACGGCAAAAGTTCGACTCGACCGACTTAGCCAGGGACCAAAACGCTTTACTTCCTGCTGGGTAAGAAGCAAGTTTGGCCCCTATTCGGCCAATGTGATCGAACCGAGCCCTTCGCAACACCAGCTTGCAGGACTTGGCAGCCCTGTTGAAGGCCTTCTTCTTCCGAGCCACCTCACTCGTCTTGCGCGATCGAGCTTCGACCCAAGCCAGGTACGCCTCATGTTTAAGCGCGTCGGCGCGCCTACATTCGGCGCCAAACCATGGCCGGTCAACGCTGGACATTGTTACGTCAGAGAACGGAATGTAGTACTCCATTCCCTGACGCAACACATCGGTCACGGCGTCTGCGCACGACGATGGATCAGTCGAAAAAAAGCAAGCAGGCTGCCAAGGATAGCATGCGAAGAATGATCGCATACCATCCCAATCTGACCTGTACCGCCAAACCCGCCGGGTGCCTCTTGGGCTGGGATCGGGCAGGGAATAGACGGACACAGACTTCACCAGACAGTGGACGGAACTACCCAAAGGTGAAGCTATCGACACAGAGTATCTGTCCGGATCTGTTGTCAGCAGAAGGTCCAAGCAATTCGCTGTGTGCGAATCAAAATCCGGTACCCTCGTTGCCCCCTGGACCAGCTGGGTGAGGTTTAGCGCAAGCGCAAGCCTACGCATTTCCCGTCCAGCATGGTCAGTGCACTGGTATGGGAAGAGCCACTCCTGGTGGTGGGCATTAAAGTCCCCCAGTAACACTAATTGGGCGGAAGGGTACCGCTGCTGTGCCGCATCAGCCGCCTCACTGAGGTACTCTGTGAGCCTGGATGTCTCCTGATCTCCACTGTGCGAACGGTAGACACAGGCGTAGATAACTTTATACAAACCTGTGTCCACCAGAGCCCAGAGCGTTGAGAATCTGGAGTCCTCAAGGTTACGGAGACGCCGATAGCAAATGTCGTCACGGGCATACATACATACGCCCGCCCGTGGTCTAAAATTGTGCTCCAGGGTGAACCCTGGGTAAGACAAGTACGACACGTCTGACGGATTCGCTATCTGCGTCTCCGTAAGGAAAAAGAGCGCTGGTTTCTCAGCCTCCAGATGGTAGTGGACTGCAGTGATATTTGAGTGCAGACCTCGAATATTGGTGAGGTGCACTTTGTGGGGGAGGGGTTGCAGCCGCTGTTTATCTCCAGTATTCTTTTTCCTTTTCATCATAATATAAAAGAGTGAATGGAGTAGAGGAGTAAGAAGTGAGACGAGGTTTCACGCTGCTAACCTACAGACACGCACTGAAAGGACAGCATCATTGGGGCACTAGTCTGGAGACTGCGGGGACGCCCGAGCCCCCCCGGAATGTCCATCGGGCCCTCCCGTCTGGTCGCCAACCAGCACGATGGTGCATTCCGGGATTTTTCGACAGTTGGCGGGGCAGCCTTTCGTGTGTGGCTGGCACACTACTTGGGCCCCCAACTACCTGCGGTCGGCCAGCGGTGCACCGTGCCTCGGATCCCGCTACCCTCCGCGACTAGTCTCCCGATACATCCCTAACAGCGCGCGTCAGACTGATCAGCCTGCAGTGGAACAGCTATCTCGACCCAACTCCTCTAGTTGGCTACACCGAGCATCGTACCACCGTTATCCAGGGAATATATTCCCTCGGGATAATTTTCGACATTCACGCAGGCAAAGCTTCTGGCAGAAGCTAGTATTCTATAAAGAGAGGGACGTTCCGATCCGGCTTTGCTCGGTTTTTATAAAAAAAAATAGTCCTGAATGACCAAGTGCTGGACTAAAGCATCCCCATATCCTTCCGGACACTCTTTTCTTTCCTCAATTTGAGCCAGCGTTCGATGTGCGTGTCTAGGTCATTTCGCCACTGTTTTCTGGGTCGTTATCGGCGACCTTTTCAAATAGGTACAGGAAGTCTGGAGATTACCCTCCACATTTACCTAAACATACGCACAAAATTTGCACTCTCTATATATACTTCTATAGGTTTGCGAGATGTTCTCTTACCTAATCTCTAAAACATCTTAAAAACACTTCTTAAGTGGTCGATCCCAAACTCTCTTAAACAAAATTGAAGTATCGATTAAAGCCATTATTGAATCAGGAAGGCCGAACATCGCCCATAATGAGATGACAAAGTGCGAACACACTTTTAATGGCTACCGTCATTTCCATAATGTTGTTCATTTTAACGGCCGGGATCAATATTGTGAGCTGTAGACGAATTAATTGGTGTTCATCATTCATTTAATAAATGTTTTTAGCTCGTTTTTAACTGACTTCAAAAAGGAGGAGGTTCACAATTCTTCGGTTTTTTATTTTTATATAATATTTTGCCCGATTACTCAAAGATGCCTGGACCAATTTGGACCATTTTTTCTTTTGTTTGAAAGGATATACTTTCTAGGTGACCCCATTCATAAGGTCAGGATCTGATAATGGGATCCTGGAGAAATCGAGGGAACTCCTAATTTATTATAGGCATACCTATAGCGATTTTGGTATTTTCATCAACAATGCAAGCGGTTGCACTCAGAAAGTATTATTTGGCATAGTGGAACTGATGATGAATACCACAGAGGGTCACTGGAACTCCTTAATGATAAGTATGTTACGGGTATAAGATATATCGAATAGTTAACCGACAATAATTAAGCAAATATTTATATATTTGGTACTTATGAAAATGGTACTATCGAACTGATTAGATGATGAAGCCGGAAGGGGACTGGAACTTCAAAATAAATGATTTTCATGGTAATTTAAAGTACCTACCAAAACTAAAAAGTGAAAATAAAAAAGTACTAAACAAAAAAATAAAATGCTTCCAAAGAAAAACACTACAAAGCGAAAAATAACTATCTTTTCCGAAGTTGGTGTCGAAATATGAAAAACAATAGGTGTTACCTATATATAGACACCGACTATTACCAAACTATTACCGACTACTTTAAACTAAACTGATATTGCTTTTCTCATGGAAATCGGTGTAATGTAGCGTTATTATTCTAAGGTGTGATGTATGTTTATGTCTCAATGCCATCATTTATGTATTTATTTATTCGTTTTACCCTCGCACTGGAACACCTTTCAGCAATTACACTAATGGACCACAAACTTATAATTAACTATTTATTAGTCCAGGTTTCCTCTTGATGTTTTCCTTCACCGTTGTCAGCCTCCGTTCCAAGTCCAACTCCTCAACAAGTCCTCAGTTTTTTTTTTTTTTTTTTTTTTTTTTTTTTTAATAACCCATAGGCTCGCGCTTGACCACAATCTCACCTGATGGTTAGCGATGATGTGGTCGACGGTGAAACACGCTTGCCTAGAAATAACCTATTCACTCTTGACTTAAAGACCCGCCTAGATTGTAGCTATCGGGAAACACAGACTCCGGCAGGGAATTCCACTCCTTAGCTGTACGCATAATGAAAGTATTTCCAAAACGTTTAGTGCGTATGGGTGGTATGTCTACCATGTAGCGATGGCGCATCGCCGTACGTCTTGTAGTCCGATGATGAAACGGGCTTGGTGGAATTAGATCATGCAATTCCATCGCACACTCCCCGAAATGCAACCGATAAAAGACCGACAAGCTGGCAACTCGGCGACGATGTTCAAGGCTCTGGAGCTTTGACTTAACCAGTGCCTCATCGCCGGTGAGCCTTTTGGCCCGCTTTTCGATCGACTCTAGTGCATCAAGCTGGTATTTGGCGGATCCGTCCCAGAGATGAGAACAGTACTCCATGCATGATCGAACTTGCGCTTGATACAAGTTGAGGAGCTGTTCCGGCGTGAAGTACCGTCTCACCTTTGCAAGGATCCCCAGCTTTTTGGCAGCCAGCTGAGCCTTTGCCTCAATGTAAGGGCCAAAATTGAGAGTAGATGTCAACGTAACGCCAAGAAGCTCAAGATGGTCAGTTATTGGCACGGTCGCATCTCGGAAAGTTGGATCTGGGTAAAATTGGCTCTTTTTAGCGGAAAAAAGACACGCCTGGGTTTTAGCGGCATTAAACCTGACCAGATTGGCATCGCCCCATTCGGAGACTGCCTGCAAGGACAGGTTCAAGCGCTCCACCATGGCCTCCCGGAGAGACCGGATCTGAGGCCCGGTAGCACGAGCGTTGGACAAGTATCTCTCAGCAACAGTGCTGTCGTCTGCATACCCAAAGGTGCCGGGTTTAAGCAGATCGTTAATATGCAGCAAGAATAAAGTTGCTGAGTGTACCGACCCCTGAGGGACCCCGGCATTGATATCCAATTGGTCCGACGAGCAGCTATCGATAACCACTCGAATGGACCGATCTCTCAGGAAGTCTGCAATCCAATCACACAGACCACCGGGCAAACCGAATGAAGGAAGCTTACCAATAAGGCTTTCGTGCCAGACCCTTTCAAAAGCCTTCGAGATGTCGAGGGAGACGGCAAGCGCTTCCCCGTGTCTCTCGATGGCCTCACTCCAGATGTGAATGGCATACGCTAGAAGATCCCCAGTAGACCGATTTCGGCGGAAGCCGTATTGGCGGTCACTAAGGATATCGTTAGATTCTAGGTATGCCAGGAGCTTTGTGTTAAGTACACGCTCCATACTCTTACAGAGTATGGACGTTACAGAGATGGGTCTGTAGTTGGCCGGGTCAGCTCGACTACCCTTCTTGGGCACGGGCTGTACGTTAGCTAGCTTCCAAGCATTCGGCACTTTTCCAGTCTCATACGAAAGGCGGAATAGGCGTGTCAAGATCGGAGACAGTTCAGGCGCACAGGTTCTAAGAACTATTGCTGGTATTCCGTCCGGGCCACTAGCCTTGTTCACGTCGAGGTTGCGCAGTACCTTACGGACGTCTTTTTGATGGATACGAATGTCCGACATACTCGTCTCGCATCCATCAGGATAAGAAGGGGGCCGCGCGTCACCAGGGTTCAGACGTGAAGATGCCGCATAAAGAGAGGCAAATAAATTTGCCTTCTCCTCAGCAGAGTGGGCCAGCGACCCGTCGGGTTTCAGCAGTGGTGGTAGTGAGGGACGGCTGAAGTTGGACTCGACCGACTTAGCCAGGGACCAAAACGCTTTACTACCTGCTGGGTAAGAAGCAAGTTTGGCCCCTATTCAGCCAATGTGGTCGAACCGAGCCCTTCTCAACACCTTCTTGCAGGACTTGGCAGCCCTGTTATAGGCTTTCTTCCTTTGACCCACGTCACTCGCTTTGCGCGAACGAGCGTCAACCCATGCCAGGTACGCCTCATGTTTAAGCGCGTCGGCGCGATGACATTGAGCGCCAAACCATGGCCGGTCAACATTGGTCATTGTTACGTCAGAAAACGGAATGTAGTACTCCATTCCCTGACGCAACACATCCGTCACGTTGTCCGCGCACGCCGTAGGATCATCCGAAGAAAAGCAAGTAGGCTGCCAAGGATAACATGCGAAGAAAGATCGCATGCCATCCCAATCTGCTGACCTGTACCGCCAAACCCGCCGCGTGCCTCTTGGGCTGGGATCGGGCGGGGAGTAGACGGACACAGACTTCACCAGACAATGGTCGGAACTACCCAAAGGTGAAGTTATCGACACAGAGTATCGGTCTGGCTCTGTTGTCAGCAGAAGGTCCAAGCAATTGGCCGTGTGCGAATCAACATCCGGCACCCTCGATGCCCCCTGGACCAGCTGGGTAAGGTTAAGCGCAAGCGCAAGCTTACGCATCTCCCGTCCAGCATGGTCAGTGCACTGGTATGGGAAGAGCCACTCCTGGTGGTGGGCATTAAAGTCCCCCAGTAACACTAATTGGGCGGAAGGGTACCGCTGCTGTGCCGCATCAGCCAACTCACTGAGGTACTCTGTGAGCCTGGTTGTCTCCTGATCTCCACTGTGCGATCGGTAGACACAGGCGTAGATAATTTTATCCAGACCTGTGTCCACTAGAGCCCACAGCGTCGAAAATCTTGGGTCCTCAAGGTTACGGAGACGCCGATAGCAAGTGTCGTCACGGGCGTACATACACACTCCCGCGCGCGGTTTATAATTGTGCTCCAGGGTAAACCCTGGGTAAGATAGGTACGACGCGTCTGACGGACTCGCTATCTGCGTCTCCGTAAGGAAAAACAGCGCTGGTTTTTCAGTCTCCAGGTGGTAGTGGACTGCAGAGAGATTTGAGTGCAGACCTCTAATGTTGGTGAGGTGCACTTTGTGTGGGAGGGGGTGCAGCCGCTGTTTATATCCTGTATTTTTTTTCCTTGGCATTTTGATTTAAAGAAGAGTGAATGGAAGAGAGGAGTAGGAAGTGAGACGAGGTTCCACGCTGCTAACCTACAGACACGCACTGAAAGGACGCCATCATTGGGGCACTAGCCCGGAGACTGCGGGGACGCCCGAGCCCCCCCGGAATGTCTATCGGGCCCTCCCTTCTGGTCGCCAACCAGCACGATAGTGCATTCCGGGATTTTTCGACAGTTGGCGGGGCAGCCTTTCATGTGTGGCTGGCACACTACTTGGGCCCCCAACTACCTGCGGTCGGCCAGCGGTGCACCGTGCCTCGGATCCCGCTACCCTCCGCGACTAGTCTCCCGATACGCCCATAACAGCGCGCGCCAGACTGGTCTGCTTGCAGTGGAACAGCTATCTCGACCCAACTCCTCTAGATGGCTACACTGAGCATCGTATCCGGAACACGGCCAGGCCGCTTGGCGGTACGTCTTTGCCCAGTGGGTGGTCACAAGCCTTCGGCCGAAGCCTACCACCAGTTGTGTCACCTGATTTGCACCACCCGGGGACCACGTGTAGGGAATCTAAGGGTACTCTCCTACGGACGTGGGTGACTCGGCCCCAAAAAAGTTCCAAGTTAAACTTAGGAAGTAGATTTGTATTGCAAAAGTCACATTGGTACTTACCCGGCTTTGAATCCACGACCTCGCGTTTGGTCTATTTTAGTTACTTTCACAGCATTATGTCATACGGTATTTTACTGTGGGATCGAGCGGCTGACATTGTTTCCATATTTATAATGCAAAAGAGAGCTTTGACAGCCATACATAAGTTAAGTTACCGAGAATCTCTAGGGGAACTATTTAAAAAGAATTATTACAGTTTCTTGCCAATTCATTTATGAAAATATTATGTATGTAAGGAAAAAATATACAGAAAACAATTGTGAAGGAGTAAGAAAAAATATACAAATTTCCACTTACCTCCATATCAAGCAGGAGACAGAACAAACAAGACCAGGCACAAAGAGTCGTTTACAACTGGGATAAGCCCAGTTGCCTAACAGCACGGATACAAATTAGCATTAATATTAATGGGTCCTAACAATGTGAGCTGTTATATTTGATGCCAATAATATACCTATTATTGGCATCAAATATAACAGCTCAAACGCTTGAAAACAGCAAAAACGCTTGAACGCACGAAAATTTGTTCTAGTTTCCACAAGGTCCGTATAGTAAACAGCTCCTGATACAGCCTGTACATAATTTAACATAGTATTGCATTCATTTTGCCAAAGAATATACTTCCATAAGATATGATGTGTAGGTTGTACATATTCACAGTCAGATGTAGAACACTGACATAAAGGCGAGGCAACAAGCTTGAAGGAAAATAATTTACTTTTAAAGTTACCATGCCCTGTGAGAAATTGGGCAACACAGTAATCTACCTTCAGTCACGTTCTAGCCAGCCGCACGTGAACGGATGAAAATAATTGGTGGAGATATCGGCCCTTGATGAAATTATCCCACCTACATTGCAATTCGGATAAAAGTTCCTCCCAGACATCAATATGTGGTTTAATCTAGAGATTTTCTCACGGTCACCCTGCGTTACAAAGTCCGCGTCCATGGTCTCTTTTGTGGAATAGTACATTGCAGCACGTCGCTGCACTTCAAGGTCGACCGGAAGTACGCCAGCAAGTACCGGTAAGGCCTCAGTACTAACCGTCCTGTATGCTTTGTATAAGAATATCAAAGACAAACGCTGACTCTGAAGTAATTTACGTCGTACCGCCCATACTGTGGCCCTATCAGCCCAAACAGGCGCCCCATAGCAGATACAACCCAAGTAAGTAGCCCCATAAATAGTCTTTAAAGTCAAAAAAGACAGACCCCACGTAGATTTAGATATTCTCGTTAAGGCATAGAAGTCCTTTTTTGCTTTTTCACCGACTGTTTTAATATGATCTATAAATGCAAAATTCCTCTCTAACACTAGACCAAAATAGCACACGGACTGCTTCCTTTTTACCGGGACGTTATTAAATTTAATAGCAGGACATGATTTAAGATTACCTTTCAAAATTAGTTGATAAGTTTTGTGAGGAGTAAAGGTCAGGCGGTTTCGATCGCCCCACTGAGATATTAATCGCAGGCAAGTGTCAGCCTAGTTCTCGAAATCCAGCTCGAGTACTTGATTGAATGAGCAGAAGACCGTCATCAGCGTAACCGGTTAATGAACATCCGCTTGGAAGCGGCATCCGGAAGCGAAAATAACCGAACCCTGAGGACATCCCATGGTGAGAGACTTCGACATGGAATGATGGCCGAGTTTGAGTTTCGCGGAACCATTTAAAAAGGTAAGAGGAAACTAAATTGTATGGCTGTGTGGCTAAATAATAACAGCCGCACGGGTCGATCTTCAAGGTTAAACAACGCTTGATGAGGTCGGTCCGTGGATGGGTGACCATTTTCCTCCGTGCCTCGGCAAGCATGTTAAGCCGTTGGTCCCGGCTATCATTTGAAGATCTTTGATAGTCGTTACGGGTAGTCAGAAGCTTGAGATCTTACACCAGTCTGGAGGTATGGTGCTACCCAGTTACTGGGTTGTGGAGGTCAGATAGGCAGTCGCTCCATGTAAAACACTGGCACTTAGCTGAATCCGGTAAGACTGGAAGCCGACCCCAACAACAATTGGGAAAAGATTAGGCAGATGACAATAGAACTGTATGGATTAAGTTATCCGAAATAAATGAATTTGAATTTGAATAAGTAATCAACCCACAACTGCGTCAAAAAGTAGGCAGATAATAATAAGGACCAAAAGACCGAAGTATATATAAACTTTAGATGCTCTAGAATCCAATTTTATCTACAAAAGAGTCACATAAAATCGTACCAATATTATCGTCTAAAGGCTACAAAGTCGGCAATAGTAAGCAATTTGTAAAGATATTTGAGAAAATTGTAATTTTCTTGAATATGTACGAGCTTGTTACATACTTTGAACCATGAAAACGGTTACTGAGTCTTATAACAGCCATTCGTGAAAGCCGATTACTAAAACGATGTGGGTAGAGACACCAGTTATTGTCCATGTGTATTTGAAATTACGTATGTGTGTAACAATAACATGATTGCATTTTTTTTTTATATTTGTTTTCGCAATCATCATCATCATCATTTCTGCAGAAAGGTGTTCACTGTTTTACCAAGTTTCGTTACATCGACCAGACCTGTGCGTCTCGCATCCAGCCAGGTCATCGGTTCACCTAGTGGGAGGCCGTCCAATGCTGCGTATTCTACTGCAGAACATTATAATCTGTTTTAACCGACTTCAAAAACGAGGAGGTTCTTGATTCGACTGTATTTTTTATGTTTGTTACCTCAAAACGTTTTTCTAGGTGAACCAATTCTGAGGTCCTATTTAAATTTGGTGAAGAACTGATGAAGAACTTCGGAGATATACAACAGAACTCTTCGATTAAAAGAGGAAAACCTCTCAGGATTGGTATAATCGCATGTCTGTTTATTGTGTACGCCATTTCATAACATAACATCATGCTGGTACGCTCTACGGGGGTAAGCAGATGTGAACAGTTCACACTACACTACACTACACTCTTATTTCATCGGTTATGTTCTTGTTTTATGTTATTGAGTTGAACTATTCTGGCATAACTTTGGGTTTTATAAGCACCTTACCAGAGAACTTGCTCATTAAGTACTACAACTAAAAAGTGAAAATTAAAACGTATTTTACAAAAAAAAAAAAATACTTCCAACTTCCAAATATAAACAGTACAAAGGGAAAAATAACTTCGATTTCGGCAGTCGGTATCAAAAAATGAAGAAACAAAAACAGAAACACTGACTTCCGAAACTGAAGTTATTTTTATTCACTTTGTTGAGTTTTTAATAAATAAACTTCTGCTGTTTACGGAAAAGCACCTTATTCAACAAGTGAATTAGATTAAGCGTTTAAATACATCATTTTCCTAAAAAACCTTACGCATTTTGTTTTATCCCTAATGAAAATCTCGGAGGGAAACAACTATCAACACGGACGACAATAGTCAGTCTTACCCTCTTATTGGTAAAACAGATATTTGAGTAAAAAAATGCGGAGTCGAGTTTCTTATTCTGATACGCGTAATTTTCGAATAAAACGTGTTTACGCACGATTTGCGATCGAGTAGAGATACAGTTTCTTTTATTGTTGAAATTATTGGGCTCTGAAAGGCGTTTAATGTTCGAGAAGCTATTTTCCTTTTACCTGGTTATATTGTAAGTTATTGATATCTTTTTGCAGTAAAGGGTTGTCTTATTCTGCGAAAGTAAGTTACTTTTGATATTATTATTTTCTTTTAAATTTATATGCGTAGGTAAATGAGCGTACCTATATTCGTAAGTAGAAGGAATAGTTTTGTGAAAGAACGTGACTTGATTAGATCTAAAATATTTAAGAGAACATGTAGACAGGTTACTGGTTCACTTTTACTTTACCTTCGTGATGATTGTGTATTATTATTTATTTGTTTGAAGTTTTAGCATAATGCGAGTACATAATTATGTGAATTATTCATAAGCAAAACTAGACAATCATCGAACGCAAGAAAATAATATTTATTTTTCTTGCACTGATTATAAGATCGGTGTGTGTAGATACTATAGGCGCACCCCTGCTTTACCCATCGAGAAATGCAGGTATGATGTAATGTTGTGTGATTATAAAATAAAAAAAGTAAGTAAGAAACAAAATACATTTATTAAGCACAGATAGATAGATTTAAAAAAATATATATATAAAACATTGTGGCAACTGAAACCCGAACAAGAAATAAGACCACCTCATCATGAATTGTTCGACAGATATACCACGGGTACCAATAACATCACGCATTACATAATTTAAACGCCCGGTATGCACAAACGTCAAAGCATAGTTCGCCAATTACAAGTGCACATACATAGATTAATCAAGTAAACCGCACTGGTTTACCACATCGGCAGACATTAGTGTGATTTGGTGGATTAGCGCGTTTGTAGGACGCCTCATAATGATTATTATTTCGTTGTTAACTTGTTTATGTTTGCCAGTTGCAGTAAACGTTACATCATCACTGCGTTTGGATTTGAGACCGTAACTTAAATCAGTATATAATATTCCAACTGCTGGGACTACCTGGAACATACGTAACGTCTCTGCAAGAGAGAGTGGGGCTAGTACGGGTTGGCGAATGTCACATGTCTGCGAATTTTTATTCCTGGGACATGCCAATTCCCTCACATTGTTTTCCATCGCCGTTTTGAGATAATTAAGGTTGCATTGCCTTAAAGACAAAAAATAACACCGTGATATATCCTAAACTTAAATTTCTTGAAGCATTATTATTAATTTTGTCATTATCAATTAAAAAGGCGGCAGCAACAAACTGGATGAGGAATACTTAGTATTTGGTGTTGGGTCACGACTTGGAAGAGATTTTTATCCAGCCGTGAGCTGCAAAAAGCTGGCCAAACAAAGGAAAAATAACGTTACGCCTGTGGGGGACAACGATGCTACATAATATACAATTAGGCACATAAAAATGACACTCAAGGAGCTTCCTCATTATTCAACCGATCGTGACAGCGGACCTTCATTTGTTTGACACACGATTGTTGCATTGTAGGCCCCGAATTCAGGAAACAATGTAAATGTTTATTCTAGTGAACCTTTGTCCAGTAGTAAAACATTCAAATACATTGTTTTTGGGCGAAGTGTTGGGTCTGTAATCTTATTGGACTAACCCGGCCCGAGTTAAGACACGACCTTTTATAGGTACACCTTTAAGTCGTTTTGTGGAGGTAGATTTCCAATATAATATACACTGAAATACACGACGGCCTACACAGAACGGTTTTGGCTCTAAATAATCTTATTCTTCTTCTGAACTCCCAATAGCTATTGAAAATTTAAAGTTATTCTAAGCAATGTTATTTCCTTAACTGTTCAGAAACACAAAGCCCTGATTTCTGAATAAAGAATTTAAAGTTGAGTACCTTTTTCTCAAACTCTGAAATCTGTCAAAATTTGGCATTAAGGCCAGTATTCCAGCCGCACTGACTCATGCTCATGATAAAATAAAATTAAAAATTAGCGGTATTGATGGGTTTTAATTTGGCACATCATTCTTCAGCTTGGCATATGTGTTTTCAATAGAGCAAGATCCCAGACACCCCAGACGTTACAGGATCTCTCTACTCAAAATATATGGTAGCTATTAAATAGTTTAGTATGCACTCTAAACGGATGTTGGCCAATTAAATAGTTTTCAACTATGCGTTGAAAACTATAAGTAAATACAATAGACTCAGAGCTGGTCGCCACCTTAACTGAGGTCCTATTCACAAGACTGAAATTTGGTCACAGTTTCATTAATACACTGGTGTAAATAATGAATATAAAAGTTCAAGTTAGCAAGTATGCGTACGGTCAAAGTTCATACTCACACTACTCAATCCCAATGATTTTGTGTAGAAAGATTACGGTAACGTTTGGGGCGTCTGGGATCTTGGATTTGAGCACGTTAATGTAAAAAAAAAAAAAACTATGAGTCAATGCTACTGGAATACCGGCCTAAAATATGGTTCTGATGCAATACCCGTATTACACGGTGCCTTTATAAAAAATAAAAGTAAATTGTAAGCCGAATTTCAATTAAAAATAATGTTATCCTTTTAGGAAATCCGTAACAGAAATGATATTTACATTTTGCACCGTTTTTCCAACAATTAATGGCTCCCCAAATTGGCTTTCTTCGCGTTTTAAAACATTCGTCCCTACGTAGAGAATTAAATTTAAAAACCCTGTGAAGTCCGAATTTAACTCGCATAAGAAGAGTTCCGTACCATTGAAAAATTTAGGTAAACGGGTATTGCGAGTCTCGAAATAAACAAACCCTTGGTGTGCAAGGACTATTTGCATTTGATTTTTTTTTTTATATTTGTAACGGCCATATTCTATGTGAATATGAAGTGGCATTACTGATCGCGCGACGCAATATAAATTTCTCCGTGAGGCGACATCACGCAAGAATTATCTAAAACAAAACGCAAATCGGTCGAATTGTATCGCATTGTCTCCATTATGATGGTACTTGCAATTTCACTTTGTAAAAATCACTTATGGGTGTAATATAAATCAAATTGCGTTGAGCCATCAGGGTGGTTGCTAATAGTTCCAAAGATATAGCCATTGCCACAGATAGTCGGACAGCGCTAGCTTAGTAAAAGTGTACCGATTTTCACCCTACGGATACGGAACCCTGAAAGTACCAGGCGAATTTTAAAGCCTGGCTTAAAATTACAGTAAGAGATTATGTTAGATCTAATCTTTGTCCATTAATTAGAATAGACGGATATTACTTCAATCATCTGATATCTTTCTGAAAAAAGATATCATAACTGAAATTCTTTTCATTTCCTTTGTTAACGTAAGGCTTAGTATTTCCCTGGCGTATTATTTTCACGTAAATTTTTCTGTCTTATTTTAGTTGACCTATTTTACTTTTAGGGGTTTTTATTTTCGACTGGTTGTTGATATGTTGGTTGATATGCGAACCGGCGTTCTATGAATAGCAGGTAAGTTAAGTATGTTCTGAAAAATAATTATAGCGCAAGAGTTGTGCAAAACTTCTTTCTAGTGTGTTTGTGATTTTGTTTTGAGGGACTATTTAACTTTATACGTGACGATTTTGTAACTGAATCTGGACTCAAACGGAACTGTTTTGTTTATATTTATCGAAGGCAAAAAAGACATGGCACCATGATAATAAAGTTTTAGGCTTCCGGGCAGTTTTCAAATAAAATTTCAAGTAGTGATAAGTTACAATTATGTTTAATCCGGCCCAATACATAGGGTAATTAAGGAGTAGGTATCTGATGTTGTTTTTTGTTAGAGGTTTTCTATCATTTTACTAAAGCGTTATAAATGATAAATGATTTTATTTCTGTAAGTTGGTTTGTACAAACGCTTTTACATGTCTAACATATTTTTTTTTTAACTAGATGAGGTCGGCGTTTCCTATCTGACTACTCTGAGAAGAAAGGCCGAAACAAACTCAGAGGTCACAGTCTCTATTAAAGTCCTGACAAAATCTTGGTTCGATCATGTGAAGACCATGTAGACTGATGTCTGAAATGGTCTTTTGAGGAAAGAACCAGCCAGATTGAGTGGACCTGTCCAGTCAGTGCACGCATTCGTCAATAACCGAGCAGCTCAACTCAGAATTTAAGGAGCTCAACGATTCGACGAACAATACCAAAGAAAGGGCATTCGGGTAGGCCGCATAAACTACTCAAACTGCCAGACCATGATTAAAAACTAAGATAAATTAAAAACAAAATAATGATCCACATAGTCTTCACATTCACAATAATTAAAATAAAATAATATAATACTTTAAAAAGTGAATATTCTTGTCATTGCAAGAAAACAAATAAAAATATTTTTATAAAAAATTACAAAATTCATGGTGCAAAATATTTAAATTAAAAAAAAAAAACTAAATTAATTGGAGCAGCTCACTCCCAAGCCGTTTTATCCTCAACGTAATCTTTAATGCTATAAAACGCTTTTTGGCACAACTTACGTTTAATGAATGATTTAAATTTATTGAGACTTAGATTTTGTACGTGGCTTGGAAGCATATTATAAAAGCGTACACATTGGCATCTAAACGAGCCACCTATTTTCTTGAACCTTGTTGTAGGTACCACAAATTTGTGTTTGTTCCTAGTATTTATATTATGGATATCACTGTATTTTTTAAACAATTTTATATTTTTATGGGCATATAAAAGATTTTCATAAATATACTGAGAGGGCACAGTCATTACATTAATCTCCTTAAATTTCTCTCTGAGAGAGTGTCTCGGGCTAAATTTATAAATTGATCGAACATCTCCTTTCTGCAAAACAAAGATAGTCTGGATGTTGGCGGCATTTCCCCACAACAGAAAACCGTACGACATTACACTATGAAAATAGCTAAAGTATACTAAACGTGCTGTCTCTATGTCAGTTAAATTACTAATTTTTCTAACAGCATATTATGCTGCGGAGCTTAGCTTCTTTGACAATTTGTCTATATGTGGGCCCCACTGAAGCTTAGCATCCAAAGTTAAACCTAAGAATACTGTGCTATTTTCAGGATTCAATTCTTAGCCCTTTATCAGCACATCAGTTTTCACCTGCCTAACGTGAGGTAGGGTAAACTTAATGCATTTAGTTTTTTTTTTCATTAAGAAGTAAATTGTTAACATTGAACCAGTGAACTACTTTTGAGATCGCGCTATTTACATCGTCCTGACGTTTAAGTTTAAACAAAAGTGAAGTATCATCTGCAAACAACACTATATCATGGTTATCCTTTATGAGGTAAGGCAAATCATTAATATAAATAAGAAAGGACCAAGAATTGAGCCCTCCGGGACTCCCATTGCTACTATAGATCCGGGAGATCTTTTTCCATTAACGTCAACGCTCTGAACCCTTTTACTCAAGTATGAAGTAAAAAGATCCAGAGCGCTGTTCCGGATCTCGTAGTGGCGGAGTATCCTGACCGTTTCGTTTCGGAGGTTCCTGGTTGACCTCTTTCTCGAAGTTGGCCCTCTCCAACTGAATCGTTTGTCTCAGGTAGACATAGGCGTCCACAAATTTGAGTGTAGTCTCCGACCTTGATAGTAGTGAGTGTAACATGGGCATTCAATATCACCTTTATATATTTACCTATTTTTATATTATTACCTATTTTTTCATGTTTAGTCGCATCCAGTTACATGTAACTTAACCATACTGGCGAAATGTGGGTGTAATCCCTATAGGTGTACCTCTGCCTAATTTTTTGAGGAATACAAACGGATATATTTGTCGGGTTTAGTCAATAGCACGGACCTCAAAACAAATCGCAAGCACGCCATCTGGCGGCAAGCTAGAACAACTACGCATTACCGCGCTTTTTCTAACCACTTGCGTGGTCGGGATAGCAGAATATGGCAGTTTAGTACTGACAGCCTTAGAGCTAACACGTCGTAGAATCAGTATCGATCCGTAATATTAGTAAGCAAGACTGTAACTGTGAATATTTTAATAAACCCAGTGTATCAAATAATTTATGTGATTTCATTTGCACGATTGTACCCACCGACCTGCCCACACACGATGTCTTAACTTAAGGAAATACATTCTGACTTTCCGATGGTTTGCATCTATCGGCCAGCCTTGATGCGACATATTTATGTTATGTATTATTTACTAAGAACAAATGTGCGAATAATTAAAACAACCGCTGAACTTTACCGAAAATATCCCGCTAAAATCTAAATTAATTATACAGTGTTAAAAGAATAAATAAAGAAACAGCGGTCACTTTGGATCTGTTACGCCACCTGTCACCCGTTTACGGAAATTTGTTCTTTAAAACTTTGGTTTGTTTCTTCAAAGTTCTTGTTAAGAGATCGGTATTTGGAACTTGTTTATTAAAATTTTGAGTATTTTCGTGATTTCATTTTATTTTAAAAATTGGTTCTGCAAGTGGCTTCGCCCGAGTGTAAGGAAAGCATACCAACAGAAAGTTCTCCCATCCTAGCATGAGGAGTATCTTATGACTTTCTCGATGGTCCGCTTTTTCTCCATTACTACGCAAATTCATCAAAAATTTTTAGCGGTTGATGCATAAAACCGTAACAGTCAGATAGAATATCTTTCACATTTATCCTACTAATATTATAGTTTGGATGAATGTGTGTGTGGATGTATGTTTGTTACTCAATTACGCGAGAACAGTTGAACGGATCTGGATAAAATTTGGCACATAGATAGATTCTAGTTAGGAATAACACAAAGGATATTATTTATCCCGGGAATATGTTACCTCGGGATAATTTTCGACATTCACTTGGGAAGCCTGTAATATTATATAAAATACCTATAGATTAGTATTACTATGGATATGGTACTTTTCAAGTGGTCTCTTGGAACCTTGTAGATAAACGCAACCAAAAAGGTAGAACTTCATTCACAAAGAACTTAATCTATTAGGTTAGAAAAATCACTCACATTTGGTGTCCCTATCTAATTGTGTTCAGCTATTCGTTCCCACATGATAAAATGTAACACGTTTTTTTTGTAATTGTAACATATTTTACAAAAACCAAAGCTAGCTTCTCAAATTGCGTTTCATTTTTATTTCTTATCTGCCACAAGCCGTCTATAGTGGTTTCAAACAAAAGCATACAAATTTTGTTTATCAAAGCATCATCCTCTTATTCAATCACAATCGGATTAAAAGCCATAGCGTTAGTTTGCAAAAGAGGGCAGCACTTTAAAAGCCGCTGGAATTTAAAAGTTCATTAATTTGAGAGCGCTCCAAACTCTTGTGGAAGTGTTGTTACCGTAGTTGCTGTTTTGTTTTTGGGGTTCCGTAGTTAACAAGGTTCCTTGTAGTTTCGCCAAGTCCGTCTGTTCGTCCGGTTATCCGTACACAGCTTAGCTCAGAGACTCTTAGTACTAGAGAGCTATAAGTTGTCATGGATATACATATTAATTATCCCGACAAAGTGGTAATTTGTCTCATGGTGTGGGTTATTGTTGCATAGACCATTCAAAAATATTACGGGTCTGAAAAAAACTATTCTTCGATACAGGTATTCGTTTGTATCTCTCCCTTGCCACCTAAATGGTTGCGATTGGATATGTAAAAAATTTAAACGAAAACCATCACAACTAAGTAGGCTTTACAAGTTTATGAGTAATAGTCGACCAACTTATAAAATGTACTTGGAAAACTAAATATTTTGTATATCGATGTATGGGGACAACAGTCTTCGAAGGGTAAAGTTAATTTTTTGCCTTCATTAGAGCAATGTTCAGTTCTTTCATTATAAGAACGTCAGTAATGTTACCATTTACTTTGGTGAATGTAGCTGTTTATACGGAACCCTCTGCGCGCGCGTCAATATCGCATTTGGCCGGTTTACTTGGTGTTAAAATATACGGTACTACAAATAGGAGTGAATATTTATTTATTACATCCGTTTTGATTACTTATGTTTTATGTCATTGTTTAACGTACTAACCGCAAAATGATTTTGATAAATTGGAATACAGTTTTTTTTCCTGGAATTTTTCAGTAGCAGCCCGGAGTCTTTATTTGTGCCTGGTTGATAATAATAATAATAATAAAATAAAGGAGGCTCCTTTCTCTGGAACCCTGACCGCCGGTAGCTTGGACCCTGTTCCCGATACCGGTGGGACTCTATGTTTTATATTTTAAATATTTTCTTTTTTGTATGTGTTTTGTAAAAATATTTAAAAATGTAACCAATAAGAAAAAAGTTAATTAAAGGAAATAGAAATTAAATGTTTGTTTATCGCCACACATTACATACTTATCGTAACTATTCAATTGAATGATGGCAATATAGGCTCGCCCACTAATAAATGGGACTCAAATATAACTGGCGAAATATGGACATACGAACTATTGTCACGACGTCACACAAATCCTACATCACACAGCAAAGGAGCGATTGAATGTTACATCTGTCCAATATCAACCGTCGGACAGTTGCCCGGACCAGACACAACACCGTTCTGGTCGATGAATCCTACCTTTTCAACGGAGGTTTGTGGGTCTCGGGCAGTTTCCCAGACCAGACACAACACCCGTCTGGTCGGCGGATCCTCCCTTTTCAACGGAGGTTTGTGGGAGTCGGGCAGTTGCCCGCACCGGACACAACACCTGTCTGGTCGGAGGATCTGCCCTTTTCAACGGAGGTTTGCGGGACTCTATACCCTGTTCCGCATGCCTCCAAATATGTTTTGGATTACTTCTCTGATATCTCCGTCAATTATGGACAGATTTTAAAAATTATGTAATTATAATATTAACTATTTTTTTTTGAAGGTGTATTTTCCGAAATTGGTCCCATTTTAATTTGGTGAAGATCTGATGAAATACTTCAAAGATATGCAACAGAACTCTTCCATAAATAACGGCAAATGTCTCGGGATTTTTGCAATAGCTTGTCTGTGAATTGTTTATACCATTTCATAACATAACATCACGCCAGTACGCTCTAAAAGGGAAACGCAGTTGTGTCCGGTTCACCTTGGTACATTCTCATTTTACCAGTTATGTTCAAGTTTCATGATATTCGGGTAATTTATTCTGGCAATATTGCCTATTAGGTAGGTAAAACTAAAAACTGAAAAAAAAAAACTATTTACAAAGAAATACTACCAACTTCCAAACTACAAAGTGAAAAATAACTTTCCTTTTGGAAGTCGGTAGTATTAGTATTTTTTTATAAAAAAGTTTTTTTCTCTATGCAAACTTCGGTGATAACGGGGGAAAACGGTATCTTTTTTACATTTTTTGTCGAAAACTATGCGGTCTAAAAAAAAAGTTTTCTTGAGAATGTGCAAATAGCGCTCTATCATATGATGCCCCACATGTAGGGCATGTGGGGCAGCCCCAATTCGACCCCCTTCCAGTCCTTGTTGTTTTATTATTTTTATTTCTTTCTTATTTGCAAAATAGTTGGGCAAACGTTATCTGAAGCTATTCCAAATTTCAAGTTGACAGCATTAGTAGTTCTTGAGATATTCTACTATGAATAAAATGAGACGGCCAGACACACTCACTCGCACTATATGGATTGCTATTTACCATTTTGGTACGGAACCCTAAAAATTCAACAAAACACAGCAGCTAAAGCGTGTTAGTCAAAATGTCACATTAATTTTGCGAAAAGTTTCTTAATACTTACTTATTCTAAGATGTTCTACGTTGCTTCAATAGTTTACAAACAACATTAAATACCCAATATTTCTACATTACATGTCAACCGAACTACAAAATGTTTTGATAACCTTAATAACGTCCGGACTAACACCGTTTAACCCCAGGGATCGGATTTGGATGTAACTTTCAAACTGGGACGCGACGCTTCACCCAACAAGGTTTGACCCTGATTTACGATATTATAGCAAAATATCTTGTAGATATTGGTTGAATGAGCAACTATTCTTGGGGAAGAGGTTTCTAGTAAAGTCTGGCGTAGGTAGGTAATAGGTACGTACTGAAATATGTGCAAGTGTTTATACACTAGGTGGACCGTTGACCTGTCTAAAGCTCCGAGAATCCACTGGATGAGAGACGCTAATGACCGGCGATGCTGATGTGGCGACGCTTGGGAGAGGCCTACATGAACATAGCAGCTGAAGGTGAGTGCAGGACTTCTTTCGGCTAAAATAATGATGATATTACACAGTGTTTCTCCTAAAGAGGAAAACAGCGAAAACTCTTTCTTTTCGCCAGTAGTATAGTTTCACGGCCGCGAGTTTATTGCCATCGACCGGGTCTATACTGACTTGTTCCTAATCGCTGGTATGTATTTAAAAAATACCCCGAACTTTTGTTCATAATTGCTATCAATGTGGCAAATGTGAGAGGTAATAGTAAATATCTAGCTGCCGCTGCTCTCGAATGCATGAATATTCCTCAGCGTCCTTAGGTTTTTAATTGGAAGGAAACCGACTGTCAGTCGATTTGAATTTAAAGCTTATAAAGATGGATACTATTTAAAATGATATTTAATACATTCACGAATCTTTTAAATTTTAGAGAACCATACTTCAACGTTGAGGTCTGGCTCATATTAGTTATTAAGATTTTATGCAACGTAAAGGAACTTTATAACTGCATTAAGAATACTTAGTGTACTGAAAAATTCCTGGCATCTTACACCGTCTATCTTTTTCGTTCTCTTAGTTTAAAAAAGTTAAATAAAGACAGAAAATAAAGTACTGTTTTAGGTTGTGGTCCAAATTGCGGGCAGGATTATTTCGGGTATTCGGTAAGAAGTAAGGGACAGCTTTAAGGTTGACAGGAAAGAAATGAAAGAGGAAAACGGTTTGGGCTAGAAGATGATTCATTTCAGTTTGACATCAAAGAAGCCGCCTAATAAGCAGATAGGTTCTGCTGGAGCTGTGCTCTATTGTGTAGTTAATCGAATGTTTAAATGTGGAAGTCTGGCTTTTATCTTCACCTACACCTACCTACCTAAACCAAAGCAACAAATTGAACTGATAAAAGGGATGGGTAAAATCCTAACTTTAGGGTATTCATTTCAACACTCAAGAGAGATTGATTTTTTACCTGGCCCAAGGCCTTGCTGTAGTAAAAAGTGCGCTTAACGGGTGCGCAGGGTATGGGAGACTTCCAACTGTATCCTAAGCATAATTGTGATTCGCCTAGACTGTGATCGTGAGTCGCTATTGTGCCATCTCACATGGGTTGTCGCAACGGTGATCAACTATTATTTGTTGTATTATTTGTTTTGTATAGTGTAACGTTGAATAGTAACGATCAACGTTCCTAGCTAAATCACCATAGCAAACTGCGGTAAAAACAAATACATATCAACATAAAATTTAATAAAAAGGTCGCAGGTACAAAAAGCCGTTTCCTATATATTTTCTTTCTTTTAAAATGGAGGTAGGCGCTAAGTACTATCCTAGCCTGGCAGCAGAAGCGGTCACGGTGACGTGGAAGGCCGAGGACTAGGCGCCAGCCGCCAGCAAGAGGACGACCTGCAGAGTTGATGAAGGTCAAGGGTTGTCGGCAGGTTCTTCCGATGAAGGTCCCAGGTGGTTGAACCGGGACTTTGGACACTGGAATTTTCCAATCGTCGTATAAAATACTTTGTCTCCCGGTTTATCCTTGTCTGATTGTGACCGCAACAGCGTAAGCATAGGGCAGAAGGATGTCACAATCAGAACCGGAGCTCTAGAGGTTTTTTTTAAAAAGTGTAATGAAAAAAGACATTTAAAGCAGGTAAGCGCTAAAGAAATAACAAAATAATAGGTACCTAAATAAAACACCAACAGAAATTATAGAAGGGGTGATAAGATTTTATCATGTAATGGCCGTAATCAGCATGATTAAGAAAAAAGTAATATTGTCAACACTTACCCAATACGGGGTTAACACTGAAGCTAGATTTATTTCTAATGAACACACTCGTAGTGGTTATGATTCAAACCATTTTTTTTTTAAAGTACACGTAAAATGACACGCTGAGTATGTAGGAATGATACTATGGAGCGAGTGTACGTGTAATCAGCTGAGATGTCCGATCGTCAATGCCGTCAGGTGCGTTGACAAAAGCCCGAGTGATGTTTCTTAATAATTCTTTTTATTTTTTATGTGTGACTACCGTCACACGGAAAGTTATCGAGTTGAAACGTAGTGCAGTGACTAGTCGATTTTTTCAATATCTTTACGTTATTAATGTTTATATATAGTTACATATTAGGCATAATTTATCCTATTAATATTATCGCCTACAAAGTGTTTGTTACTTATTTTAAATTATTAGGTTTTAAGATTCCTGTTATTATTTTAGTTGATATGTGCGTGTTTTTACCGCAGTTTGCTATGGTGATTTTGCTAGGAACGTTGATCGTTAATATTCAACGTTACAATAATGTCAGTATAACATTTATGTAAGTGTTACAGTAACAGTTGTAAGTTTTACCAACAATTTTTGAAGCATAGGTACTCGAATAAAGAGAAATTATATTCAATTAGATCTCTTGCTATCAGTGAGACCCAACCCCGATGCACGGCGGCGGCGGTTGCAAACGGCGCCGCTTGCCAGAATTATTAATACTCCTCCAGCGCCGCGGTGACTTGCAACTTCGTCTTCAGACCCTTGCCTGTGTTAGTGAGATGTTAGAGATGGACTTGCCTTTTGTTAGTGCTGTAAAACAGCAAGTCCAGATAGGTTAATTTGATGGAAGAGTTCGTTTGATGTTACTAGAACATTCATTAAACCTTGTCTTTATCTCGATTAATGTCAATAATTTGAACTAGTTATTGACAATAATGGAGGTTTTTGCTTTTGTTTTGACGACTGAGTCAACTGAAGTTCCTTCAAACGGACTTACGATATATGCTTATATGTTTGTAAACGCACCCACGATACAGGAAGAAATTCCTAGTGTGGGGCAACGTTTTTTTTTAAAAAAAAGAAAAGAAAGAAAGAAAGATGCCTTTGGATCAAAAAGAGATAAGGAAACCAAATTGGTACCGCGTGGTATGTTAGTTTGGTTTATGGGGTGGGTACTGGGCACGGCACCGAACTGTAAACGCACCGGCAATATTTTTGGACGACGTACTTGTAAGGGAAGATATATATGGAGAATAAGTAGGTAATAAAGTCATAATTATTATTTTTGTATTTTATTTCATCATTTTCAATTCTAGTGTTCCGTACCCAAAGGGTAAAAACGGGACCCTATTACTAAGGAGCTGTCTCCACGAGCGAGAGAATCGCGGCGTTATTATAGTCCGCGCCACGTATTTCTATACATTCTCTTAGGGGCCGCTTTCACGAACGAGAGAATCTCGACGATATTATACGTGGCAATCGATAATATCGCCGCAATAATCTCGCTCGTGGAAACGGCTCCTTAGATTCCACTGTACGCCTATCTGTCTGTTACCAGGCTGTATCTCATGTACCGTGATAACAAGACTTTTGAAATTTTCACAGATGATGTATTTCTGTTGTCGCTATATCAACACAGCACAGTCTTGTTTAATTCATATACACAATCCCATTATTTATCAAAAGCAAGTTAATTCTGTGAGTTTTCTTGAACATGAAGATTTACATTCACATAATTTTTTTGCTCTACATTGCTGTACAAAGAACTTAACGTCGGTACCAAAGCTCCTAAGAAAGTGGTTGATCTACTTTAATAACCCAGGTATCGTTGATAATGTACCATACAATACAGACGATACTATAAATTCCGGTAGGTACATCAAGATGAAATAATACTTCAATAATGATAAAGGATCGGCGCAAAACGAATTAGGTATTAAATATGTTAATATCGGTTCTTCCACAAGATTTTTAAAGGAGATTCTGATATAATTTTCTTGTTTGACCAATAAAACTATAACCAAGTTGTAAAGATAACAAAAACACGTCTTACATTTTCGTTTACAATTTTATCTCAATTTTAATCCATTGAAAGTCCCGCGAAACACAAAAAAACAGCTCAGTAAAATTAACGTTCGAAGCTAAGTCCCCAGTTTTGTTATTCCCTCCTCCCTTATCCACTTCATCTTAAGTGATAATAAACACTGGTCCAAACTGGATTTGAGGGGCTTTTTATAATTCAACAGCAATTTCTGGCCGCTTAACAAAATGCACTTATCTCTTTTAAGTTGGACTTGATTTTTTTGAGTCTAGATAATTTAAATGAGGTATTATAACAATCATTTTTAGGTTTCAGTAGCCAAATGGCAAGAACAGAACCCTTATGGATTCGTCATGTCTGTCTGTCTGTCCGTCCGTATGTCACAGCCACTTTTTTTCGAAACTATAAGAACTATGCTGTTAAAACTTGGTAAGTTGATGTATTCTGTGAAACGCATTAAGATTTTCACACAAAAATAGAAAAAAAAAAACAGTTAATTTTGAGGGTTCCCAAACTTAGAACTGAAATTCATTTTTTGTTTGCCTCAAACCCATAGGTGTGGGTTATCTATGGATATAATTCTCTTTTTTTAGAAGTTACTGGGACACACACACATTTTAGCACTTTGGAAGTTTCTCTCGCGCAAACTATTCAGTTTAGAAAAAAATTATATTAGAAACCTCAATATCATTTTTAAATTTAAGTTTAAAAATTGTGTTCTTAGTTATTGTTATTGTGTTTGTAAATAAGCATTTGTAGTTCTGAATCCTGGCTATCAGTCGTGAATTTTTGACAGTCGTTATGGGTAGTCAGAAGCCTGAAAGACTGACAATCGTGAGATATTGTTTTAAGCAATAACTGGTTTAAGGTGGTCAGGTAGACAGTTGCTCCATGTACAAAGGGCGCACAGTTAGCAAAAAATCCTGTTTATCATACTGGTGTGATAATCTGGTGTGACTTCGAATCAGCAACGGCGTAGTTGAGCGATAGACCGCACGGAACAAATATTTGTATGAGTTCCAGCTCCACCTACGATACAGGTGAAATGCCTAATGTGGAGCAAATCAAAAATTAAAAAAAAAAACACGCTTTAATAGAAAACCAAACTAAAAAGAAGAAAATAATTTTCAATAAATTTTAATTAAGATAGTGTGATTAACAAAAAATATATATTATTATAAAAAAGCGTGGGGTGCTTTTTATGACATTTTCAAAGTGATTCTACTTTTGCTAAAATCTGCGAATAAAATATTAAAACAATTGAAATCAAACACCCCACGCTTTTCACAGTAATTTTTTTTTGTTAGTCACACTGCTTTCAATTTAAATGTATTGTAAATTATTTTTCAATTTTTGGTTTGGTTTTCTATTAAAGCGTGTTTTTTAGCTTTTTTTAATTAGTATTTTTTTTTACTTTTTAGCTCAATCGCTAATCCTGAAGATCTTGGTAAGGTTAATGAGAAAAACTTTTAATTTTTGCTTTGTCATCGATCCTTTATAAGTGTGCAAAATTTCAAATTAAGCCGACGTTTTGAAGAGGGTGAAAATCACGTTCAAAGATTCCGTTACATAGATTCATAGATACATACATACCCAGCTGATAAAAGCGTGTTTAATAAAAGAAAGCCTTATGTCAGCTGCATGCGGTTAGAATGGAACCAACACGAATCTATTAAGGCAGATGATGATGATGTTTGGCGTACAAGCAGGCAACCGCATATTGCCTTACCTTGTCGCAGGTGCGTCATCATCCCATAGATTCCAATAAAAGTACAATCATTGACTACATGTACATTTCATTCTGCAAATTTGTATAAACCAAGCCTGTTTGTATGTAAAACGTTGGTCCGTATATAAAAGCCAGGAAACTGAAAGAAAACTAAGCAAACTTTGTGAGGAATTTTCGCTATGCACAATGTGCTTTGAAAACAATTTTCCATGTTAGAAATATTATCGTAACTACAGAAAGAGTACCTAGACTTTGTTTGAACTAGAAACGTGGACTTTAAAATTTTCATGTATACTTCCCTAAGGCTTATACGTAGCCGAAAAGAGAAAAGTAAATTTAAAACATTTTGTTTCCTCAGGGTTTTTAATGGTCCTTATCGTATGACGGCAAGCACTAACAACCCATGCTGCACCGGAGACCGGACGTACTTAACTATCGCCACTCGTGCAAGCTAAATGCACCTTTATATCTACAGACCCAGCTCCATTGCAAGTAACTTTCTCAGCCTTACTCAGTAAATCTACCACTAAGCTACGCTAGAGGTTTAACAGACCCTAATTGATAGTTTAAGTTACAAAGAGCTCAGGCTGCGACGTCAAAGATTCGTAGTGTATTGTTAGTGGGAAACAATAGATAGAATCCGAACGTAGCTCGCAAGTAGGCACTCAAATGCAGAGTGCTGCAAAGAATTGGATTTTCAGAATATTTTTGTTCTGTTGAATATAATGACGTGTTATTTTTACGAAGTTTGGTAGTTATTCATTTAAAAACCGTGTGTGCTGCATTCCCATCGGAAAAAGTAACAAACGTTCACACAATCATGATTTATCCCATATTAAGGATGAATTTGCAAAAATCCTTCCTTTGTACTCACCATTGTTATTATAGAACTCTTACGAAAAAATCATGTTTCTAGACTCAGCAGTTTGAGTTGTTCTTTGCCTGTTTGTGAATCTATTACAGAATTCTTACGAAGTACTGGAAGTGTTTTCAGTATCCGCTTTTCAGGGTTACGTACCCGAACGGTCCAAACAGAGACCTATTGCTGTCACTCAAGTGTTCGTCTGTTTGTCCGTCCGTCGTCTGTCACACAGGTTTTACAGTCAAACGGTTGGAGCTACAGTCTTCTAATTTTCACAGTATACCTAAGCATCTTTGTGATCGAAATCCTCACACATTGTCAAAAAACAATATAAATGTTTTTTTCCTATACAGCCAAAAGGAGGGCGTAAAAATATGTTTGACCTACCCCATCAAATGGAGTATCGTTGTTTAGAACTCGTTGAGTAAATAAATTTTGTGTTTTTTTTTAGTTTTAAAAAATATTGGAAAACCAAGGAATTAGAAGGCTAGAATCCTGAAAGGCTAAGCCATTTTAATCAGACTACCCTAGAAAATAGAAGAAAAAGCATGGACCAAATAATGTTGTTCACCATTGTCAACGGTTTGGTCGATGTCCCTAAACTTCTGGATGACATAAAATATACGTGGCCCCCGTAATAGTGAAACCAGGCCTGACCGTAAGGTCGTTTTGTTTGTGCCACCTGCAGCTCGAACCAATCTCGGGCTTCCAACGCCATTGAACCGTTTGATGAGGACGTATAATGAGAGCCACTCTCCCATCAATAGTATTGACATCTTCTCTAACACCTTAGCTCAATTTCAAAGACATCTCTCTAAACAACTCGAGGCTGAAAAAATCAATTAATTTATTGTTTTTGTTATATTCCATCAACCATTAATTCTGTATCTTGACTTGTATCATGTTATTCCTAATTATTATTGATTATTTCTATGTTTTGTATATTATTATTATCAGTGATTTTTTATTGATTTTATGTAATTTGCTTTTATTATTCTCAATTATCATATTGCTATCAATTTTTTAATTCTTATTTTGACATTTTTTTATTTGACATTATATAGAGTACCTAAACTTTAACTGTTAGTGCTGTGCACACCTATAAGTGAAAAGTTTACTATAGTCTATTAGTCAATTATGATTAATTTATTGTCAATGTTATTGTAAACAATTCGTTGGAGTGCCATAACAATAAATAAATAGAAGCCACTAAAATCAGTTTTAAAAAAAATGTACCGAAGAATTTTATAAGTTACCACTGACCTATGAACTTCAAAATTGGTGATAACGTATATTTTTACCCGACTGCCGAAGGAGGGTAATGTGTTTATCAGTCTATGTATGTATGTATGTATGTATGTTAATGATAAATGATTTTAAATGATAAATGATTTTATTTCTGTAAGTTGGTTTGTACAAACGCTTTTACATGTCTAACATATTTTTTTTAAAACTAGATGAGGTCGGCGTTTCCTATCTGACTACTCTGAGAAGAAAGGCCGAAACAAACTCAGAGGTCACAGTCTCTTTTAAAGTCCAAACAAAGTCTTGGTTCGATCATGTGAAGACCATGTAGACTGATGTCTGAAATGGTGTTTTGAGGAAAGAACCAGCCAGATTGAGTGGACCTGTCCAGTCAGTGCACGCATTTGTCAATAACCGAGCAGCTCAACTCAGAATTTAAGGAGCTCAACGATTCGACGAACAATACCAAAGAAAGGACATTCGGGTAGGCCGCATAAACTACTCAAACTGCCAGACCATGATTAAAAACTAAGATAAATTAAAAAACAAAATAATGATCCACATAGTCTTCACATTCACAATAATTAAAATAAAATAACATAATACTTTAAAAAGTAAATATTCTTGTCATTGCAAGAAAACAAATAAAAAAATAAAAAAAATAAAAAATAACAAAATTCATGGTGCAAAATATTTAAACGAAAAAACTAAATTAATTGGAGCAGCTCACTCCCAAGCCGTTTTATCCTCAACGTAATATTTAATGCTATAAAACGCTTTTTGGCACAACTTACGTTTAATGAATGATTTAAATTTATTAAGACTTAGATTTTTTACGTGGCTTGGAAGCATATTATAAAAGCGTACACATTGACATCTAAACGAGCCACCTATTTTCTTGAGCCTTGTTGTAGGTATTACAAATTTGTGTTTGTTCCTAGTATTTATATTATGGATATCACTGTATTTTTTAAACAATTTTATATTTTTATGGGCATATAAAAGATTTTCATAAATATACTGAGAAGGCACAGTCATTACATTATTCTCCTTAAATTTCTCTCTGAGAGAGTGTCTCGGGCTTAATTTATAAATTGATCGAACAGCTCTTTTCTGCAAAACAAAGATAGTCTGGATGTCGGCGGCATTTCCCCACAACAGAATACCGTACGACATTACACTATGGAAATAGCTAAAGTATACTAAACGGGCTGTCTCTATGTCCGTTAAATTACGAATTTTTCTAACAGCATATGCTGCGGAGCTTAGCTTCTTTGACAATTTATCTATATGTGGGCCCCACTGAAGCTTAGCATCCAAAGTTAAACCTAAGAATACTGTGCTATTTTCAGGATTCAATTCTTCGCCCTTTATCAGCACATCAGTTTTCACCTGCCTAACGTGAGGTAGGGTAAACTTAATGCATTTCGTTTTTTTTTCATTAAGAAGTAAATTGTTAACATTGAACCAGTGAACTACTTTTGAGATCGCGGTATTTACATCGTCAGTAACCAGCTGCTGACGTTTAAGTTTAAACAAAAGTGAAGTATCATCCGCAAACAACACTATATTATGGTTATCCTTTATGAGGTAAGGCAAATCATTAATATAAATAAGAAACAAGAAAGGACCAAGAATCGAGCCCTGCGGGATTCCCATTGTTACTATAGATCCGGGAGATCTTTTTCCATTAACGTCAACGCTCTGAATCCTATTACTCAAGTATGAAGTAAGATGATCCAGAGCGCTGTTCCGGATCCCGTAGTGGCAGAGTTTCCTGATTAGGGTTTCATGAAGAACACAATCAAATGCCTTCGACAAATCACAAAAGATGCCCAAGGCATCATACATACATACATACATGCATTCTTACATGTATGTATGTAAGTATGTATGTATGTATGTATGTTTGTTCCTATGTGGCGTTCCAGAGACCAAACGCGTTGGCCGATTTTGATGATTCATACGTCAAACGATGCGTCTTAATCCTGCGAGTGTCATAGGCTACATTAAAATTGGATAATAGAAAAATGGCGGCTTTTGGGTGCCATATTGTGGGGGCCCAAATTGTTTTTTCTTCCAAACCCGTCGTGTGGGGTATCAAAATAAAGGGTTTTAAGAGGTGATTTCAAAAATATATTACACTTATATGTTTAAATGTATCTAATTCGAAAAAAACTAACTAAAAAGTTATAAATAAAAAAACTTTATTCAAAAAATCAAAAAACCCGACTGCTTCAAAAGCGAACTAAAAAGTCGTAAACAAGGAAAAAACCATGCTGTGCAGGCGGAGGATACACCAGATTTTGGTCAGCCAGCCCGCGAATATGTATCCTCCGACTACACAGCATGATTTTTTCCTTGTTTACGACTTTTTAGTTCGCTTTTAAAGCAGTCGGGTTTTTTTTATTACGTATATTTTAAGTAACAAAAACCAAAATATTGATAAATCAGATTTTTCTAACAAATCTCATAATTTTTCCTATTACAACCAACTTGTTTTTGCAGTTTGGTATGGAACCCTTAATGTGCGACACGCACTGGGCCGGTTTTTTTTTATTACTTTCTCTCTATTCTCTAATCTCTATCTTTTCTCTAAGTAATATTAAATAAGGTCGCATCAGCCTATGTCCGTTTCTCCGCTTAGTTCTTCTAAGCCACGCCACGAATTTCAATATATCATCAACATTTTAATGTTCTCACTACTAGGACACAGGCCTCCTCTCTGTGAGAGAGGGAATCGGCCGTAATCCACCACGCGGGTCTTGTGCGGATTGGTGGGTGGATTTAGATAAGGTTTCTACTAATAATAATAAACCTTTTTATGCCAAACTTTCATTCAATTCGACTTAAATACGAGTTCTACTTTGATTGCTCAATTCATAATATATATCTTTGCTTGGTGTGCCTTACGGTATAGGCCTTCTCCAACGCCTTCCACTGTTTTTTATCTGTCACTACTCTTAGCCAAAGGTGACCTAAGGTTATTTTCAGTTCGTCCTCTTATTCTCACTTTGTGAGATCGGATTCTAACTCCATCTCTTAGGTACTCCATTTTTCGTGCTTCCAACGGAGCATATTCATTTCCATCTTCATGTTAGTTGATCGATACGTGATTGGATGTCTGTAAGTTTTGTTTTGCGTCTGATGTCTATATTCCTGACTTTATCTTTAGCTTTTGACCTAGTATGCTCCTTGCCAAGGCTCTCTGACATTTTGCGAGCTTTTCCCTAAGATTTTTGGTTAAGTTTTTTATTAATAGAAACAGCTATTAAAGAGGAAGATTTGTGTATATAATTGCCACCGCGCAAGCCGGGGCGGATCGCTAGTTTTCTGTAAATAAAAGTTCATCATGCATACCCCCCATTCTTTCTGGCAAGGATCGGATTTGTAAAATGTAAACAGAAGGTGTTTGATATTGTTCTGTGTGAGTAATCAGAACATTTCAATTATGCGGACACGTGCAAATCTGACAACACAGGAGTTCGGTGCTTCCAATTACGAGTGTTTATTGGTTATTATGGCAGATACTCAGAAGGTATAATTTTATTATAACCAACTAAAGAATATCGTCAAATAGAAAATAGTTTAACTATTATTGAGAGTAAAATAACGATTAAGAACGTGACATTAAAAGGGATTGGATGGGGGGATGAGCCAGACTCATTTATTTTTCATATGATTGGCGCATAAATAAATCTACCTAGCCTTTTCCCAATCATGTTGGGGTCGGCTTCCAGTCTTACCGGATTCAGCTGAGTACCAGTGTTTTACATGGAGCGACTGATGATTGGCGCACACTCTTAATAAAAATACTACACAACACAGGCTAAAAGAATAATAACAATAACAAATAACAAAACGAAAAAACATACAGAAAATTAAAACGTTTTTTACAAAAGGAAAAACCAAACACAATACTCGTATTACGGTTATTGACAAAATCGACGTGAAATGCAAACACTCCCGATACGTTTGAATGATCGAACGTAAATTATGGTAATTCGTTCACGCTTGCTTATTTCGGGAGTGAGCAGCGAAGCATGAAAATATTGCTTATTCCGTAACCGTGCTCATTTGAAAACCCTAATAAATACGTTGAACATATGACCGAAATTGTATTCTGTGTATGTGCCGAGATTTTGATGTATCTGGGTGCGTTGGCTGATATATTCAGGAACATAAATCATTGATATTTCTTTTAAATTTGGATTGAGAACTGGGTCATTCGCACATTATCGGGGACATACAAGCGGCTTTTTTACATTATTTTGGCTTTAATACATTTCTATATTAAGTCGAATACAGAAATGTATTAATCAAGCTTATAATAGGTGCAATTTGTGAGAACCGAATAATTCTAACAAATAAATTTACTGGAAGAAAGTAAGAAAAAAACCGGCCAAGTGCGAGTCAGACTCGCGCACAAAATGTTCCGTACCATTATCGCAAAAAAAAAAACACGTTTGTTGTATGAGCCTCACTTAAGTATTTATTTTATTCTGTTTTTAGTATTTGCTGTTATAACGGCAACAGAAATACATCATCTGTGAAAATATCAACAGTCTGGTTATCACAGTTCATGAGATACAGCCTGGTGACAGACGGACATACAGACAGACAGACAGACAAACCGCGGAGTCTTAGTAATAGGGTCCCGTTTTTACCGAGTCGGACTCGCGCACGAAGCGTTCCGTACCATAATCCCCACTTAAATACTTATTTTATTCTGTTTTTAGTATTAAATATACGTAATGATAAATAATATCACCAAATTGCAAGTTCATAGGTCAATGGGAAGTTAAGAAATTCTTCGGAACAAAATTTTATGACAGACGACGAACTGATGAATACGTGAGTGACAGCAATAGGGCTCCGTTTGAACCCTTCGGGTACGGAACCCTAAAAAGAAAGAAAGACAAAATCTTTATTGTCACAGAAACTGTACAAGTGAGCTATGTTCTTATTGAAATCCTAAATTAATTTTAATACAGCCTAAACAGCTGAATCTATATGGCATAAAACATCATTTGGTTACGAAAGCGCACACTAATGCAGAATCCTTGCAAATTCATCATTAAAAAGGGTTTACAAAGTTTTTATAGAAGTTAGTTAATTTTTTCCAATGGGAAATCTCGATGGGTTGTAGAGGACATTATAGGAATGTATTAAAATATTAATATTAATTTTCAATAACTTAAAATATAATCTGTCAATGAAATTGAAACGTAAACCTTTAATTAATAAAATAACTGGGGGGTGAACCATAAACTCTTAGAGTAAGGTTATTTTGAGTGTGTGTAAGGGACAGATGTATATGACGTGTATACATCTGTCACTTACGCGATCTCAAAATAACCGTACTCTAAGAGCTTATGGTCACCCCCCTGTAATATAAAACAAAAAGTTGTAACACGTTCAAAGAGTCGTATGTGACCCAATTTCAGTTTATAACTCCACAGACGTTTTCAGAACTTAGTCACGGTATAAACATATTTTTGTTGAACCCGGTCTGCAGCGAAGCTGAAACTCGTGTAATTAGATATTAGAGATAGAATTTTCTGGCAATTTCTTGTCGGTAAGGGGATTTAGTAACCAACTTATTTAGTGACATTTTTCAAATAATGTAGTTTATTATTCAGGGCCTCAGTTTCGTGGCATATTTCGTAAACCGCATTGAGGAGTGCAATTTACGAGTCATCATCATCATTTCGGCCGAAAGACGTCCACTTTTGGACATAGGCCTACCCCAAGCGTCGCCACACTGATCGGTCCTGTGCGTTTCGCATCCACTGGACGGCGGCAACCTTGACCAAGTCGTCACTACACCTTGAGGGAAGCCTTCCAACGCTGCGTCTTCTGGTACACGGCTGCCACTCTAGATTTTTTCGACCCCAACAGCCATCCGTTCTGCGAGCAATGTTCCCTACCCACTGCCACTTAAGTTTGGCAATTATTCGGGCTATGTCGGTAACCTCGGTTCTTTTGCTTGATTTAAGACTGTGGTTGCTTAAATACGATATCATAACATACCTAATTATGAAGTCTCTGTGGGTTATATCGTTATCTAGGATCAATCAATCGATTTTGATAATTTGGGAGGGTTTTATGGTTTGAATTATAAAATAAAGTTCCGTGTTTAGATACGGAACCAGGAGCACGTCTTCAATGATGAACTGGTCACAACATATTCCATGATCAACATGAACAAAATTACACCATGAACTACTTTTGGCCATGGTAAAGAAAAGATCATCATCATCGTAAAATAACTTTCTTTTCCGAATTCAGTGTCTGTGATACCTATTGTTTTCCGGTTTACGAAACCGACTTCGGAAAAGAAAGTTATTTTTTGTTTTGATGTGTTTTGTTTTGGAAGTCGGTTTGATTTTTATGATTTGTTTTTTTTTTATATATTAAGGGTCATAACAGATTCCAAATGGTTCGTGTAATATTACACACGGCTGCTGCTTCCTTTTTCTTGGCTCTTCTTTGGCGTGACACGCGAACGCGTGTCTAGATTCTCAAGGGCAAGTAGCCAGCCCTGATCTCTTAGTAAAGACTCAGTAAACTGTAGATATGTGTATTTTTTTTAAATATCGCATGTCTTAAGATTGACGGCGAATTCTCCGTAGATGGAAAGGTCTGCAGTTAAAATAGTTATAGGTTTATCGTCGTATCGGTCTTAAGAGAACGGTTGCTGAATCTGCGTTTAGACGTGATTCTCATTATAAAATCAGCTACTGAGGGCTATCTGCGCGTTAACGGTGGCAACTTATAATTACCTACCTGAATTTCAATATCAGCAGTAACTGTGAACGGCCTATAATTTCAAGCTCTCATAGTTTTGTTTGGGGTGTGCAGCCAGCGCCATTTTGTTTCGCTACTAATCGTTCGGAAGTAGGTAGGACGGATATAAACATAGTGTCGGGGGAAGTATTTATTAGGTTTTTTTGAGGTAACGTCTTTGTTTATTTACTGTAAACATTATTTGTAGTTCATACTAATTAATTAATGTTATAAATCCGAAAGTTACTCTCTCTGTCTGTTTGTACCTAACATATTTTCATGTCTCAACGGATATCGATGAAACTTGGCATAATGGTAGACCATGTTCAGGATTAAGTCATAGGATACATTTTATCCCGGCAGTAGGTATGTTCCCCAGATAATTTCAATAATAATTTTTATTTCGTGAGTAAAAGTTATCTGACGATTGAAAAATTGGCCCTTATTCTAGTGGGTGGAGATAGCATAAATAAAAAGATTTTGGTGATATCTAGGTAATTTAAATCTGATAACGGCTCGGTCCCTTTTTCGCATGGGTGGGCACAATAAATTTTATCAATAGTATTGAATTACTGATAGGCCAGAATCGAAGTGCTTTTACGTGGAATTTTATAAGAATTTCCAAGTCGAATCTGTTAAAAATAACATCAGTTAAATTTGTTAAAAGAAATATCAAACTTGTGAAAAAGGAACAAGTTCTTAGAGGAGACTGTTTTTATATAGAACTTTCCCGTCACCACTTCCTAGTGTTTTAGCTGGGAAGAAGAACTCAACAAAGTCCTTAGCTTTTATTAAAATAAAACGTCTTTCTTTAGAGGAATGCCAACTGGCAATCTTCTTTATTGTACCAAAGAATTTAGTCACTATCGTCTAGATATAGACATTTGCGATACCAAAGACTTCGATCAACAAGATCTACTAAACACATATTACAGTGAAAATAATTTTCGAAACGACTTAAGAAATACATACAACTTTTGTTACGTAAACATCATCAAAATATAATAACAATTCTTTTTTTTAACATAATGAGGTAAATTTTTGGTTTCCTGGACATCAAAACAAACCATACCTAACCGCGATCCTTTTAAAAAAAATTCTATGGGAAAAAAGTTCGGTTTATAATTCCCAAACTCTTGAATCCATTTCAATGGAATCGAAAGGAAATAAAGGAATTTTGAGGCAAAAAATATTGCAAAGAAGTTACAATTTAAAAGTAAATAAAGAATGAGTCGGGGGAAATCAGAATCGCAATAAGAAAGTGTGTTTATTTCTTTATTGAAGTCTCTTAAGTGTGGGATTGATAGTGAGTTCCAGTTCCTTTTATGAACGTTAATCGTCTTATTTATTTGCTTTTTGAAGAGGCTTTTGGAATATTGTACTTTCAGTAAGTAACTCACTTAGCTTTAGGTTTTAGTATAAATGTTTGTTTGTTAGACATAAGGTATATTCAATCAATATCGATACATAAAAAAATAGTCAGGGTGTTAAAAGATAATCAACAAATCCCGCCTGTTCGGCATTTTTGACTGCTTATCTGTTTAGTGGTGCACGCATCACGTAAAATGTACGAAACCAATGTTAATAATTTTATAAATTAACATTGTGCGTAACTTGAAGTATTACTTAGTTTTTGTTTCATGGCAATCGGTTCACGTTTTTGAAAGTTTGGTGAATTTAAAGTGTTCAAGAAGTAAAATATCACAACACAACACACGCAATTCAGATACTCGGACAGCTGCACTCCATATTAGATAGATGGCTTTGTGTATTTGTCGTCATTTTCTGAATGGCGGTGTTAAGTTTCTCCGCGGAAAAATTACCCTAGAAAAAGAATAGGTAGATAGGGTAGGTAGCAAGGCAATTAGATAAGTAGGGTAGGCATTTGATGGGAGCAAAGCCGCGGGCACAGCAATTGAATTAAGAAAAAAAATTGTGAAGTGGGTTGGAAAGATAGACTGCTATGATTCTTTTGATTTATTCATTCCAATATATATTTGTTTGTACAGGTAAGATCTGATCATTTTTACAAAAAAAAAAAACGATTTCAAAAGCAAAACACTAAAAAGTGTTTTGGATATAAAAAAGAGGTACCAAAGACAGTTTAGTACAGTATCACTAAAAAAAGTAAGCAAATTACCACTAAGGATTAACAAGATACCCATAATAACTCAATTTACATTATTAACTATTATTGGGTTTTTATATTTCTCAGTAGTTTTTAAGAATATCCAATCAGGATTGGTGCCCGGTTAGTGGCAAACGACTCGACCCTCTTTTACTTTGGTACTTACAAATCTGGTCCCACCATTGATATTTCTACTCAGTCTTTCGGGGAATATGGGGCACATACATATAGATACTTGTGTTTTGTTTTTGTTAAATTTCTCGTAGTTATGACTTCAAATGCAATTAGAAACCTAATCATAACAAACCATTGAAACCTCACGTTCACTTTGACCATTGAACAGAATTCATCGCACGCTTTTAAAGTTCGACAACACATCAGTGAGTCCCTTGACAAATGTTCAGTGGCAACAGTGATTGCTTATCATTAGACATGGTACATTAGCCATGTTGAATAAAGAGTTTGTTTCCAAAGAGGAGAGAAGAGACGCTTTGAGTTTTACTTGTAATGCACCTTGTTAGTTGAAGGACCGAGAATTAGTTGCTACTTCGTCACAGACACAACAACCCGTTTTTCGTTAAAACCCGTTTTCCCTAGTTAAAATATTTTTTTACTAAATGCCTTTGTTAAAACTATAATTTACTACTTCTTCTTCATTTCGTGTGAGGTGTGGCCACCTCTGGTGTCAGAGTTAATTAAGCCGCCTCTGGGAAACCCCACAGGCCTCTGACTTGGCTATTTCAGACTTACATTAACTATATGAGTCCAGGAATTTACTACTGATATGTGTTGACACTCCGAGCTTAAGCTAAAACAAGCAAATCAAGGCCCTATGTATAATGCCCGGGCAATATGAATCTAGTCAAGTCAAATCGGGCAATGTAATGAATACTGATTTAAACTTCTATATTTATCACATTATGAATATTGTTACGTACCGGTTGGGCAATTTGATACCTATAATGGTCAATGAATTAGTCCAAGAGCGAGAAAAGAGAGCTTGGGCTATTTTTTTTGTTCTTGATTTCATGCCCCTTATAGGGCGCCATATTCAATGTAATGTGACGACATATTTTGGACAAACAATAATCTTCTAACGAAACTCTTTTGTCAAATTATGATAAGTTGTTTAGAAGTTATGAAGGAATAGATGAACATACATACTCACATATCGGTCAAAACATAACCCTCCCTTTTGCTTCGCCGTAGTCGGGTAAAAATAAATAAATATAGCTTTTCATTTCATCTAAGAGTAGCAAATTCGGTTACGATTTACGTTGGCCATGGAGTCCCAACGCTAAGAAAGAAAAGTAGGTTCAAATAAATACCACTAGATAGCGCATGCATCAATCTTTTATAGAATTTTGTGTTTCTAGGGTTAATCATAAAAATTGTATTTTCATTTCTAATCAACACCCTAAGCACAATATAATGAAATATTGGGCTCTTAATTCACATTTCAAAGATTATTTGAACGGATCATTTATAATTAATTCCAGTAGATGGTCAAGTTTTAAATTCTGAGGCATTCCATTTGAATTTTGAATTTGTACTGTAACATTTTGGTGTAAAAAACGTGTAAAAAATACTTTCAAACAAATCGTCACTGTATCTAAAGAAATAAATATTCACGAACAGAGTAAACCCTTTTACTTGCAAGTCACTGCTAACACCATATATCGCTTGGGAGAGAACCAACTGCGTTCGAGGTACCTTTAATAAAATAATCGGTTTAGTCCGCCGAAAAAAGCAAGTTACGTCGGCACGGTTTCTTTGTATGGGATGAGGCATCTGTATGCTAGTATTATATTATCCGTGGTAATGCCTTGGTGCAAGTAGGTACTATAAGTAAATCAATTCAAAATTGATCTCAATTTGTACGAAATACTCCCAGGTCAGACCGGAACGTGTACGGAGATTGTTAAATGACTAAATCGATCAGAATGATTAAATGCGTTATAGCCTAAAACAATTTATTTTACACAAATATCACACAATCTGAACGAATTAATCAAGGCACTATGTATAATGCCCGGGCATTATAAATCAAGTCAAGTCTAGTCGGGCAATGTAATGAATACTGATTTATACATAATTATTTATCACATTGTCTGGTTATTATCAATATTGCTACTTAACTGTTGGGTAATTCAATAATCATGGTACATTACGTATGGTTTTCATTTTAAAATTTTCGATCAGCAAAAAATATATGCGAAAAAGTTATTTTCACAGCTAAATTATATTATTTGGTCAGCAGGGTATATAATCAGTTCGCTTTAAATATTATTTTTAACCGGTACCACAATTTGTCCAAGAGCGAGTAAAGCGAGATTGGGACCTTAGGGCACCCCGACACGGATAGGTTAGGTTCGTAGGCGATTACGGGAGCTGAAGTGAGCGAACTCAGCTCCCGTCATCTACTTCAAGTTAGGTTACTTTGTTGCTTAAATAGTAATTGTACTTAGCTATCATAATGATTCTATATTTAAATTTATGTTCACTTTAAAATAATTTAATAAAACACATTTTTACTACCCTGTCCAATAAATGATGGGCATTATTCAGAAAGCCCGGTCAATTTAATTATTTAAATAGTTTTAAGCATATTGCCTACTCATACTGGGCATTATGCAATTTTTCTGGGCATTACGAATAATGCTATATTTATTTATTTAAACTTTATGCACAAGTACAAGGGCGGACTTAATGCCTTAGGCATTTTCTACCAGTCGACCTTAGGGTGGTGCAGAGATAAAAAATAAGGCAGGTGCAACTAAATAAACGGAAAAATTTAGAAAAACATATATAAAAAGAATATATACAAATATATACTTATATACATACATACATAAACAATGTAATAGAGAAACCGAAACCAACAAATCAATTCAGTGATGATTCTGCAAACTTCTTCCGAATGTGCTCACGTGCCTTAAATTTGAAAGAGAACCGACTGGTTGCCATCCTGATATTCTGAGGGAGCGCATTCCAAAGGGAGATAGCCTGGACAAAGAAAGACGAGTGAATAAACCCAGAGCGGTGCGAGGGACATTGTAGAAGACGATTATTGGTGGAGCGTAGATTTTTACTGTGAGCAGAGCAAAGGAATTGAATATGAGAAGTCAGATAAGAAGGAGAAGTGGGTTTATCTATAAAAGAAAACAGGGTAGTCAAGGCCCTCAGCGCTCTACGCTGACGAATGGGTAACCATTTTTAAAGTGATCGATGAGTGGATACATGATCATACTTACGGAGGTTGAAGACAAATCGAATGCAGTTATTTAGAAGGCGGTCAAGTTTATTGAGTAGATCTGCATTCAGGTCATAGTAGCACACATCACCATAGTCAATTATGGGAAAGATTAGGGACTGTACAAGCATGGCCTTTATGTGAGCTGGGAGAAGATTTTTCAGCCTATACAGTGAACGCAACGTTCCGGTGACCTTTTGGCTGACACTCGTTACCTGTTTGCGACAGTCAAGGCTAGTGTCGACGAGCAGACCAAGATCCTTAACCTTGGAGCTAAACGGAATTGGTACGTCGTTGAAGATTATGGGTGGAACTATATTAATCCCTTGGTCCATAATATATAAATTACCAACCCAAAATCAAATTGCTGTATCACTGTCGACGATTCATCTGAACATAGGATGACTGGTTAAACTAAGGACAGACATCATATATAGTGACCACAATTGTTTATGGATGTCAAACAAACTCACGGTCCACCTGATCACCGCCGCCTATGACAATCTGCATTACCAGATCTATCGAACATCTGCGTATAATTACTACACGATCTATACCCTTCCAGAAGGGATAAAACGCTGCTGGGCTGTAGAAATAGGTGTGGTATTACTAATCATGGAGAGCAGTGGTGGCCCAGTGGTAACGATCCCGATTTAGGTATCGAAGTGCATGGATTCGAACCTAGGCTGGCACTTCACTTGTCTTATTTATTTTGTCACCACCGCTCTCAATACGGCAAAGGAAAATATGGGCAACTGGCTAGGTATTATAAACAAATTTGCGAAGACATGTGACATCAATGATTATGGCCAAGCAGTACTATACTGAAAACTTCTCACCGCGAAAATCTGGGTATACTGAGGTTGAAGTGTGTTGGCACTCAACACAGACGTCATAAACTGACAAGCATACTCCATGCTTACTTCACCAATTTTTTTACGGTAAGAATGTTTACAAAATAATACTGCTGTTTCTGCCACAGAATGGAACCTTGTATCCCAATTAAAACTGTTGTATGTTTTGTGTATCCCTCGTTTAACCAGTCACCCTGTGTAATGTAAACAAATTGTAACATTTTATCTGGCTCCCCGCAACGCCAGTCACAGACAAGCTACCTCTTTTGTTCACACACTCGATTGAACATGAAATGAAAACCCGATTAAATTATATCATATATCCTTTTCATCGCTATGGAAATAAGGACTGGAATTTACATATTTTTTGTTTTATTCATAGAGCTCCAGTATGGCTCGTATTAAGTCTCCAGTTAAAATTGTATAGGTTACTTAAATGTTAGCTTGTAATATTGTCTATCATTGTTTTACATCGGGAAAATCGTTAAGTTTCGCACACAGCGAAATAATACCAACCTGTCACGCAATTCAAGTGAACACTAAACTTGCCAAATTAGGCGAGCCGCGAAGCGATAATTCCCCCGGTGAGCGGTGGCGGCGGTTAACAGAGCGCCGCCCGGCGGCGAGCGTATATGCGTTGTATGCGATTGTAATTTTATCATTGGCCAGGACTAGTTACCTAAGTAATTAAGTAGTAATGGTCAAACGGGGTGAATAGGAATGCAGGAGTGAATAGAAACAAAACTTTGAAGATAATTTTTACGTTACTTACTACTTCAATATATCAAATAATAAGCTTCTGCCAGCGGCTGCGCTCGCGTAAAAATTGTTTTCTTATCCCAAGGGCACAAATTCCCGGGATAAAAAGTATCCCATGAAAATAAAAAGTATTCTTGACTAATAATCTATCTCTGTGCCAAATTTCATCCAGATCCGTCCAGCCGTTTGAGCGTGAAGAAGTAACAAACATACAAACACACTTACAAACTTTCACTTTTTTAATATTAGTGTGATTATAGAACAAAACGATCATCATCATCATCATTTCAGTCGAAAGATGTCCACGGCTGGAGATATGCCTCTCCCAAGCGTTGCCACACCGATCGGTCCTGTGCGTTTTGCATCTTCCGGACTACCACAGCCTTGACCAGGTCTTTGTTCCACCTAGAGGGAGGCCACCCAACGCTGCTTCTTCTGGTACGCGGTCGCAACTCCAGAACTTTTCGGCCCCAATGGCCATCCGTTCTGCGAACAATGTGCTCACTGCCACGTACATTACGTTTATCAATTCTTCGGGCTATGAGTGCAGTTATTACTTACGGGAAAGACGTGTTCACTCACAATGGGCCTCATCAGAAAGCTTAAAGTCATCCAAAGGGCAATGGAGAGAGCTATGCTGGGTGTTTCGAGCTATGGTGGCGTGATCGAATCAAAGTCAAAGTCAAATATAGTCAAAGTCAAAGTCAAATATATTTATTCAATTAGGACAATAAACGGCACTTTTGAACGTCACATAAATTAAAATTAAAATTTCCAAGTAATAAAAAATAAAATAAAATATTCTACCATTCACTTCATTTTGATTCACTAATCAGAAATGAAGACAAAACACGCATGTGATTAGAAATAATATTTGTTTCGGGTTATTTGTTTCAATTGTCGTGAGCCTGGAATCCAGTGGTTCAACTATGTAAAGGTCGTAAAACTACTGAACGAGTGTCAAAAGTGGATATCGTCTGTCGTGAACAATGACGAGAAACTAGTGAGACGAGTTCATTTTCTCTATGACGAGTTCTGGTGGTAGCGGTCAGTATATTAAAATGTACTCTGTGGTAGCGGTATTGTGCGTGCAAAACGAGTGAGGAAGAGGGTAGACAGATATGTCAGTTCGTAAAAAACACCCACCCGCAAAGACTTTAGTTCTCGTGATCATGGCGCTTGTAACATTGCCGAAATATCGAGCTCTCAACCAAATGCAAAATATACATGGTAAATATCCCGAAACAAATATTAATTATAATGATTGTAACCATGTCAACTTAAAAACTTATATTACGCATGTGATACTATTATCCTCAATTATATCGATCCCAACATAATTGTGAAAAGGTTAGGTAGACGATAATGTTGAGATTATAGTGGAATTAGGTACGTAGACAGGTCCTAATAATGACACTAATATTATAAAGGTAAAAGTTTGAAAGTGTGTTTGTTATTTCTTCACGCCTGAACGGATCTGGATGAAATTTGGCACAGGGATAGGCTATAGTCAGGAATAGCACACATAATACTTTTTTATACTGGGAATATGTTCCCTCGGGATAATTTTCGACATTGACGCGGGTGAAGGTGCTGGCAGAAGCTAATATTCTCCACATTGGCTTTGCTAGGTTTTTATTTTTATTAGCCCTGCATGACCCACTGCTGGGCTAAGGCATCCTTCATATCTTTTCAGACACTATTTTCTTTCCTTAATTTTAACTAGTGTTCGATTTGTGCGTCCAGATCATTTCGACACTGCTTTCTGGGTCGGTCTCGGCGACGTTTACAAATAGGTGCAGTGGGTCTGGAGATTACCCTCCACATTTACCTACATATGCTCACAAAATTTGCACTCTCTATAAATATAACTATAGGTTTCCGAAATGGTCTCTTACCTAACCTCTAAAACATCCTAAAAACGACTCTTAAGTGGTCGACCCCAAACTCTCTTAAACAAAATTGAAGTATATATTAAAGCCATTATTGAATCAGGAAAGCCGAACATCGCCCATAATGAGATGACAAAGTGCGAACACACTTTTAATGGCTATCCTCATTTCCATAATGTTGTACATTTTAACGGCCGGGATCAATATTGTGAGCTGTTGCGGAATTAATTGGTGTTAATCATTCATTTAATAAATGTTTTGTAGCTCGTTTTCTAAACAACTTCAAAAAAGAGGAGGTTCTCAATTTGTCGGTTTTTTTTGTTATATCATTGTTTCCGATTACTCAAAGACGCCTGAAGCCGTGTTGGACTATTTTTTCTTTTGTTTGATTGGGTATACTTCCCAGGTGGTTCCATACTCATAAGGTCAGGATCTAATGATGAGATCCTGAAGAAATCGAGGGAACTCCTCAAATATTATAGGCATACCTATAGCTATTTTGGTATTTTCATCAACAATGCAAGCACTCAGAAAGTATCATTTGTTGAAATCACTGGAACTCCTTAATGATAAGTTTGTCACGGTTGTAAGATATCTAGTATAGTTAACCGACTATGATTAAGCAAATACTTATAAATAATTCGTACTTATGAAAATGGTACCATCGAACTGATTTGATGATGAAGCCGAAAGGTAGGCACTGGAACTCTGAAATAAAACGATGTATCCTAATCGTGTTCGGGCTTATTGGAATCGTGGTGCGATGTACTGTCAATAAATGATTTCATGGTAATTAGAGGTACCTATCAAAACTAAGAAGAGAAAAAAAAAACATTTCAACATAAAAATAAAGCGATTTCCAAAGCACAACACTACAAAGCGAAAAATAACTTTATTTTCCGAAAGTGGATTCAAAATATGAAAGGCAGACAAAGGCTTTGGAAGTCGGTTTATTTTTTTGTTAAATAGTTTTTGAAGGGTAGAGAGTAAATAAACTAAACTGATATTGGTTTTGTCATGGGAATCGGTGTAATGTTGCGTTATTATCTAAGGTGTGATGTACGAGAATGTTTACGTCTCAATGCCATCATTTATATATTTATTTATTCGTTTATTCTCGCATTGGAACGCCTTGCAGCAATTACACTAATGGATCACACAAACTTATAATAAACTATTAGTCCAGGTTACCTCACGATTTTTTCCTTCACCGTTGTCAGAGAGCAGTGGTGGCCCAGTGGTATCGGCTGCGACTTACAACTTGTAGGTCGTGGGTTCGAGCCCAGGCAGGCGCTTTACTTTGTGTAAATTATTTCTTCACCACTGCTCTCAAAACGGTGAAGGAAAACATCGTGAGGAAACCGGCATGTCCTAGAACCAAAAATTCGAAGACATGTGACATCCACCAACCCGCACTGGGCCCGCGTGGTGGATTACGGCCCATTCCCTCTCACAGAGAGGAGGCCTGTATCCCAGCAGTGGGCACATTAATAGGCTGATGATGTGATGTGATGTGCGTTGTCAGCGATGTCCAAGATAAACTTAAGAAGTAGAAATGAATTGAAAAAGTCACATTGGTGCTTGCCCGGATTTGCATCCACGACCAAGAAGAGAGAGAAGCACGAGAGACCAGGGGCGTGACCACAAGCTCTTAGAGCTTGTGGTTACCCCCCAGAGGACCTAGACAAGTGACATTCTATCATCAAAAGCGTCGCCATAGCGATTGTAAAAAAATCTAAAATATATGACGCTGACAAGCAACATCAAAATGTCACGTGACATATTTCTTGCATTCGCTGACATCGAATGACACTTGTCTAGGGCCTGAGGTTATAGCCACTGGGCCACCACGACATGTGTATCCTGATACTGTTGTGAAAAAGAGATCGTCCTGTAAAGCTTCATCACTGTCACACTCAATAACCAAGATGATTTTAAGACGTCTTAGTAATCTGAGCACTCTGCACTTATTTAAAAAGCAAACTCCTTGCCTTTAATAAGATTATAAAATAGACAACTACTAAGTTTTGGAAGGTTATTGAAATTCGAACATAAATAAAATAAGTGAAAAGGGTTTTTGTTAAGCTTTGAATGTCAAATCTAGAGAAGCCGCCTAAAGGCAGGCACGTTGTTGCTATAATACATGATATAAAAGTAATCTCCAAGTATTTTAGTAGCTCCCTGAGCTACACCTCTTACAGTAAGGCCTCGGATTTGTTTACTAAAATTCTACTCTCAACCGTTGAGTGAGATAAGTTACTCGGGATTAGCCATGGGGACGATAATACTGGATCAGTTAATTTCTTTATACAATAATATATAGTAAGCAGACCAATTGAATCATGAAGCTATCATCTTCTAGTTCTGTCTACCGTAGTTAGATCTACGGCTTGTTCATAAATAAGTAACCCACAACTGCGTCAAAAGTAGACAGATGATAATAATAAGGACCGAAATACGAAGTACAAATAAACTTTAGATGTTCTAGAATCCAATTTGATCTACAAAAAAGTCACATTCAACCGTACCAATTTTGTCGTCTCAAGGCTACAAAGTTGGCAATAGTAAGCAATTTGTAAAGATATTTGAGAAAATAGTAATTTTCTAAAGAATATGTACGAGCTTGTTACATACTTTGAACGATGTAAACGGTTACTTAGTCTTATAAAAGCCATTCGTGAAAGCCGATAAATGAAATAATGTGGGTCAAGACATCAGTTATTGTCCATGTGTATTTGAAAGTACGTATGTATGTAACAATAACATGATAGAATTTTAAACAATAGTTGTTTGTGCAATCATCATCATCACAATTTCTGCAATCGAATGTTTGTTTATTGTTTACACCACATCATAACATAACATCACGCCGGTACGCTCTAAAGGGGAGAGCAGATGTGTACAGTTCACCCTGGTACATTATCATTTCACCGGCGGGCTTATTACGTAAGGAACAGCAAGCAGCAATAACTGTGCAATTATCGCGTTATCAATTTAATGACCTGGCTACTGAGGCCTTTAAGTTTAGTCTTTTTTTTACCGTTACTTTTGATAGAAGCTATTATACCTGTCCAATGATTTATAAAATTTATATTTGATTAAGTAACCAGCTTATGAAAATGCAATACTTTGTGGACGCTGTTATTTTTACTTAAATTTTAATTTATTACTATTAGATACAATATTCCGATAAATTAATATTTTGCTGACATAAAGTTTTTGTGTAACAGTAAATATGGCAATGAATATTGGATATTTTCATTTTATTTACATAATATAATAATTAATTTCAAAAAGTTATTGAAACTATTTGAAAAATTGGATGACTAAAATGCCAATGTGTTAAATTTATTAAAATTTCGTCGTAATAGTAAATTGTTATAAGAAATCGATTCGATGTTGCATTAGGACATCACTAAATGGAAATTATCATCTCAAATTTGAGCTATGAAACGTAAAATAGATCGATGAATAAACTCGTTTTCCAATTTACTTTAGACATTGACAGAATAGTCGACATCGGTGCTTGCCATATAAAAATAAGAATAAAATAGAAGATGTTTATTGCGGACATAGCAGATTCTAATGTGTTTGTATTTAATTTGAAACACAAAACTACACCAATATTTGTCATAACAATATTCACTAGAAATTAATTTGCAGTTGGCAATCGACCAACAACAAGGGAAAAAGTAATCGCAATTTGACAGCCACAGTGTTCACCTATGGCTGTCGTTTTGCTGTCAAAAACATGCGTAATACGAACTGATCGCGATCACCTTGCGATAAATGCATTTTTATTTACCAGATTTTTATTGTTAGCATTGCTGTCGTAAAATTATTATGGTGTGGCTATCGCTCATACATAATGCGGATTTGCGATTGAAGAGCATTTATTTCGCAAAAAAATGCCTGCCCATTTTTTTGACGTAAAGCGATAATTGCGCAATGATTGTACAATCTCTGCGCAATTATTTCTAATTGCTGTTTCATACGTAATAATCCTGCGGTTATGTTCTAGTTTTAAGTTATTTGGGTAAACTATTCTGGCAAAACTTTGGGTATTGTATGCACTTTACAATAGAATTTGCTCATTACTACAATTAAAAAGTGAAAAACATTCTTTCACACCCTTTTATTAATTAATATTTTTTTACAAAAAAAAACTTAATTCAAAAAATCAAAAAACCCGACTGCTTCAAAAGCGAACTAAAAAGTGGGAAACAAGGAAAAAATCCTGCTGTGCAGTCGGAGGATACATATTCGCCGGCTGGCTGACCAAAATCTGGTGTATCGTCCGCCTGCACAGCATGATTTTTTCCTTGTTTCCGACTTTTTAGTTCGGTTTTGAAGCAGTCGGGTTTTTTGATTTTTTGAATTAAGTTTTTTTTATTTCTAACTTTTTAGTTAGTTTGTTTTTGAATACGATACATTTAAACGTATAAGTGTTTTATATTTTTAAAATCACCTCTTAAAACCCTTTATTTTGATACCCCACACAATGGGTTTGGAAGAAAAAAAAAATTTTGCCCCCACAATATGGCACCCAAAAACCGCCATTTTTCTGTTGTCCAATTTTAATGTAGCCTATGACCCTTGCAGGGTTAAGACGCATCGATTGACGTATGAATCATCAAAATCAGCCAACGGGTTTGGTCTCTCGAACGCCATATAGGAACAAACATACATACATACGTAGATACATACATACTTACATACATACATAGACCGATAAACACATTACCCTCCTTCGGCAGTCGGGTAAAAAAATACAACCGACTTCCAAATAAAAACAATACAAATTGAAAAATTACTTCAATTTTGGCTGTTGGTTTCAAAAAACGTAGAAACAAAAAGAGGAACACCGGCTTCCGAAATTGAAGTTATTTTTTCACTTTGTAGTGTTTTTAATAAATAAACGCCTGCTGTTTACACAAAAGCATCTTATTCAACAAGTAAATTAAATTAAGCGTCTAAATATTTAATTTTTCTAAAATACGTTACCCATTTTTTCGTATCCGTAATGAAAATCTCGAGGTTACAACAATTAACACGGACGATAATAGTTAGTCTTACCCCAGTTTTGCTAAAACAGATATTTGAGTAAAAAATGCGGAGTCGAGCTACTTATTCTGATACGCGTAATTTTCGAATAAAACGTGCTTATGCACGATTTGCGATCGAGTATGGATAGAATTTCTTTTACTTTTAAAATTATTGGGCTTTGAAAAGCGTTTAATGTTCGAGAAGCTATTTTCCTATTACCTGGTTATATTGTAAGTTATTGGTATCTTTTTTCAGTAAAGGGTTATCTTACTCTGCGAAAGTAAGTTAGTTTTGATATTTTTTTTCTTTTAAATTTTATATGCGTAGGTAAGTGAGCGTACCTTCGTAAGTAGAGGGAATCGTTTCGTGAAAGAACGTGACTTGTTGTATCCAAAATATTTAAGGGCACTTGTAGACAGGTAGACCACTTTTACTTGCATGATGATTGTGTTCTGTCACTATTTTGCATATTATAATTTATTTGTTTGAAGTTTTAGCATAATGCGTGTACATTTAAACTATGCTAGAAGGTTAAATGCTCTAAGATGCTAGACTATCATCGAGGGCAAGAAAATAATATTTATTTTTCTTACACTCATTATAAAATTAGTGTGTGTAGATACTATAGGCACAACACATTTTTTTTTTGCAGTCCTCCAATGACTTCGCCCATTCAGGGCGACACACAGACCAGACCAGACTTCAGACCAGACTTTTTTTTTGAGTGATCAGTCTTTTACTGACTAAAACCCACCCGTGTTCCTTCAGTTGCTCAAGCCAGGGCCGAGGCAACTCTCTTTCAAATTTATCCGTGACCCAGACAGACATCGGCCCCAGCGGGCCCCGTTAGTTTTACTGACATCTCTTTAAGGCGCGCGTGGAACGCTACGCAACGTCGACTTGGACTTGGTCCTTATTGGACAGCAGTTACCGATTACTCGCCATGCGTTAGCCCACGCCTACGGTGGTCGGGAACCGCCTTGCACCTAGCACACTTGCCTAAAAGTAACCTATTCACTCTTGACTTAAATACCCCAAGGTTGTAGCTATCAGGAAACAAAGACTCCGGCAGGAAATTCCACTCCTTAGCTGTGCGGACAATGAAAGTATTCAGACATGCCAGTTCCCTCACATTGTTTTCCATCGCCGTTTTGATAAAATTAAGGTTGCGGACCGGGATGCATTAAAGACAAATTTACACCGTATGATAAATATTCTAAACTTAAATTTCTTGCAACGTTATGAAAATTAATAAGGCGGCAACAACAAACTGGATGTGGACTATTTAGTACTTGGTTTTGGGTCATAACTTGCAAAATATTTTTGTCCAACCGTGGGCTGCGAACAGCTGGCCAAACAAAGGAAAAATAATATCGTGCCTGTGGGTGATTCTACATATAAAATTAGGCACATAAAAATCTACTCTAGGAGCTTCTTCATTACTCAACCGATCGTGACAGCGGACCTTAATTTGTTTGACAAACGATTGTTGCATTGTAGGCCCCGAAATTCAGGAAACGGTGTTAATGTTTATTCTAGTGAACCTTTGTCCAGTAGAATAAACATTCAAATAAAGTACCTATTATTTGTGGGCAAAGTGTTGGGTCTGTAATCTTATTGGACTTACCCGACCCGAGTTAAGACACGACCTTTTATAGGTACACATTTGAGTCGTTTTGGTGGAGGAAGATTTCCGATATAATATACACTGAAATACACGACAGACTACACATAACGGTTTTGGCTCTAAATAATCTTATTCGTCTTCTGAAGTCCCAATAGCTATTGAAAATAAAAATGTATGCTGAGCAATGTTATTTCTTAACTGTTCAGAACCACAATGCCCTGATTTCTAAATTAAGAATTTGAAGTTGAGTAACTTTTTGTCAAACTCTGAAATCAGTCAAACTTTGGCATTAAGGCCGGTATTCCAGCCGCATCGACTCATGCTCAACTTAAACTCAAAATTGACAGTACTGATTGGTTGTATTTTGGCACATAATTCTTCAACTTGACATATATTATGTGTACTCAATAGAGCAAGATCCCAGAAGACGTTACTGGATCTTTCTACACAAAATATGTGTAAGGTATTAAGTAGTTTAGTATGCACACTAAACGGCTGTTGGCTAATTAAATAGTATTCAACGCATAATTAGTAAATACAATAGTCTCAGAACTGGTCGCCATTTTATCTGAGGTTCTATTCACAAGACTGAGATTTGGTCAAAGTTTCATTATAGGTGTAAATAATGAAAATAAAAGTCAAGTTAGCAAGTACGCGTGCGATCAAAGTACTAACACTACTCAATTCCACTGATTTTGTGTTGAAAGATTTCAGTAACGTTTGGCGTCTGGGATCTTGGATTTGAGAACGTTAATGTCAAAAAAAAACCACCCAATCACAACTCTCCATTTTGAATTGAGCATGAGTCAATGCTGCTGGAATACCGGCCTAAAATATGGGTTTGATGCAATGCCGGTATCACACGGTGCCTTCATAAAAAAATAAAGTAAACTGTAAGCCGGATTTCGATTAAAAATAATGTAACCTGCTGCTGACATCCGTAACGAAAATGATATTTACATTTTACACAGTTTTTCCAACCATTAAAAACGTTACTTGATGGCGCCCCAAATTGGCTTTCTACGCGTTTTAAAACATTCGTCCGTATATAGAGAATTAAATTTAAAAACCCGGTGAAAAGCGAGTTTAACTCGCATAAGAAGAGATCCGTACCATTGAAATACCTTGCTTCTTCAAAAATTTTGGTAAACGGCTAAGTGCCCTTAAACTCTTGGTGTGCGAGTCCGATTTTCATTAGACCGTTTTTTATTATTTGTAACGACCATATTCTATTTGAATATTAAGTGGCCTTAATGATCGTTCGACGCAATATAAATTTAGTCGTGAGGCGATATCACGCTCGTATTTACTAAGAAAATTTCGCAAATCGGTCGAATTGTATCGCATTGCGTCCATATGATGGTACTTGCAATTTCACTTTGTAAAAATCACATATCGGTGTAATATGAATCAAATCGTGTCAAACCAACAGGGTGGTTGCTAATAGTTCCAAAGATATAGCCATTGCCACAGATAGTCGGACAGCGGCAGCTCAGTAAAGGTGTTCCGATTTTCACCCTATGGATACGGAACCCTGAAAGTACAAGGTGAATTTAAAATTACAGCAAAAGATTATGTTAGATCTAATCTTCATCCATTAATTAGAATAGACGGAAATTACTTCAATCATCTGATATCTTTCTGAAAAAGATATCATAACTGAAATTATTTTTATTTCCTTTGATATAGTAAGGCTTAGTATTTCCCTGGCGTATTATTTTCACGTACATTTTTCAGTCTTATTTTTAGTTGACCTACTGGTGACCTTTTTAATTTTAGGGGTTTTTCTTTTAGATTGGTTGATATGCGGACCGGCTTTCTATGAATAGCAGGTAAGTTAAGTATGTTCTGAAAAATAATTATAGCGCAAGAGTTGTGCAAAACTTCCTTCTAGTGTGTTTGTGATTTTGAGAGACTTTCAAACTCGATATGTGATATTTTGTAATTTAATCTGGACTCAAACGGAAATGGTTTTTTTATATTTATCGAAGGCAAAAAAGACATGGCACCATAATAAATTTTTAGGCTTCCGGGAAGTTTTCATAAAAAAAAACAAGTAGTGATAAATTATAACTATGCTTAATCCGGCCCAATCCACAGGGTAATTAAGGAGTAGGTATCTGATGTTGTTTTTTGTTAGAGGTTTTCTATCATTATACTAACGTGTTGTGGTCAAACGCGAGCTTACAACGCATAATAAAAAAAAAACTACTTTCAAATAAAATTTTACCAATTGTAACTATTCAATTTTATTTTATTTTTCTGTGTGGGTCTTTACTTATGCCTTTATGCAAATCTGTCCTTCTGCTAATCTGGGATTTTGCTATTCCGGGATTTTGCTTATCTGTCCTTCTGCTGCAGAGGGACTTCTAGTCCTTGTACCATATTACGAATAGTTGCATTAAGCAACGCAATAAGTTGTCATTCGTCATGCTTTCACTGACTGTTTTTAGTTTTTTATAACATCACTCATAAAATCCATATTTTTTTTTGTTGAACTCGAATGTCCACCCATCCATATTTTATATTCATAGCTTTTTAGGTCACCTTTACTCATATCCACATCAATCTTTTAAAAATATCGATTCAAATTAAATAAATAAATTCCCAGTAATATTTCAAAAAGGAAACGTAATCCGTCGCCAGACAATTAGCATAGATGAAGCTCTGATAATATTAATCCGATGAATATTTATACCGTGCAGGTAGACGGGTGAATTTTCATATTCACCCGTCCTATAGCTAGAGTTTCACTATCTGACAAAATCATATTTTGAGTAATACTTAGACAAATAACAAAATACCACGAAATAATTAAAATCGATGCAGTTTATCCATACTATATATATATATATATATATATTTATATAATATTATAAAGCTGAAGAGTTTGTTTGTTTGTTTGTTTGAACGCGCTAATCTCAGGAACTACTGGTTGCAATTGAAAATTATAATTGTGTTGGATAGCCCATTTATCGAAGATGGTTATAGCCGTCATAACATCACGCTACGACCAATAGGAGCGGCAGCATAAATGAAAAATGTTGCATAAAACGGGCAAATATATTCCTTTTTGAGAGCTTTCGTTGCGTGTGCTGCGTAAACGGTTTAAGTAACGCTAAAATCATGTAAGCTATGGCTACCGTACCCTATAGGGTAGGTAGGGTAGATGGGTAGGTAGGTAGCCAGTTGACGGGAACGAAGTCACGTCGGACAGCTAGTCTTCTATAAATCATATGCGAAAATTTCTGGTTGTGGTATTCATTTCACATTCGTTTAGTCTACTTACATTCTATAGCACACTGTACAAACCACACTTTCATATCTTTTGATATTGTATCAATTCAAATAACTCCTTTGTACGTGGGACACTCAGAAAGTTTTGCGAAACTAAAAAAAATTGTTCTATACGTACATATATTTTTATTAAATCTTTTCAAAGTACTTTCCACCAGCCTCTATACAAAGATTCATGCGCCTAAACCAGTTTTCAAAACACTTTTTCCAGTCCGCCGCAGACACCTCGTTTACAGCCTGCTCGAACGCAGCCAGCGCATCTTCCGGCGACGAAAATTGTATCCCTTTGAGCTGATTTTTTATTTTTGGGAATAAAAAGAAGTCACACGGTGCTAGATCAGGGCTGTAAGGAGGGTGACCCAGGAGTTTGACTGGCGTGCTGTCCAGGAAGTCCCTCGTTTTGAGTGCGGTGTGCGCAGGTGCATTGTCGTGGTGGAGCAGTAGCCCGCGGAGCCCTGTGTTTGGTCGCTTGTTGCTTATAACAGAGAAAACTTCTGGCAAACATTTGGTAGTATACCATTCGGCATTAATGCTTCTTTGATCCCGTAAGGGAATTGATACCAAGTGGCCAGTCAAATTAAAAAAGCTAGCGATCAAAATCTTACCCCCGCTTCTAGATCGCTTCACTTTGGTAGGCGTTGGCTCATTTTGAAACACCCAAACAGTCGACTGGCGCTTGGTTTCTGGGCCGTATTGATAAATCCAGGACTCATCAGCTGTAACGATGTCGTAAACACGCCGAGACGAGCCTGCTTCAAATTTGTTAAGCATATCACGGCACCATTCCACCCGGGCCTGCTTCTGAGCATCGGTGAGGTTGTGCGGCACCCAGCGTGATACTATCCTCCTCACGCGAAGATGGCTGTGTAGAATCTCGTGAACGCTTCCCGATCCAATCTTCAATATGTGTTGAATCTCCTGATATGTAATTCGCCTATTGTCTTGGATTAAATTTTTCACTGCTAGCACGTTTTGTTCGGTAACAGCCGTCAAAGGGCGACCGCTTCTTTCGTCATCCCCCAAAGTTGGTCGACCGCGCTTGAATTCGTTATACCAACGATACACGGTTGCCTTGGAAGAGCCTTCATCCATGAATGCCATTTGAAGTCTATCGTACGATTCATCCGGTTTCAGGCGACACTTGAAATCGTATAAAATCATAGCTCTAAAATGTTCCCGGCGCAGATCCATATTTCAGTGAGACACAATACTTTGAATTAACTCGCAAAAAATGTGGAGGGAAATTTTGAAATTGGAACTTACTTATTTTTACTTATAAATAATCATATTTTCGAAAAACATTATAACTGGCCAGTCTCCCATATATAAAAACTTTTTTTCGCAATACTTTCTGAGGGGCCTGGTATGTTGTCTTTGTATTGTTATTATCTAAAAAGCATATTTTTAGTTACCTCTGATTGATTTGTATTCTTCAACTTAATTTATAAGCAATATAAATTTTTAAAATTGGGATTATTATATATTGTCACATTTTCATCTGATATGACGTCTGTCTATCTATTTTATTTTCTTAAGCCAACATAACATAGGTACCATGGACTATCTAGACCTTTCCTTAAGCTAGTTGTACATGCTAATGCATACTTTTTTTTATAACCTCGCGCTTGACCACTATCTCACCTGATGGTAAGCGATGATGTGGTCGACGGTGAAACACGCTTGCCTAGAAATAACCTATTCACTCTTGACTTAAAGACCCCCAGATTGTAGCTGTCGGGAAACACAGACTCAGGCAGGGAATTCCACTCCTTAGCTGTACGCATAATAAACGTGTTCCCAAAACGTTTTGCACTACGATGGGGAGATAGCGCAGTTATGTGGGACTCCAACCCACTAAACCTCAACGGTGTCCTCCTGTGCCGCTTCTGGCGGGCGCACGGGCACGCTTAAGCACTCACCGGTTAGGCTGAGTTATAAATATAGAATACGCATCATATTGCATCTAAACTTCTGTTAATAATAATTAACTGTGGAAAATTAAAGTTTAAAATAAGAAATTCATGACAGAGCTCAAATGAATCATCATCATCATCATTTTAGAAGAAAGACGTCCACTGTTTGACTTAGGCCTCTCCCAGGCGTCGCCACATAGACCGATCACATTTGAGATGCAAATTAATGTGAAATAATGAATTTTAATATAATTAAAAATTCAAAAGTATCTAAAGTTTATAAAATAATAAAGATTAATCACTTTTCCAAATGAATTAAATTAATTTTAATAAAAATCCTTGTGATTTTACTAAAAAATACAAAAAGATTAACCCCGTCATCGCTTGATTTGAGAGGCAGCAGTCCTAACCGATTTTTGAGTATGCGGCAAAGTTGTGTAAATATAAAAGCGTTGTTAAATTCAATCTATCGGTTAGGTGGCAAACGAATGTGATTCCCGGCGGCTGGAACGATGTGAGCGGACGGAGCAAGCGAAAATGTAATTTGCTTCCTTTCGACGATCGCGGCGACTTTTAAAATTTCTCTTTGAGTAAAAGAGAGAGGTGAGCACATTTGTTAGTGGTTGCAATTCAAGGTTTATGAAATTATTTTGGGGTTACAATATTTTAAAATGTCTAAATATCTCCGTGAATCAAACCGCAACCACTGGCTGTGCAATAGTGAAAAATGATGAGGAATATTCAGAGGAGTGGTGGTGGTGGTGTGGGTGGTGGAGGAGTTCAGTGTGATATGTTTAGAAAAAGATTCAATTTAATATCTTAATACGTTAAAAAATGCTCCGGAATTAAACACAACTACCTATACCTGATATCTACTCAAATAAACTGAAATTTATTGAAGTTAACTAAACTCAAAAGTTATTGAAGAAGGTACCTGCGAAGTAGCCACTCAATAACCGAAAAAGAGTAAATGAAAGGCAAAGTTGTGGCTGACTAAAAATAGAACGGTGATTTTTTTTACCTTACTTACATCGTTTCGCTAAAATTAAGCGAACAATGCTTTAAACGAACTTCAAATCTAATACCAACCTTTACATTTAAACGGAATGATTTTTTATTAGAGGCTTTACGTATCTCCTGCATTAAGACAAACTAGATAAGATAATACAGACAATATCCTAGATCATTTATATTGACGAATTATTAGTTTGAGGAGACATAATATTGATTTATTTAGACTTCATGCACAAAGGTACAAAGGCGGACTTAATGCCAATCGATCAATCAATCTATCAATCAAAGCTATCCTTGGCTTTTCCTAAATATGCTGATATCGGATCCAATGTAGCCGGATGCAAGAGACAACAACACATACAACTTATTGTCCTACTATTGGGTAAATATCTCCCCACAGCTTTCTAATCTTCCGTATAGCCTTCTCCGGACAATTTACCGTAAACGCCTCTTAGTCGTCGCGTCAACTTTTCCTAGAAATCCTTCGGCGACGACAACCGTCTTCTGGCTCTTCTTACGTGACGAATCTGGGCCATATATCGTGGTGCATTCTGCCCATCTGGCGGTATTTGACGGGGCATATATTGAACCTCCCAATCCCGTATCAGCCAAGCAGATTTATTGCCCACATCGGGCATTCCTGTTTTGTAGCGTATTACGTATTCGGTCGCTGAGTTTAATACTCAATACGCTACGTTCCATCGCCTTTTTTCAAACCTTGTGTTTGAAAATACCTATCTACGGGAATTAAATAATAAAGTTTATGAGTGTGTTTAGGTTTAAATACTTAACATTTTCACATACAGTAAAACAGTCAGTTTACGAACTAGAATGATTATTTAAACAGAAAAAGAGATTTCGGAGAAATTAACTTTCTTATTTGCTCTCCAAAGTATCTTTATTTTAATAAGTGGAGCTGTTTTTGTAGCTTTTTCCCGTGGCTTCACTCCACAGGATCCTTTTTTCGGGATTAAAAGTAGCTATTGACACTCAATATTTCCATTTTTAAACATAAAAACCAACAAACAATCTAATCACTTTAAAATATTACTACTGCCACACTCGTTTTTAGGGTTCCGTAGCCAAATGGCAAAAAACGGAACCCTTATAGATTCGTCATGTCTGTCTGTCTGTCTGTCTGTCTGTCTGTCTGTCTGTCTGTCCGTCCGTATGTCACAGCCCCTTTTTTCCGAAACTATAAGAACTATGCTGTTGAAACTTGGTAAGTAGATGTATTCTGTGAACCGCATTAAGATTTTCACATAAAAATAAAAATAAAACAATAAATTTTGGGGGTTCCCATACTTGAAACTAAAACTATTTTTTTTTTCCATCAAACCCATACGTGTGGGGTATCTATGGATAGGTCTTCAAAAATGATATAGAGGTTTCTAATATCATTTTTTTCTAAACTGAATAGTTTGCGCGAGAGACTCTTCCGAAGTGGTAAAATGTGTGTCCCCCCCCTGTAACTTCTAAAATAAGAGAATGATAAAACTGAAAAAAATATATGATGTACATTACTATGTAAACTGCCAGCAAAAATTGGTTTGAACGAGATCTAGTCAGTAGTTTTTTTTTTAATACGTCATAAATCGTAAACCGCAATTTACTAAGTACGGAACCCTTCGTGCGCGAGTCCGACTCGCTTTTGGCCGGTTTTTTTATACGTAAGCTCACGCTTGACCACTATCTCACCTGATAGTAAGCGAGGTTTCGTGGACTTAATCCATATTTAATTTGATTATAAATGCTAAAGTACCGATTGAGATGAAATTTGGTATGGAGATAGTTTGAGACCATAGAAAGGACATAATAGTTTTTATCCCAGTTTTCTTGGAAGGATAAAACATTTTTTTCGCGGGCGAAGCCGCGGGCAGAAGCTAGTATTTTTTAATGTTTTTGGGGGCCGAGTCACCCACGTCCGTAGGAGTGTACCCTTTGATTCCCTACACGTGGTCCCCGGGTGGTGCAAATCAGGTGACACTTACTGGTGGTAGGCTTCGGCCGAAGGCTTGTGACCACCCACCGGGCAAAGACGTACCGCCAAGCGGCCTAGCCGTGTTCCGGTACGATGCTCGGTGTAGCCACTAGAGGAGTTGGGTCGAGATAGCTGTTCCACTGCAGGCTGACTAGTTCTGACGCGCGCTGTTTGGGACGTATCGGGAGACTGGTCGCGGAGGGTAGCGGGATCCGAGGCACGGTGCACCGCTGGCCGACCGCAGGTAGTTGGGGGCCCAAGTAGTGTGCCAGCCACACATGAAAGGCTGCCCCGCCAACTGTCGAAAAATCCCGGAATGCACCATCGTGCTGGTTGGCGACCAGATGGGGAGGGCCCGATGGACATTCCGGGGGGGCTCGGGCGTCCCCGCAGTCTCCAGACTAGTGCCCCAATGATGGCGTCCTTTCAGTGCGTGTCTGTAGGTTAGCAGCGTGGAACCTCGTCTCACTTCCATCTCCTCTCCTCCCTTCACTCACACACAATCATGGCAAGGAAACAAAATACTGGAGTTCAACAGCGGCTGCACCCCCTCCCCCACAAAGTGCACCTCACCAACATTAGAGGTCTGCACTCAAATCTCTCTGCAGTCCACTACCACCTGGAGGCTGAGAAACCAGCGCTGTTTTTCCTTACGGAGACGCAGATAGCGAGTCCGCCAGACGTGTCGTACTTGTTTTACCCAGGGTTTACCCTGGAGCACAATTTTAAACCACGCGCGGGTGTGTGTATGTACGCCCGCGACGACACTTGCTATCGGCGTCTCCGTAACCTTGAGGACTCCAGATTCTCAACGCTTTGGGCTCTGGTGGACACAGGTCTGGATAAAATTATCTACGCCTGTGTCTACCGGTCGCACAGCGGAGATCAGGAGACAACCAGGCTCACAGAGTACCTCAGTGAGGCGGCTGATGCGGCACAGCAGCGGTACCCTTCCGCCCAGTTAGTGTTACTGGGGGACTTTAATGCCCACCACCAGGAGTGGCTCTTCCCATACCAGTGCACTGACCATGCTGGACGGGAGATGCGTAAGCTTTCGCTTGCACTAAACCTTACCCAGCTGGTCCAGGGGGCAACAAGGGTGCCGGATGTTGATTCGCACACGGCCAATTGCTTGGACCTTCTGCTGACAACAGATCCAGACCGATACTCTGTGTCGATAACTTCACCGTTGGGTAGTTCCGACCACTGTCTGGTGAAGTCCGTGTCCGTCTACTCCCCGCCCGATCCCAGCCCAAGAGGCACCCGGCGGGTTTGGCGGTACAGGTCAGCAGATTGGGATAGCATGCGATCTTTCTTTGCATGCTATCCTTGGCAGTCGACTTGCTTTTCTTCGGCTGATCCTTCGTCGTGCGCGGACGCCGTGACGGATGTGTTGCGTCGGGGAATAGAGTACTACATTCCGTTCTCTGATGTGACAATGTCCAGCGTTGACCGGCCATGGTTTGGCGCCGAATGTTATCGCGCCGACGCGCTTAAGCATGAGGCGTACCTGGCATGGGTCGACGCTCGATCGCGCAAAGCGGGTGACGTGGGTCAGAAGAAGAAAGCCTTCAACAGGGCTGCCAAGTCCTGCAAGTCGGTGTTGCGAAGGGCTCGTTTCGACCACATTGGCCGAATAGGGACCAAACTTGCTTCTTACCCATCAGGTAGTAAAGCGTTTTGGTCCCTGGCTAAGTCGGTCGAGTCGAACTTCTGCCGTCCCTCACTACCACCACTGCTGAAACCCGACGGGTCGTTGGCCCACTCCGCTGAGGAGAAGGCAAATTTATTTGCATCTCTTTTTGCGGAATCTTCGCGTCTGAATCCTGGTGATTCGCGGCCCCCTCCTTCTCCTGTTGGATGCGAGACGTGTATGTCGGACATTCGCATCCATCAAAAGGACGTTCGTAGGGTGCTGCGTAACCTCGACGTGAACAAGGCTAGCGGCCCTGACGGAATACCAGCAATAGTTCTTAGAACCTGTGCGCCTGAACTGTCTCCGATCTTGACTCGTCTATTCCGCCTTTCATATGAGACTGGAAAAGTGCCGAATGCTTGGAAGCAAGCCAATGTACAGCCTGTGCCCAAGAAGGGCAGTCGAGCTGACCCGGCCAACTACAGACCCATCTCTGTAACGTCCATACTCTGTAAGAGTATGGAGCGTGTACTTAACAAAAAGCTCCTGGCATACCTAGAATCTAATGATATCCTCAGTGACCGTCAATACGGCTTCCGCCGAAATCGGTCTACTGGGGATCTTCTAGCGTATGCCATTCACATATGGAGTGAGGCCATCGAGAGACACGGGGAAGCGCTTGCCGTCTCCCTCGACATCTCGAAGGCTTTCGATAGGGTCTGGCACGAAAGCCTCATTGGTAAGCTTCCTTCATTCGGTTTGCCCGGTGGTCTGTGTGATTGGATTGCAGACTTTCTGAGAGATCGTTCCATTCGAGTGGTTATCGATGGCTGCTCTTCGGACCAATTGGATATTAATGCCGGGGTCCCTCAGGGGTCAGTACTCTCAGCAACATTGTTCTTGTTGCACATTAATGATCTGCTAAAACCCGGCACCTTTGGGTATGCTGACGACAGCACTGTTGCTGAGAGATACTTGTCCAACGCACGGGCTACCGGGCCGCAGATCCGGTCTCTCCGTGAGGCCATGGTGGAGCGTTTGAACCTGTCCTTGCAGGCAGTCTCCGAATGGGGCGATGCCAATCTGGTTAGGTTTAATGCTGCTAAAACCCAGGCGTGTCTTTTTTCCGCTAAAAGGAGCCAATTCTACCCGGCTCCTTCTTTCCGTGGTGTAACCGTGCCGATAACGGACCATCTTGAGCTTCTTGGTGTTTCGTTGACATCGACTCTCAATTTTGGCCCATACATTGAGGGAAAGGCTCAGCTGGCGGCCAAAAAGTTGGGGATCCTTTCGAAGGTGAGACGGTATTTCACGCCGGAACAGCTGCTCAACTTGTATCAAGCGCAAGTTCGATCATGCATGGAGTACTGTTCTCATCTCTGGGACGGATCTGCCAAATACCAGCTTGATGCACTTGAATCGATCGAAAAGCGGGCCAAGAGACTCATCGGTAATGAGGCACTGGTCAAGTCAAAGCTCCAAAGCCTTGAACATCGTCGCCGAGTTGCTAGCTTGTCAGTTTTTTATCGGTTGCATTTCGGGGAGTGTGCGATGGAATTGCATGATCTGATTCCGCCCAGCCCGTTCCATCATCGGACTACCAGACGTACGGCGATGCGTCATCGGTACATGGTGGATATCCCACCCATACGCACAAAACGTTTTGGGGACACTTTCATTATGCGTACAGCTAAGGAGTGGAATTCCCTGCCGGAGTCTGTGTTTCCCGATAGCTACAATCTTGGGGTCTTTAAGTCAAGAGTGAATAGGTTTTTTCTAGGCAAGCGTGCTTCACCGTCGACCACATCATCGCTTACCATCAGGTGAGATAGTGGTCAAGCGCAAGCCTATTGACGATAAAAAAAAAAAAAAAAAAAAAAAAATAGTATCTTTATAAATTATTGCCTATGTGATATATTCTGGTTTATTTGCTATATTACTTTATACTTTAAATTTACTCTGGATGTTTGTCACTCTTTAAAGTTTAAAGAGTGACAAACAAACAATCAAACTCATAGGCTTTAACAGTTATTATATTAGTGGGAAGTAGGATAGGACACACACACCACACACTCACACGATTTACACATATATCTTAACATTCACCATTAAAGTGGCCGAAGTCAAACTGGCCGATGCGGACAGAATTCAATTTGAGATTACAAAGTGTTCAAACTAAAATGCTCCAGGAAATTCAATCTGTAAGCAAGTCTCCTTCACAGTTTTAGAACAAGAATGTGGTTTGAACTGAAATTTAAAGTTTCTGAAATATATGTGCTGAATTGAAAACTAAGCTTTTGCTCCAGTAAGTATGTAGTGGCACGTTTGCTTAGTTAAGCTTACTTACATAATTTCACTAAATCTTTGTTAATGTTACAAAATGTGGGCAGTATAGATGTTTATACATTAACATCAGATTTTGATATTAGCAACATAGTTGTACTCTAAAGCTTAAAATTTGAAGCAATTGTTAAACTTTCACTGTCGTTGTCTCACATAGACAATAGCTGTGCCCCAGCGTTAGGGCCATCATAGACTAACACAGCTAAATATCTACGTTAATCAATTTCCTTGTCACATCTTACTTTGGATCAACGCAACACGTTTTTACGAGCTTTTATTTAACTTGCAAAGTATGGATTTATGTAAATGTGTTCGGATCAAAACATGCAACTAAATTTTAAAGCAGTTATCCTCCACCGATTAAGATGACATTTTGCATACACGTACATACATTTTAGTTTGGATGACAATGTAGGGTTTGCTAAGTGTCTTCATTCTCAATTATCTTTAATAATTGTATCGATTGTGGGGAGTTTCCTGACCTAATGAAGAATAGTAAAATAATACCTTTGTTTAAATCAGGTAGTACATCAGACCCTACAAATTATAGACCTATTTCAGTACTACCTACTTTTAGTAAGATATTTGAGAAATTAATTTTAGAGCAATTGCAAAGATTTTTTAATAAGCATAAATTATTACATAGCAAACAGTTCGGTTTTACAAGGGGTCGTTCAACTACTGATGCCGGTGTCGAGCTTTTAGGACATATTTATAATGCATGGGAAGATAAATGCGATGCCCTGGGAATCTTTTGTGATTTGTCCAAGCCATTTGATTGTTTTCTTCATGAAACGCTAATCAGGAAACTCCGCCACTACGGGATCCGGAACAGCGCTCTGGATCTTCTTACTTCTTACTTGAGTAATAGGATTCAGACTGTTGACTTTAATGGAAAAAGATCACCCGGATCAATAGTAAAAATGGGAGTCCCGCAGGGCTCGATTCTTGGTCCTTTCTTGTTTCTTATTTATATTAATGACTTGCCTTACCTCATAAAGGATAACCATGACATAGTGTTGTTTGCAGATGATACTTCACTTTTGCTTAAACTTAAACGGCAGCAGCTGGTTACTGACGAAGTAAATAGCGCGATCTCAAAAGTAGTTCACTGGTTTAATGTTAACAATTTACTCCTTAATGAAAAAAAAACCAAATGCATTAAGTTTACCCTACCTCACGTTAGGCAGGTGAAAACTGATGTGTTGATAAAGGGCGAAGAATTGAATCCTGAGAATAGCACAGTATTTTTAGACTTAACTTTGGATGCTAAGCTTCAGTAGGGCCCACATATAGATAAATTGTCAAAGAAGCTAAGCTCCGCAGCATATGCTGTTAGAAAAATTCGTAATTTAACTGACATAGAGACAGCCCGTTTAGTATACTTTAGCTATTTTCATAGTGTTATGTCGTACGGTATTCTGTTGTGGGGAAATGCCGCCGACATCCAGAATATCTTTGTTTTGCAGAAAAGAGCTGTTCGATCAATATATAAATTAAGCCCGAGGCACTCTCTCAGAGAGAAATTTAAGGAGATTAATGTAATGACTGTGCCCTCTCAGTATATTTATGAAAATCTTTTATATGTTCATAAAAATATAAAATTGTTTAAAAAATACAGTGATATCCATAACATAAATACTAGGAACAAACACAAATTTGTAGTACCTACAACAAGGCTCAAGAAGATAGGTGGCTCGTTTAGATGTCAATGTGCACGCTTTTATAATAAGCTTCCAAGCCACGTACAAGATCTAAGTCTTAATAAATTCAAATCATTCATTAAACGTAAGTTGTGTCAGAAAGCGTTTTATACTATTAAAGATTACGTTGAGGACAAAAAGGCTTGGGATGGAGCTGCTCCAATTAAAATTTATTTTGATTTTTTATATTTTGCACCGTGAATTTTGTTTTTAATTTTGATATTTTTTTTTGTTTTCTTGCAATGACAAGAATATTTACTTTTTAAAGTATTATATTATTTTATTTTTAATATTGTGAATGTGAAGACTATGTGGATTTTTGTTTTTTATTATAACTTAGTTAGTTTTTACTCATGGTCTGGCAGTTTGAGTAGTTTATGCGGCCTACCCGAATGTCCTTTCTTTGGTATTGTTCGTCGAATCGTTGAGCTCCTTAAATTCTGAGTTGAGCTGCTCGGTTATTGACAAATGCGTGCACTGACTGGACAGGTCCACTCAATCTGGCTGGTTCTTTCCTCAAAAGACCATTTCAGACATCTGTCTACATGGTCTTCACATGATATAACCAAGATTTTGTCAGGACTTTAAAAGAGTCTGTGACCTCTGAGTTTGTTTCGGCCTTTCTTCTCAGAGTAGTCAGATAGGAAACGCCGACCTCATCTAGTTTAAAAAAATATGATCGATATGTAAAAGTGTTTGTACAAACCAACTTACAGAAATAAAATCATTTATCATTTATCATTCAAACGCAATATGGCGGACGGTTCAAGATGATGGTTTAATTATTTTTTGTGCACAGCCATGATATGGGTATAAAATAAATGGGTTTGCTGAAAAGAGTACGAAAAAAGATTGTACTAAAAAAATAAAAACTGTTTCTGTCCTGTCAATCGTCACGCTGTCTATAACTCCTCGTTATTCCTTCGACCAATCTCTCTGATAATTTTCTTCAGAAAGACCTAGGCTAGATGTATGGACGTAAAGGAATCGAAAGGAGTGTGTAAGAATTCCATTGTTCTTTAGTTTCAGTCTGTCTAGCCACAAGGGTAAAAGGCGTGAGTTTATGTGTCTAGTCAGTTGCGTTTCATTCCTCTTTACATGTCGATATCAAGACAAATGATTTCCTTTGACCTGTTCTGTAGGGAAACATCTTTATCTACGAAACGTGAAACCTAACGTCAATAAAAACTACAATACCCCAGTCAGTACACAATACTACCCGAAAATATGCAAATATCCGCTACGAACTGGAGCGACCCGCGTCCCGTACTACACTAAAACATGAGACCCCAGGAATTTACATACGTTTTCTATCCGAAACAAATAAACCTCGCCGGTATACGAAGAATTTACTCTACGTGGCATACTATTCGCAGCTGTTTTAACCGACTTTAAAAAAGGTGGAGGTTAGTTTTACAGTCAGTGTTAGGTAAAAGTACAATCATGGTAGAAAATTGTACATTAAAATTGTTAACGCTATAACGCACATACTTTGATAAAAAATACCGATAGCGCAAAAATAGATTCAAATTATGTGCCAAAGCAAATAAAATATTTATGGTTGTAAAAAGTAATTTCTGGAAATTATGGTTACTGCATTTTTTTTCACTGATAAAAAGATATGGAAAAGTGTCATAGAACTATTTTTTTGTATAAAAATAAACATAATCAACCTATAATGTTCTTAATGATGGATCAGAGGCCTCTTCTCTGTGAGAGTGGTTTTTCAATCTCGGAAAATGCATGGTTACCGAAGGTTTGGTTACGACAGCGAAACCATGATCAGGAGCTTGTTAATAACAAATAAGCTCCAAAGTCTTATCCTAATATTCAATGTCAATAACAAAATTTGTCAGGTTCTGTATCTACCGTTTCGCCATATTGTGGCATTTGGAAACTTCGGTGAATCGCGTTAGTTAAGATTTGCATAGAACATGCTGACTGAGCTGACTCATCAACAGATGTTGGTACAAGACAGTTCAAGATTATTTATTATTAGGTTAGGTTAAAACGGGATGGTTTCCGCAACTCCACGACCTATCGCGTATTTATTATTATTTTTAGTTAGCACCCAATGTACGATATGACATAGGTACCTAGACGTGAAGATATTTAGTAAAGTTGTTTTTATTAATTGAATCGTAGGTTTTGTATTCGCAAGCTTCGATTAACGAAGTTTTGAGTTCGATTCCCAGTACGGAGAACGTGCTATTGAATTTTTCTACAGCGCTCCTGGCTGTTATTGGGAAATATCAAATTGATAAACCTCTGGATTTGTGGCCAAGTTTTGATGGCCATTGGTAATACTCGCCTCCTATTAAATGGGGCTTAAACTAACTAATTAAATGGGGGTGTCGTAAAGGTACAAGTCAGCCTTACCATTCAGTGAGCTAATTATTAGTCACCCATCCACCTATAGGTACTTAAACATCAGCAGACTAGAGGCGATCGTTGCTATCTAAGCTGTAATATCTCTTTTGTTTGCAGGTACACCGGGACTCACATACTTCTACACAGTAACGATCTGTGACTGTTCCTAAATTACCCCAGACTGATAAAATTTTAGATTTTGGGATAAATAAATTTAGTGTTAAAGGTCGGCTCCCTTGAAGGGGGAACAGTGCTCCTCCATTCGCACCGTTCTGTAAGAATCGTCTCCTAACTTGTATATAAATTCCCACCGATTATAAGTGAATTCCTATTTATGTTTTTGTTTCGTTTGAGAATTCACAGATAGAAAATAACTTGGAAGTGGTTTAGAAAGATAAAAATATAACTAAAGGATATATATAACCTAAGTTATTGGAATTAACTAAAGGTTGTGTTGAGAGCCACTACACACTAGTGGCATTAAGTCAATGACCGAATAGTGGCCGCAGATAGTAAAAATAAATTCAAGAAGCTATTATGACTGGGAGTCTTAGCTCGTGAAATAACTAGAGTGAGATTATCTTATTAACCTACAGACATCCTCTAATGTGCCCAACTCTTGACAACTTCCTTGTGTTTTAACTGACCAGACAGTGTGGCGCAACAAAATGATCAGCAAAACATTTCTTACTGTTTAATTATAAGGCCTACGTAAGTAAAACAATAATAATTTTTGAAGATAATTAGACAAGAGGGTTGCAAAATGCATTATGTACCTAATGGAAGGACGGTGATAGAAGCATTGAGAAAACATTGTGTTGAATTATGTTAATGAGTTCCTTGATAACATCTAGAATTCCACCCTAGTGACGTGAGGTCACATTACAAACCACAGGCTCGTTGTACGTGTACTGCTGGTCCTAAAACGCAGGGCCTAGAGGGGACCCGCAGCGGTTTCAGCAATAAAGGTTCCCTCCGCTTCAGGATGTCTTACACAATTCTAAGACAGCGGACAATGTTGTGCCTAAGTGTCATTAGGCAGAACCAGAACATTGTGAAGGCACTTAGGCACAACATTATCTCTGGCTCAATAGCCAGACATTATTCACCGTTTCTCTAAACCAAATGCTAGAGACAAATCATGAAAATTAGGATATAGATACAAGATCACGCCATGCTAAAAAAACCGGCCAAGTGCGAGTCGGACTCGCGCACGAAGGGTTCCGTACTTGGTAAATAGCGGTTTACGATTTATGACGTATTAAAAAGAAACTACTTGCTAGATCTCGTTCAAACCAATTTTCGCTGGTAGTTTATATAGTAATGTACATCATATTTTTTTTTTTAGTTTTATCATTTTCTTATTTTAGAAGTTACAGGGAGGGGGACACACATTTTACCACTTTGGCAGAGTCTCACGCGCAAACTATTCAGTTTAGAAAAAAATTATATTAGAAACCTCAATATCATTTTTGAATACCTATCCATAGATGCCCCACACGTATGGGTCTGATGAAAAAAATAATTTTCAGTTTTAGTTTCAAGTATGGGAACCCCCAAAATTTATTGTTTTATTTTTATTTTTGTGTGAAAATCTTAATGCGGTTCACAGAATACATCTATTTACCAAGTTTCAACAGCATTGTTCTTATAGTTTCGGAATAAAATGGCTGTGACATACGGACGGACAGACAGACAGACAGACAGACATGACGAATCTATAAGGGTTCCGTTTTTTGCCATTTGGCTACGGAACCCTAAAAATGATTCCATTAGTAAATTGTCCCCACCTATGAATTATTGTGGTTAAAAACTCACACAATCACGTACACACAATATTGATACGAGATTAGACTAAATTATAATTAACTTAAAATTAACACTCGTTTCTACGATGGTTACACCGCGCTTCAGGACATAGCCCATTAATATTTGAACACGTGTCCTAATTTAACTCGTCATCGATGGCGAGCTAAACCCTATACTCTCCCGACTCGCGCCTGAAGGTTCCAAAGCTAGTCATTCTATGTCTGTCCACCCCCGTAGTTCAGCGTCAAGTAAAGCCAATATTCGCTCCTAGATCACGTCAAGCTACCTGACTGCGCGCCCGCACGAGACTGAGCCTCTTTTTTTTCAATCTCTCATTTTTTTAAGCCAACCGGCCTACCTTTAGCTGTTAGACCAACCTCTATTCAAAGAGCCACATCTTTTTGTTACACCTGGCGTCTTCTAAAAGATTTGCACATTCTGCCATGTGGGAATTATCTGTATACATATAATATTTTGTAATTAAATTGGATTGTATTGGTGCTTGCAACAGCACCGAAATATCGGAAACTCGCAACTAACTGTAAACATGGTAAATATCCCGTTTCAAATGTTAATGTTAAATTGGAAGAAGTGGCATACCAACACAGATGCTTAGCGGAAGAAAAAAGTATGGGCTCAGAACGAACTCCTTCACAAAGATCTCTAGTACTACCGAACTAATCAAGAATATACGAAAATCCAGTTAATATTTCAAGAAACAAACGATCACGAGCAATTCGATTAATTTACCGTTTACACATATGTTCCCAACAACAGTCGTTTGATTTCAATTGTCTCGAAGTGGCGTACACTTTCATCAAAGACGAACTTGAATGCGGGATTCTCAATTACTTGGTGACGCAAGGAATTACGTAGATGTAAATAATACTTGTGATATAATGGAAATGGGATTATTTTACATAGGATATCCTGTGTAATGTGTTTAAGATTTAGACGTGACTGTATTTAATACATTATTATCTTAAAAATAATACAATACACAACATCATACCGGTAGTACCCGACGGTTTGGGCAGTAGTGCATTTAAAGTAGATCTATATATCGCCATTTATGTTTAAGTCCTATACTCCTGAGCCTATTGCCATTTAACAGAGCACAAACCCAGACCCGGATCCAGATCCGGATTCCTACCTACTGAGAAATTCCAGAAGGCAGAACCCAATACACTTCCTCAGCAGTAGCGCTTGCGGCCACTCGACGAAGCATATTACATACATCTATATTTATAAAAGAAGAAAGTATGTATGTATGATCCTTATAGACTCCAAAACGGCTGGACTGATTTTAATGAAATTTTCAGACAATCTCTCGGATAATCCTGTAAATTATGGTGCCAATCGGAGGATTTTTTTTGCACTTTTTAACGCGGGCGAAGTCACGGGCAGAAGCTGGTTATATATAAGTCAAATATTTATTTATATTCTAGTTGAGTTACTACTTATTACGTTATGTAACTCAAAAACATTTTCGAATTATACAAATGACATAGCATTGTTTCAAATTACATGTGAATAAAAATGAAAGCCTGAAAAATATTTACTAGGTAGAATATTTACTTGCAAGCAAAATCATTTCTAAAGAAAACTTTATCATATCGTACGACTAAAAACCCTTTGCAAAGATTTACTTCAAAATAAGTGGCTTAATGCGTGCACACACCAAAGAACACAACCTCAAAGCAGATTTAAAGTTCCTTTAAATTTCATAAATCAGGTGGTACAGTCAACGAATTAATAAGTATGCAAGATAAATAGAAATAAATGTACGAAAATCGCACTTTGACCACGTGCGCATTCTACTGAGCAATCATAAAACGCTATTAATTAAAATTCAGACTCAGCACTTTTATATAGCAAAAAATATTAAATACATCCCTCAAACGCCGTTTTTTGTAGGTAAAACAGCATTTATTTGTTGGAAACGCAAATTTAGCACGTCATTGCAGAGATTATTAAAAATGTTCACTTTAAACCAGTTTTACATCAAATTATTCTATTTGCAGTACATGCTGGCGATATTTCAATAGTTTTAAAGTTGGTCGCAGATGCTACCACGTCAGATTTTCCTCGAAATATAGTAAGGCTCAACTCGAACAACATGGGAATGAAATAAAAGTTTTTGACAGCCGACATTTTTGTCATTTTACCACTGGCTTTTGCTTTAATTTAATTCTTGATTGAAGTAGGACAGTTTTTTATAATGATATGATTGAATTAGCTTTTTATAACATGTGCCCTCAGCGACATTGTAGTTTTTTATCAGATACGAGTATTTGCTATCCACATATCATCATTTTAACATTCTTGTAGATGTTTTATCATCATTATCATCAGCCTATTAATGTTCCCACTGTTGGACACAGGCCTCCACCTAATGGGCCGTAATCCACCACGCGGGCACAGTATGGGTTGGTGGATGTCACATGTCTTCAAATTTTTGGGCTAAGACATGCCGGTTTCCTCACGATATTTTCCTTTACCGTTTTATGAGCAGTGGTGATGCAATAATTTACCCAAAGTAAAGTGCCTGTCTGGGTTCAAACCCACGGTTGACGGTTGTGATGTCAACTCGTCACACTAGCTATTTCGTCGCTATCCTTAACAGGTCACTATCAATAATACGTCACTTTGTACATGTTGTCAGTTTCCCAACTTGTCTCAAACCGTATTTCCTCTCTTTCCCTACTCGTCCGACCGTCCGTTTATGTTCGCTTATGTTTTCGCTTACATCACACATCATCAGCCTTTTTAATGTTCCCACTGTTGGGACACAGGCCTCCCCACATAGAGGGAGCGGGCTATAATCCACCACGCGGGCCCAGTGCGGATTGGTAGATGTCACATGTCTTTGAATTTTTGGTTCTAAGACAAGCCGGTTTCCTCACAATGTTTTCCTTCACCGTTTTGAGAGCAGTGGTGATGAAATAAATTACACAAAATAAAGCGCCTGCTCGGGTTCGAACCCACGACCTACAACTCGTAAGTCGGGACCGTAACCACTGGGCCATCACTGCTCTCGCTCTCTGTTTTCGCTTAGTAAAGTACCAATTTTTTTTTGTTATAAGATGTGTTTTTGGATTATTTTTGTCTTGGTACACCAAGACAAAAATAATCAATAAAGTGTAAATAAATAAATAAAATAAAAAAATTGTTTATTGTGCGTGTGTGTATGACTAGATGTATGAATGTGTGTAAAGCAAAAGAAGTATGTAAAGATCGTAGCATGTGGTTCTGTAGTTTTTGCCTACCCCCATGGGAAAAAGGCGTGCGTTTATGTATGTATGTATGTATGTGTGTCTCAAACAGTTACATATACAAATGTGAATGAGACAGCCCCAGTAAGTAATCATTAATACTTGTCTTTTTGCTCCAGAGCATGGTGCAGTTGTCGCTGAACCATACTTGGTCCCGTCCCGAGATAACTGAGTGGAAGACCCTGACGGTCTAGTGACTATCATCGGCGAGAACACGTCACGAGAACAGTTGCTGGGTTGCCTTCGTGGATTCCATTGTCAACATCGGGGCACACTTCCCGCCTCGCAAGAGCCGTCTTGGGCCGGTATCAACTTCACCCACGCTTTTACTCGGCGATCTCAACGCCAAATCAGCGGCATGGGGATCCCCGTTTTCTAATCCCAGAGGAGAAGTGTTGGATGATTCGTCTATTACGACAGGTCAAGCCGATTTAAATCCGGGCTCGGGCAAAACGTGTGTAGGGTACCTGGGTGTCAATGGAGATACTATCGGATCACCGATACTTACTTTTTTATGTCTCCGCCCAGACCACCAGTGTTCGTAGCCAATCAGTCCCGCAAAGAGACGGTCTACGCTGGCTGCACATTGACGGAAACTCTCGAGGAGGCCGCTATCGTAAAGGCTTGGATACGGGAGTCGGTGACAAATGGACCCATCGACGTCGATGCAAATCTGCGATGCATAAATTCCTCGCGTCCATGCCTACAAGGCAGCCTTTGTAGGTGCTGGCAGTCTGCTGAGAATGAGCAGCTGCAGCGACCCTAGATGGTAGTTTTTATTTTATTTTATTTTATTTCGGGATAAAAACAGGAGTACAATTAAATGTGATACATACTATCTAATTAAACAAAATACTTATTATACTACTAGCAACATTATCCACTTATTACTAATAAGATGATTATTAATGCTACGTGTTAAAAAAAAAATTTAAAGAGAATACATGAGTGAAAGTTAATTAAATAATTAATCTTTCTAAAATTAAGAAAACAAAAGGAGAAGAAAAGAAAAATACACCACTTGATAATTTATAAGGCTAAAGAAGAGAATCGACTACAGATTTCCTAAATTGATGAGCTGTTAGATTAAAAATATCAATGTTTTCTAATCTAGTATTGTAGGAATCCACAAGTTGGCGCAGAGGAGCGCGAAAGCCAGCATTTGAATTACAGACGTGCCTGATATTAATAGAAAGTAGGCGGTATGAACGCGCTTGTCTACGCACTACTGTCCTCGGAACGATGTAACAAATTTTATTTATTATGTCTGTACAATCATATTTGTTATGCACAATACCATGTAGAAACATTGTTCCGAGAAGCAGTCTTCTGGATTCTAGGGTTAACAGTTTGTAATTCTTAAGCAACATATCATGCGAACCGTGGCTGTGATAGCATCTGTAATGCAGAGCTCTTAGGAATTTACGTTGAATAGTCTCAATCGAATTAATATACTTTGAGTAGTAGGGATTCCATATCATAGTAGCAAACTCCAGACAAGGTCTAACACGCGATATATATAAGTATCTATAGGTTGATGGACGCTTGAAATCTTTGCTGTTGCGCATAACAAACCCATACATTTTAAGGGCTTTGTTGATTACATTGTCTACATGAGTATTAAAGTGAAGTTTAGAGTCGAGCACCACACCGAGGTCACGCAATGAGTATACTCTTTTTAATTGAGTATTTAGCAAGTGATAGTTAAGACGGTACCCTGACCAAAAAATCGGCATGAGATATGAGCGTTCCTATTGGTCTAGCGGCACTGGTGGCGTATGAATTACAGTAGTGAATACGCCCAGTTTTTAGAATAAAATCTTTATAAAATCGAATTTTGGTCTTTTGAAAAAAATAATTCTACAAAAATGTTCGTTATTAAATTGTCTATCCATTAGTGTTCGTACAAAAAATAATCAATGAACACTTTACGAGGAGATGCATAATATCAATAATTATTTCTCATTTTTATGTTTTTTTGGAAGTAGATTAGTGAAATATATACAACATTTAAAAAAAAACTAAATCTACCATTTTAGAATCAATATTATGTAGAAATTTAATGTATTTTTATTAATTGATATTTCTTTTTAAATAACGAGTAGATAGCTCCTAAAAACTGCACAAAAAACGGCTTGCGCGGCGTTTTGCTCGGGGAACCGCCTTAAGTCAAACAGTCATCAATACTTTTTATAGTTTTGTACACTTTTAAGTCATCCGCGTATAGTAAAAAGTTTGAATGCTTTAAACAAGCGCTGATATCATTTATAAACAATGTAAACAACAAAGGGCCCAAAATTGAGCCCTGAGGAACCCCGGATGTGACGAAAATCGGCTCCGATTGAAATCCATTAATAACAACCTTTTGAGTCAGGTTTGTTATGTAAGAGGTGAACCATCTCAATAAATTTCCGCAAATACCATTGAAGGCAATTTTACGCAAAAGTAATTCGTGATCCACCTTGTCGAAAGCTTTTTGAAAGTCTGTATATACTGCATCAGTTTGCAAACGATTATCCATATTTTCAAAAACATAGCCTACAAAAATAAGTAGATTTGTATAAGTAGATCTTTGTTGGACGAATCCGTGCTGTTCTTTAATTAAAGCCTTGTGTAAAGTAGGATAAATTTCGTTATAAACCAGTTTCTCAAAAAGCTTCGACAAGGTAGACAGAATCGAGATCGGATGGTAGTTCTCTACGTCATCCTTTGATCCCTTTTTAAAGACGGGGGTTAAGTGAGCTATTTTCCATACATCGGGGAAAATACCCTCGCTGATACATTTATTGAACAGCAGATGAAGGGGTTCACATAAGTGATCGGCAACACGTATGAAAAACGAGGGAGGAATGCCATCAGGTGTAGCGTTACGTATAGCTCAGTGGAGCTATACGTAAGCCACGTTATTAAAATTAAGATAAAAGGTTAAAATTAAATTAAATTATGAAAATAAAAAGGATATAGAGAGCAGAACTATGGTCAGCTTCGCACGACGTGGGCAGCTATCCAGGCAGCAGCTCGGGCAAGAAGTCGTGGAATGCCCGAGGTAGGTAGGTGATCAGGCAGCTACGACGGACATGCAGGCAATCGGGCAGGTAGGCAGGTCAGCAGACACCACGGGTAGGTGGTCAAGCCAGGAAATCAGTCAGGTAGGCAGTAGAGTAGATAGCAGGACGGATAATCAGGCAAACGGGTAAATACGTAGGCTCCGAGGTGTGTGGAGGCCGGCTATGGCTCAATACGTCAAACAGCGAGGCCTTTGATGTCACGAGATGGCCGTTGAGGGTAAGTCTCAGGAAATAATGCTCTCGGGAACCACAAAATATATATATATTAACTGATGCACTTCAAATAATAATAGTTTTTTACATAAGCGGATAATTCACCGTTTTTAAGAGTTCAAGAGTAGAAAAATACACTTCGTATTCTAGTACACAGTATATCCACCACCGTCCGCGTTCAGACCAGTTCCAAGACTAAAAAATATGAAGCCCGTTTTTCATTCGATCTCCATTTCTTCTAAATTTCAAATTCAAATCTCAAAAAGACCAGAGAAATAAAAAACGGCTTTACAAAGGCGGGTCAGTCTGCTCTGACCTTACAATAATGTACAACTAGCTTAATGAAAGGTCTAGGTATTATAGTCCATGGTACCTATGGTATGTCTATGGCTTTAAGAAAATAAAATAGACAGACAGCTGTCATGTCAGATAAAACGTCACAGTAGAAAAATATTACAAGAAGAATTATAAATTACGAATATAATTTAAGTTTAGATAATTAAAACAGTCAGAAATAACTAAATATGCTTTCCAGATGTAATAATACAAAGAATATATATAAAAATGAGTTACACAAATTGATGCGATATCAAAAGATGTGAAGATGGATTGTGGAGTGTTATGAAACGTAAGTAGATCTTAAATAATACCACATTTGTAGCGTTACGTTTAGCTCCGGAGAGCTATACGTAAGCCACGTTAATAAAAATAAATAAATATAAACTAAAATTAATAAAAAGATATAGAAATATAAAAATTAAGGGCCGGCTTCGTACGACGTGGGCAGCTTAACAGGCAGTAGGTCGGGCAGGAAGACGTGGCACGGTGTGATGGGACGGCTGGTGGGATGCCGTGGCGCGCTTGTATTCAGAGCGCACCAGGGCGTGTTGCGAGCGCACCAGCGCATGCTGCGAGCGCACCAGCGCATGCTGTGAGCGCACCAGCGCAATCTGCGAGCGCACCATCACGTGCTGCAAGCGCACCAACGCCGCGCCGCGCCGCTGAGGTCCTGTCAGCCGCAGTACATCTGAGGTCCTGTCTGCCGCAGAACGTACGTGCACCTCGTGCCAGAGTGGCACATCTTGATATATATACGTATAGCAGTAAAAGAATACTTAGTCCAGAAGTTATTTATTGATTTTAACCACATTCACATACTGAACACATTGAGGTAATAATATAAAGACTGATTATTAGAGATTTTAGATAATTTGCCGATTAGAAAATACACTTAGTAATCCTCAGTAGGAAAACAGTATTTCGGCGTTCAGACCAGACCTGAGACTGAAAAGAACTGAAGCCCGTTTTTCATTCGAACTGCCATCTCTTCTCAATTTCAAATTCAAATCTCAATCAGAACAAAGCGAATAAAAACGGCCTTACAAAGGCGGGTCAGTCTGCTCTGACCTTACAATAATGTACAACTAGCTTAAGGAAAGGTCTAGGTATTATAGTCCATGGTACCTATGGTATGTCTATGGCTTTAAGAAAATAAAATAGACAGACAGTTCATGTCAGATGAAAATGTCAGAGTATAAAAAATTCCATAATTTTGCAAATAAGCAATACAAATTAAGTTAAAGAAATAAAGAAACAATCAGAAATAACTAAAAATATGCTTTACAGGTAATAAGAATATCAAAGAATATATAAAAATGAGTTACACAAATTGATGCAATCTCAAAAGATGTGAAGATGGATTGTGGAGTGTTATGAAACGTAAGTAGATCTTAAATAATACCACACAGGTCCAGGTCCTTTTGAAGGGTCTAACGACTTTAGCTCCTTATAAACTTTAGAAGGCTCGATATAAATATTGTTGATAATATCACTATTATCATGAAATATAGAAGGCGGTTGCCACTTATGGACATCAAGAGACAATGGCTCATACACTGATTGAAAATAGTTAGAGAAAAGTTTACAAATATCACGTGGATCACTACTGGAAGTACTCTTATATTTAATATTGAATGGAATTCCTGAGTTATTCCGTTTACTAGCCACATAGCCCCAGAAGTGTTTGAGATTTTTATTTACGTTTTGTTCTACAGTTTGTATATAGTTTGAGTAACATAAGTAACATTCTTTGTTGAACCTGCGGCGAAATAGGGAAAATTGCTCATAGTCAGATATATTATTGTACACTTTCCATTTGGTCCAGGCGTTGCTTTTATTTTTGAATAACTTTATAAGGGGTCGAGTGAACCAAATGGGGAATTTAGAAGTTCTGTATGATTTTTTCTGGACGTGCTTTCCAATTATACCAAACAAGCTATTATAGAATGTGTTTACAGACTCCTCTGCAGATAAATTTTTAAGCAAGCTGTCCCAGTCAATTTCAGACAATTCTGCCTTTATAAGATCGTAATTGCCTTTATTATAGTTAAATTTGATGATAGGGCAGCGTTTCAAAGGTGCATATTTCAAGTAAGGGGAAGTCACAGCACAGTAAGGAGGGTGATGTAGGTCCACGGGTACTAAATAATCGCTCGGTTGGTAAACATGGCAGTGTTCGTTGGTGATCAGTAAATCCAATGTTCGGTTGTTAGCATTCGTAAAATTATGATATTGCGTAGCGTTAGATTCGGCGATGAAATTTTCTAGATATCTGCAACTGAAAGACCGGGTCTCACGGGGCTGGTTGCATGTAACACTATCACAGGAAGACCAGTCCAAGGTCGGTAAATTAAAGTCACCGATTATGTAAAAACAATGTGTCATAGGATTACTTAAAATTGTCGAAAGCATGTCCAAATATGTAGAATAGATGTCGTCTGGTGTGTTCGGTGGAATATACACCGCGCTAATAATGTGTCGTTTCACACGGTCACGGCTAGGTAATTGTATAAGTAGATATTCTATGTGGGTATTCAAAGAGTTACCTATTATATTGGTAAAATATATAGGTTGAAGTGTTCGCAAGATAGCAACAAGAACACCTCCACCCTCGCGTTTACCAGTGGCTGCGTGATCTCGGTCGCAACGAAACACGTTATTGCGCTCATCCATAACCTCACAATCTGTAATATCCGACACAAGCCATGTTTCCGTCAATTTAATAATGTCGTATGAGTTACTTAAGATATTCATATAGATTGTCTGAAGTTTGCCACGTATGCCCCTACAATTCTGATAATAAATAGTAAGTGTATCAGGCATTAAGTTGGAGATAAGTAATAACACGATTGCTAAATGATGTAAAACTTGCAAATATATTTAGAGATGCTGCCACTAAGCCCGGTGTCACAAATAACAGATATCGAAAATAAAAACAATATTGAAGGTAGAACGTTTTAAACTCGAATAAATTTAGATTGTATAAAAAAGTAAAGTTTAAGTAGTCCACTCTTATCATAATTAGATGTATAATATAATTAGTTGCAGTTATAAAACTGTATAATATGCTAAACATTGTGTTTTGTGGTTGTATCATTGGTGATTTTAAATTTGTGAAAATCATTGTTGTTCCGAATAGCAAGTATTGTTGACATGTCAGTCCTGCGTACAAGAATCGTTGAGTGCTTAACCCAACAATGCTTAAACTTGTGCTTATTAGCCTCAAGGCGACATTCGCGAAAGAACAGCTTTTTCTTCAATGTTAGGTGCTCATTCACGTACACTGTATGTGGAGTACCTGCTATGCCAATCTGGTCGGATTTCAATCCCTTAGCCAAGCGGTAGGCACTCAACACATTGTCACGAAAAGGCACCGAGGAGAACCTGACCACAATACTATTGGGTCTATCTTTATTCAAAGTTTTCTGAGGCACGAATTAAGTAAGCGACAACGGAAGTAATTAAAAATAACTTTATTCCGACAGAGTTACAGCTAAACAGTAATTCTATTAATCTAAAAATATTGATCTTATATACTAACTTTATTGCTAACGTAGTACATGCATGGCGTGATCAGATATGACGCTTGTCCTAGATAATCATGAACGCTGATCAAGCAATGGAATACATCTAATAAATACTTATTAGCATTACAAGGCTAATATTGGTAGTTTGGGGTTCCTTAACTCCTCCCCCCCTAGAGAGAAATTATCCGAAGGTGTCGCAGACGGTTTCGGAGAATTTCGACAGAAGTTTATAAACTGAAATTTATACATTATAAAGATAACTATTGCTATTACAATAATCACGTACTCGAAAATAGTCCATATACTAATTTCTATTGTCACTGTTTGGGTCGTATCGTCTATTTCACTAAATTTTGCACTTTGTAACACTTCTTTCACATCACTTAAGTCCACATTTCTTAGATCCACTGTCTTTGATCTTCTCTGGATGTCCTGTTGTAGCTCTGGCATTTGGATCAATGGCTTGCGCTATCTTACTAAATGCATCTACTATAGTTAAATAATATTTCCCCTCTATATATAATAAATCCATAAAAGCTTCCTGAAAAGGGCTATCTTGCGTTTGTGTTAACTGAATGTGAGGTTTGATCGGCTTTCTGTCATATTTCATGCGTTTACATGTTTCGCAAGCGTTTATGATTGCCGTAACTGTCTCTTTCATGTTTGCCCACCAATAATGTCTTTTAAGTTTGGTTAAAGTTTCTTTAATGCCTCTATGACACGTTTTCCCCTCGTGGTATTTCAAAATAGTTTCTTTTTGATCTTCTTCAGATTCTGTTAGATTTATAACTCTTTCTGTACATTCTGTTAACTTAACTGAATCCTTTTTAAATAACTTAGTTACCATGTTTGAAAAACTTTTTCTAAAAGATGGATGTTCAAAGTATATAAAGTACTTCTGTTTTGGGTCTATATACTCTTTCAAAAAGTCTTTAACTAATTTATCGTCATTTGTCGGTAAGTGAATTTCAAGAATTTTTTGTCTATTATTAGAAATATCTTTTACGACTAATTTATTTTTGAACCATGAATGAACTAAAATCTGTTTTGGTTTAGTATCGACGGCTTCTCAATTAATTTATTTGTTCGGCGATCTCTGCTAAACCGTAGACACGGAAGTCGGCTGCTCCACGTAGAATTGTATACAGGGTAGACTGACTACAGAGATCCTACCGGCTGCGCCAATTAAGTAAGCGACAACGGAAGTAATTAAAAATAACTTTATTCCGACAGAGTTACAGCTAAACAGTAATTCTATTAATCTAAAAATATTGATCTTACACAAAAATATTGACACTAACTTTATTGCTAACGTAGTACATGCATGGCGTGATCAGATATGACGCTTGTCCTAGATAATCATGAACGCTGATCAAGCAATGGAATACATCTAATAAATACTTATTAGCGGACAAAGCTAATATTGGTAGTTTGGGGTTCCTTAACTCACGCGATGTATGGAAATAATATCGTTTTGGGTAATAGGAAATTTAATTTTTTCTCCAAGTGATGCAATAAGTGTGATCAGATTTTCCCCCCGCCTCTCCGGGACATTACATATTTCAACATTACAGGCTCTGGCTTGCTGTTCTAAAGTGTCGATTTTAGCCTCTAGCTCAGCGACTAGACAATCGGTACGTTCCGAAGAGGTGAAGCAGCCTTCCAGTGTGGAGATCTTCTTCATGACATCGTCGCATTGATTGGAGGTAAACTGTAGCGAACCTTCCAATGAGTCGATGCGCTGAGTCAAGTCCTTGTTCCTACCATCTAGGGCTATCATCTGCCGCTTAAAAGTTTCCTGTTCAGCACGCAGAAATTTGATGTCATTACGAATTTCTGTAGTGTGCGTGGTGAGAAGTTCTAAGTCGCTTTTCATACCAGCAATGCTGGAGTTGATAGCGGCCAGGCTGGAGTCAACATTGTTGTGAAAAGACTTCAAGGTCGATCTTAGCTCCGAAGCAAGCGCGTTTAAATTGTCAGTAAACACGCATTCTGGTTGTTTACGTTTCCTGCAGGTAACTCCCGGATCGGCCTCTGACGTTGTTGTCCTTAAATCAGGGCTAGAGCTACTTTTGTTAGGCGAGTGAGACATTATTATTATTATTTGTTCAAGTCTTGAGCGTCCTCAGGAAAAGTAGGCACCAAATCAAACAAAAAAAAACAAGCAAAACTAAATAATAGCTTCAAAGTGTCGTTTTGACTATCGCTATGTATCGTGGTACAGGGTCACCAATGTGACGTAAACAAGCATCAAGCTACTGACACCGTATTTCGCTGCGCCGCACTCGTGTCGAGTTGGTTCGGTGGTCCGAGCCGCGTGCCCGTCAAGTGCGCTTACGCCGGGTGTCGCAGGTTCGTATCCCACCAAATGATTCTCCGTTTGTATGTTTGTACTCACGATTTTTACGAGTACTGCAGAGACCCGACGATTGATTCGTTGAGTCTTCGGGGGAACACGAGCGAAACACAGCACCAGGATCAAATATGGCCGCAACAGTAAATGGACAATACCGCAAGATAGTAAGAGAGGGACCGATAAATAGCAGAAATCGCCAAGTTGTCCGCCAGAAAATCACAATAAAATAATAATACAAAAAAAAAGACTAAGAGAGGCAAACAAACGTCCACACGTAGCAAAATAGAAACGAGGAATGATAGTTCGCACACTTCGCACTGTGAGTCGCCGACAAAGCCCGCCGTACTTGGAATAGTCATATTAATAGGTTTCTCGTTTAATATTTTTTTTATTGGTATATATTAGTCTATTTTATTTGTATATGTGTATTATTATATGTACACGGTATATACATTTTCGTATACAAGTAGTTCTTTTTTTATATTATTTTGTACCCATTCACAACGTTGTCCTTTTTAACCCAAAGGTTGGTAGAGAATGCTTTGTGGCATCAAGTCCGCCTATGTACCACTATTGTACATGAAGTTTAAATAAATAAACATAAGAAGGCGCAAAGGTATCAACACAGGTTGCGTCCCACACCAGAAGTCCACCCACCTTTCACGACAACAACGTCATGCCATCTAATTTTTTTCTTAAATACCTATCTTAAAATAAGATACTAAAAATGTCCTAAATATTTTGTTTTATTTCAACTAAAAAATTATAAACTAAAACATAACATACGATTATTTTGTTCAGATATTTGTGCTTAATTGTACATACATATCGGAGTTGGGAAAGAAACGAAATAAGGGTTGAGACAAGTTGGGAAACTGACTACATGTACAAAATGACGTATTAGTGAACGTGACCTATTAAGGATAGCGACGAAATAGCTAGTGTGAAGAGTTGTCATCACAACCGGTTTAACTGAGCTAACTGTACCAAATTCATGTTGTTAGTATTCGTTCGCAAATTAAATTTAAATATTTAAAGAGTGGTATTCGTTCGGAATAGAAAATAAATAATTATGAATTGAAACAAATACCAGTGGTATTAGATGTTGGTATTAGAACGGAATAAAACTCATTAGCAATAAATATAACTTTAATACAAATTTAACTAGTATACAAGACGACAATAATAAGCACTGCATCGAATGCCCAGTAATCACTTTAAAAGCAAAAGCAAATAAAAAATTTATTTCGTATTTCATTTCGCAGCGATGCATTTGAAGCCGATTCATCTGTGCCGAGAACAAAGGTTGGCTTTATCAATAGACGCTGACTGACAATGGATGCGATTGTCTGCCTCTCCTAGTGGAAATCTTGCTTCTGAAGGATATAGCCGATCTTCTGCCATAGGCTGTATGTTTAGTATTTTAATTGGGTGTAAGTACTTTATTTATTTCTGAGCTAACCATAAGTTACGCACTGCATCTGATTCGTGTCCGTGAAATTTCGGTTCCGTAGCAGCCGTAGTACTTATTGTAGGGAAGCTTAATCACTGCATCCGTCATAATCTGTCATAATTCAGAACTTTTTGAATTTGGAACTCTAATCACGGACACGGATCACGGACACATACATGTAGTGCGTAACCGCCCGTATTCTATCAGCGACAGCAATTATTGTCGAAATGCCGTGAAATATCAAGAATAGGTAGGTCTGTTGACAAAAAATATCCGTCAGTTAGATACCTAAAAATATTGAACTCTATTTTTTCCTTTTGCCACTTAGACAAAAATTACGACAATACAGTGCGTTGAAATATCGTGTGATGTCACGGTGTGTTACACTTGAAATAAATAAATACTGACAAAGTGACGTCACAAGCCCCCACTCCTGAACTTTGATGCGTTGTATCTTTGCCAATTTTATTTATTTGATAAAGCAAAAATTAGAGGTCCTATATTTTTTAATAATCTCACTGACAGACTAAATAGAATTTGCATTTTTCTACGCAGGAAACATCCCTAGTGCTTCTCACCATCATGTCATATTTTTTACTTTTCGACTATCGTTGTCGCTGATAGAACGACACTTTGGCAAAGCCCTCTTATGTACCGAAAAATTTCGTTGAACCTGATTACATACCCAAATGTCTACCCTACATAGTTGCAGATTTCTATGAGTAATTTTTCACTCTCAAAACATAAGACTACATACAAAAGCAAAGTAAAATACATTTGCTGTAACAAATGGTAGAAGCCGATATTTTTGAAAGTATTTTGTGAGCAATCCCGGGACTTTTAGAGACTTAAAACTAAAGCCGAAATCCGCGCACACAGCGGGAGGGATTAAGGAAACGCTCACAAATTTTAACACTGAATATGTCAGGTTCTGCATAAAAGGATTGTTCCAAAATGTACTTTAAAAAAATAATTTTAAATCTGAATTTAAATTTTGAAAACTTATACAAAAATATTAGCGAAACTCCATATATGGGCAAGGCGGATGACTACAAGTGTCTGGAAGACTTTATTACATCACACATACTGCAAAACAAGAGGGATAAATCAAAAATTATGAACCTGCCAAAGGACGACTGGATTAACAAAGAAGTTATTAAGATGATCGATAGCAGAAACACTCTATGGCAACAATTGAAAAAAGATGAAACAAACGTAGACTTGAAGAGGAAATTCTTAATGGAGCGAAATAAAGTCCGAAAGAAAATAAATAATGATAAAAACAGTTACTTTTACAAAGTATTCCAAGATTGTATTAAAAATCCAAAGAAGATGTGGAAATCTATTAATTTTTTAGCTATGAATAAGACGAAAATGAATATTTCACCTCCAAAACTTATACTGAATTCAAAAGGCGTCACAGATGGCAAGGAAATCTGTGATATACTAAACGTATATTTCACTAATATTGGTACAGAGCTGGCTAATGGGATACCATCGAGATACCATCACAATTCAGGTAACACACTTATGTACAAAGATGGACATGAACACACAGAAACACTCACTCAATTTAGACCCTGTACAGTCGAGGAAGTAGCTAAACTTATCGATAACTTGGATGCTGATACGAGCACAGGTGTGGACGGAATTAGCACAAAAGCATTAAAATGCATAAAAAATGCAATAATTACACCTTTAGTTAGTTGTATCAATAAATGCCTTGACCATGGTACTTTTCCTGATAGCCTGAAGCTGGCAAAGGTGTCACCCATCTACAAGTCGGGTATGAAAACAGACCCGAGCAATTATAGGCCAATTTCTGTGCTTCCAGTGATATCCAAAATCTTTGAGAAAATTATTTATAACCAATTAACTCAATACTTAAATAAAAAAGATTTCTTAATTGACCAACAATATGGTTTCAGATCACAATCGAACACTCTATCAGCAACTATTGATCTAGTAACAAATATAAAAACGAATATAGATAAAAAAAATATGGGCTTAGGCATTTTCATTGATTTGAAAAAAGCGTTTGACACAGTTTCTCACTTAAAACTCTTACAAAAACTAAGTAACTTGGGTATCACTGGAACAGCTTACAGCATGTTTCAATCCTATTTATCTAACAGATGTCAAATTGTTAAAATAGATAGTTATGAGAGTATTTCCCAAAACATTACATGTGGAGTGCCCCAAGGGTCTATTTTGGGACCACCATTATTCCTTATTTATGTAAATAACATTAATCAGATAGGGTTGACAGGCTATTTAACACTTTATGCAGATGACACAAGTTTATTTTACTTCGGTCAATCCATACATAATATCATTAGTGAGGCGCAAAACGACTTAAACCTAATAAATGAGTGGTTCCTACATAATTTACTTACCATTAACACTACAAAAACATCTTACATGATATTTACCGCGAAAAACAAAAAGATCCCACCCTACGCCCCTTTGATCGTAAATAATTTGAAAATAAAGAAATCCAGTACAGAGAAATATCTCGGTTTACTTTTGGATGACCAACTCTCCTGGAAGCCCCATATCGACCACGTAAGAGCCAAACTTGTGTCACTATCAGGAGCCCTTCGTAAAATGGGAAACTGCCTACCACTTAAAGTAAAAACTACCATCTATAATTCCTTAGTCAAGTCTAATTTAGAATACCTTATTGAGATATGGGGATCGGCATCCAAAACTAACCTTAATTACCTACAGAGGACACAGAACAAAATTATAAAACGGTTATACTGCTACGACTTTTTAACACCTACCAAACAGCTTTATGCGAAAACTAAACTCTTCAATCTGTCTCAACTATACAGTTACTATATATGTATATTAGTAAAAAAGATCTTGGATAATACAACACAAACCAATATTAAACTAACAAAAAAGGCATACACATATAACCTAAGAAATAGAAACGAGCTGGTTCTGCATTCTCCTAGGACAGTAAAATATGGAAAAAAGAACTTTTTATATGAAGGGGTCCAATTGTATAATAAACTGCCAAATGAAATTAAAGAGTGCAAAAGTATTAATATTTACAAAAGAAAACTAAGGGATTATATTATATCATTAAATTGAATTAAAAAATAAAATTACTTAAATTAAATCATTAAATAAAATTGCTTAAACTGAAATGATAAAATAAAATTACAAATTTAAAATTTTATGGATTGTAACTAAACAGGTATACCTGTTACCAAATAAATTATATTACTTGTATTGTTGTTTATTTATAATTATTATATTGTTGTGGATTTGTAATTTTAACGTAAAACTTAGCTTTCACAAAATCACAACACACTGACCCTTTGGACAAAACCACCGACACACATACACAATCTCTCCTCACAAATAACCTACATATCTTATAAATATAATATACATAATATAAAAAATATAAATACATATATATATATAAACAAAACAATAATAGCAATAAACGGTAAGCGGTCTCCGAGACTATAGTTATCGCCCACAAGCAGAAACAAACTGGTGTTCTTGTCAATCGTATTTACTTACGGTCCTAACAAAATAAATATGTGGGTATCGTGGTGATGACCAATTGGCCGGCTGTGTTTAGAAGTACACTTTTTCTTTGTTTGTGATGATAATTATTGTATTTTTTTATTACCTTTGCATGCCTCGTCATAAGACGACGATATTTATTATGTAAAAATTTAAGACTCATGTAAGTGAACTGTAATGTTCTTATGAGAAATAAAGATTCTTTAAACCTAATTTAATTTTAAAGTAAAGAGCAGTTATCGGTAGGTAGGATCATTGTTAATTGGGTTTTTATTAGAGCAGAATTTTGTATTTTTTTGGAGAAAATGCTGCCGTGCTTTTTGTTGGTAATGCTTTTGGATTGGAAAAAAGCTGCCGACTTTAACACTAAATGTAGGTCATTTTAGGGAAAACGAACATTTTACCAGCCTAGGGTAATTTAGGAATAGTCATGGTGGCCAACGCAGTTTATTGAAATAAACGGTATAGACTTAATTTTCTTAAGAAGGTGCCTTGGTGTATTTTTATCTAAACTGAATTTAATGTGATTGTCTGACTGGAGCAGATAGATACAGTAATCAGCAAAAATAATAAAAAAAACTATAAAGTGAAAAATACCTTAATTTTTTAAGTCGGTGTCTTTCGTAGGTACCATTTTTTTGGGATATGGACACCGACTTAAAAAATTAAGTTATTTTTCACTTTGTAGTTTTTCATTTGGAAGTCGGTAGTATTTTTTCGCAAAAAAGTTTTTTATTTTTCCCTTTTTAGTTTAATAATATTAGTTTATATTATATATTATAATAAATAGGCAAGTTGTTTAGTAAGGTCCCTATAACACCGAATAGATTACCCGAATAACATGAAACTTGAACATAACCGGTGAAATGAGAGATCTGTGTACCCCTTGAGAGCGTACTGGCGTGATGATAGGTTATGAAATGGTATAAACAATAAACAGACATGCGATTGCAAGAATCCCGAGAGTTTTGCCGTTATTTATTGAAGAGTTCTGTTGTATATCTTCGAAGTTCTTCATCAGACCCTCACCAAATTAAAATGGGACCAATTTCGAAACATATTCTTTCAAACCAAAAAAGAAATTTCAAAATCAGTTTACAATTGACGGAGATATCGTTGAACATACACAAAAAATAAATAAAAAAAAACAAACATAAAGTCGAACATAGAACCTCCTCCTTTTTGGAAAATCGGTTAAAAGACTAAAAGTTTTTAAAATTAACTTTTAAACATATAAGTGTTATAAATTGTTGTCACCTCTTAAAACCCTTTATTTTGATACGCCACACGATGGGTTTGGAAGAATAAAAATTGGGAACTCCACAATATGCTGCTCAAAACCCACATTATTTATTTTCTAAATTGAATGTAGTCAGTAATCTCTAATCTAATCATAATCGGCATAAACATTTGGTTTCTAGAACGCCACATAGAATCAAACATATATACATAGGCTGATAAACATATTATTAGGCGGGTAAAAACTTTCTATTGAGAATATTCTGAAAAAATAAGGTGTTTTTTTAGGTAAGCATACAAAGTTGCTCGTTATTTAAAACGGCACAAATAACGACTACAATTTATTTATTTTGTCTAAATCGGAGAATACTGCCATGCAAAAGTCCCTAAATGAAAAAAAACCAAGAAAGTCCTTCATCTTAAACTCCACCAGTCTTGCACCAAGATTGTAATATAAAATGTTTGTCCCAAAGTCTATTATCATAGTGAATATTCATGTCTCGACGGCTGCAAATAATTTATTGCTTGCGACAAAAAGCGGGGGTTTATTGGAATGGTTCCCGAAACTTCACAAAACCCCAATAATGAGTTTTGGACGAACAGATGGATGAAGTCTGAGAAGTTTTCATTTACATGCAGTAAGTGAGTAGTTTTGGTTTAGACTTTGTTGATTTACTGGTCTGGTAGAGTTACAACTACGAGTTTACTAACTTTTTCCTGTGAAATTTGCACCCTATCCTACAGGTGCCTAACGTTTATATGGGAACGAAGTAGCTTATGGTCCTAAGCGATAACACATGACTTAGCATTCTAGATTTTGTGTAGAAATTTAAGTGGGTTTCTGTACTTACAGAGATTTAAATTTACCGTCCACAAAAAAATTCTATAGGTATAAAGTTTAAATCAATATTAAATAATCGATAGTTTATAATCTTTCCGGGCCCTTTTGAGAATTCACGTGATGACGTGAGTGCTAATTGCTACGCATCATTATAGACGCAGTAGCACAGCTTCTAATTAATTAATTATCTTAAAATGATAGGTACGAAGAAACTAGGTAAGGTACGCATGTACGCACTAATGACCATTAGTGCGTACATGCGTACCTTCTCCTTACTAAAATGATAACTAAGACTAACATGAGTTGATTATGAAGACCCTGGTCGAGTCCAAAACTATGGTCGAACTATCTAGCATAATCAGGTTTTACACCTAGGTAGATTTGTTAATTTAATAAATGCACCAAACTATCATGCTAAACAATCAGATGGAGAGATATCATGAGGTGACTAAGGCGCAGTTTTTTGATCTGAAGTTAACTCAACCAATGGTTAAATATGCTAACAAATGGTTTTAATTTTTGCTAAATCACACAATTTTTCTTCAGTTGTTAACCAAAAAATAGTCAAATAAGTTGGAGAGTTAATTATTTGACCATTTGATAGATTAACAATTGATGAATAATTAGTTAACAGAATTAGATGGAGAGATATCAGGAGGTGACTCAGACACAGTTTTTTATCCGGGGTTAACTGAACCAATGGTTAAATATGCTATCCATTGGTTAAAAATTTCAGTAAAAAGAGTTTATTAATTAATTGTTATTCTAACAAATGGTCAAGCAATTAACTCCTATACTAATTTGACCATTTGTGATGCCAACAATTGATACAATTTGAAACCAGTGATTGAGTTAATACGGATAAAAAAACTGGGCCTTACAAAACAACCAGGGATTGGACAAAATTCATCGTGAGCACAAACAGCGAAGAAGGTTTGTAAATCTCTTCTAGACAAAATGTCTTCCGTAATTTCTAGAGATCCCGTTTTAACCAAGTCACTTATTGGTAAGCATATTTTATTTGTGAGACGGTACACACATCCTCACGAGGCGTCTAATTACATCCGGCGCACAGGGAACTCACCTCGCTATCAACCTTGTTTAGTCGATATTTTATTTACCACGTCATAATCTGTAGCTGTTGCGTGCTGGAAACGAGAGATGAAAACAACAGCTCATCTGTGTTATATTTTAAGGGTTGGCAAAAGTATATGGCCAGTAATTTTTTGTCTAACTATAACTATGAAAAAAACCCGGTAAAAAGCCAGACTTCAAGCTTTAACTGAAAAATTCGTACCTACATAGGTTTGACTGGATTTTCCAAGAAAAACCATTTGTATCTCGCCAGACCTTATTGAACCCCAGACTTGGAGGCCTTGTATGCAAGTAAGTCATGTGGATCATGTGCGTAACAGTTATTCTTCCAACCAATTGACTAACGTGTCAGTTTTACAGGCCAAACAAACTTCATCAAAATTCTTTCTGCCAAATGACGCCCACTGCTAGATAAGCCTTCAAGCGTCATCACATAAACCGATTCTGTGCTTCTCGCAATCATTCAGTTTCATTGTCCTTTACCAGCCGTCAACTTTGTGGGAGGCCGACCTTAGTTGGATACACACTTACACAACATATTCCGAGCCAAGCTGCGCCTTCCAATAAGCGGTTTTTTATTACAGGCAAATAAACTTATACTCGATTAACATATCGAGTTAATTCCTCACAGCTACAATAATTTACATCGCACTTCTGTTAAACTGCAACAACTTTGCGGTGCCAACTAACTTGCGAGTTGCAGTTACTCACGCTTGGTAAAACTAAATCAGTGGTTCCCAACCATTTAACTATTATCGCAACACAAGTTTTTTCTGAAATCGGTACGGCGGACGCGCTATAAACACATTGTTGACTTTATCTTTCGGCGTTGAGTGTTGAAAATTGAATGAGCGATAAAAAATGCGCCTCTGTGAATATTGGTTTCGGGTAAAACTACAAGGAGTGAATGAAGTGTGTGTGTATGTGCGCAATGATAACGTCAAGTAACTTGATCTGATTACATTGGTCACTGCTTTCTTAATATTGTTGGCATCAATACATTTTTACAAGCTTTTATTTAGTTTCAAGTGTCCCGGGGATGTATGTACGTAATCAAAGCTTGCAAGTTAAATTTGGCACACTTACTGGTGTTTGATTGAGCTGAAATATTGCAGACATGTTTGATTCTAGTAACAGTCATCATCATCATCATATCAGCCGAAAGACGTCCACTGCTGGACATAGGCCTCCCCCAAGCGTCGCCACATTGATCGGTCCCGTGCGTCCCGCAACCAGCGGATCCCCGCAACCTTCACGAGGTCATCGGTCCACCTGGTGGGAGGCCTTCCAACGCAACGTCTTCCGGTTCGCGGTCGCCACTCCAGAACCTTTCTGCCCCATCGGCCATCCGTTCTGCGAGCAATGTGCCCTGCCCACTGCCACTTAAGTTTGGCAATTCTTCGAGCTATGTCGGTAACATTGGTTCTCTTACGGATCTCTACATTTCTGATTCGATCACGCAAGGAAATGCCGAGCATAGCCCTCTCCATTGCCCTTTGAGTGACTGTAAGCTTTCTGATAAGGCCCATTGTAAGCGACCACGTCTCAGAGCCATATGTCATCACTGGCAACACACACTGGTCATAGACTTTTGTCTTGAGACACTGTGGTAAGTTGGACGAGAAGACACCGCGCAACTTCCCGAACGCTGCCCAGCCGAGTCGGATTCGACGGTTTATCTCTCTCTCGAAGTTGGCCCTACCCAACTGGATCGTTTGTCCCAGGTAGACATAATCTTCCACAACTTCGAGTGTAGAGTCTCCAACCTTGATAGGAGTGGGTGTAACATGGGCATTCAACATCACCTTGGTTTTGTCCATGTTAGTAACAGTGTAATGTTTTAACAAAATCATGTTTATGGTACCGAGAACATAACAAATTTTAATGTACCTCTTATTTTTGCAGTCCTCCCGTTCTCTTGTGTCTCTCTACACCCCCCCCTGGTGAGGCTATTCCAACGGTTGGGAACCTATGAACTAAAGTAACTTTCATAGCGAATGGAAATGTTCGCGAGTTGCCGGATGTTGCTGTATGTTGCTATGTGGTGTCAGTTTTATACGGGTTTACGTTGAAACTTGGCGTTCCAGTTGATTTTATATTGCTTTGAGCTAACACGTGTAAGAGAAAACGGACATACAATTTTAAAACATACTCACTTTAGTTAGGAATGGGCTAGGCAGATGACGATGATAATGTTGATAATGTTTGGGAAACCAGCCCACGACCTATTTGACATCAAATTACTACCGCTTCCAATGACTTCAACTCCAGAAGCATCACAGAAGCGTTGTCATCTCAGAAACAAAGCTGAAATATTCATATCAATATGAACCTACCTAGACTTTATCCAATTATCTTTGAGTCGGTTTTCAGTCTAGTCGGAAGCAGCTGAGTACAAGTATTTTTAACCCCCGCCGGAAAAAGAAGGGGTGTTATAAGTTTCACGTGTGTTGCTGTGTATCTGTGTATCTGTGTATCTATGTATCTATGTGTCTGTCTGTGGCATCATAGCGCCTAAACGGATGAACCGATTTCGATTTAATTTTTTTTGTTTGAAAGGTAATTTTGTCGAGATTGTTCTTAGCTATGTTTGAATAAAATCGGTTCAGCCATTCAAAAGTTATGGGCATTTTACTGTTTGAATCGGGGTGTTTTCGCAAGATAAATGCGTCGGGGGTTTTTTAAATTGTGAAATTTTACTTGTTCAGAAAGTGACTGCTCCATAGCTCAGAAACTGGATAATATGATATCCCTTGGCAATAATAATAACTGATTGATATCTGGTTGGAATGAAATCTGGCTTCTGATAACCTGTAATAGCTGTCAACAATATCATCTATGGAATGCATTGCCTGACCCAATTAAATATGTTCAGTTATTGTCTGTGTTTAAAAGACTCATCAAAGAACATTATTTATCGCTGCAATCGTGCTCTTAGTTTTTTGACGTACACTTTGGCTATGATTGTCATAATTTATTTTCATGACTTATATATTAAAAATGTTTGTATTTATGAATTGATTATATTTATATTTGTGTTTTTAATAAGAAATATTAAATCATTATATTAATTGTTGTTATTGTTGCTCCATTGGCAACCCCATATCATGTCCACGCAATCACTGTTCATTTCAGGTTGCCTGGAAAAGATCGCGGAATGCGATAAGGCCGCCCGTTGTACATTATTTAGTTTAAACTTTCTTTTGTTCCTGTATTTTCTGGTGTACAATAAAGTATATATAAATAAACAATTGCTTAGCAAGCTTTCTGAAGCACGAAGAAGCCTCGAAACGTAATGTATGATAACCCATCCATGAAATTACCTCAGCAGTGCTTTACCTCCAAGGCCATGCGGATGTTACTATTTAACCACGAGCTTCACGAGTTTGTAATGAATCCGTGACATAAACAAAAGAAGGCATATCCAAAACAAAAATGTTGGTTGGTTGTTGCATGTCAGTTTCTGTGACATTAAATACTTCTTACAACTTATTCTTCTTCTTACTTCTTTCAACATAATGAAAATGAAATAATTTAATTAAGAGAACACAAATGAATGAAATGAGTTAAATAGTAACAAAACAAGGAATCCCGTAACAAAATACAATAAACTCACCGTGGGACGACTTAATAGTCGTAACTAAGTTTCATTGCAAATGGAAACTTGCTGTTACTGGACATCTTCGTGTCAGTTTTATTTATTTCCCTCCTTCCAAGTAGGTGTTACAATATATTTACTTCTTCTCTTTATACACATACGTGTATTATGACTTTTTCTGGATTTGATACGTCTTTAGTTATTGCCTGAAACATAACCGTCATTGGCAGCTTTGTTCAACTCACTGCTGAATATAGATCTTATTCCTTTTATTTCATGCTTTCCAGGTCTGTGCTAATGCTTGAACGGGCTCAAGCGCGGTACCTAAGTGCAATGTGCATACCTTTATTGGATCTGGATCATGCTGGAACAGAAGACGCAGTACACTTACCCAGTAGGAGATGGCGTTATGAGTTGGACTCTGAACTTAAGGATTAGCAATAGATTGAAAGAAATGGAAGGAAGGAAGTTCTTTGGGCTGTAGCGGCACTTTGGAGAGAGAGATACAACGGCAAAATCATTTTACACATAACACAAAATCACGCATAAGCATTTAATTTGCACAAATACAGATGTTAGTGCTCGGTTGCACTTTTTAAATGCATTTTTTTCTAGGAATAAAACACTTTCCGTCTGTTAATTAGGAGGGTTAACTGATTTAATAGGTTTTAGTTGCAGTACCTACTATAAAAGTTTCATTAAAGCATGGCAACAGCGATCATTGGCCCAGTTATATTTATAGACATAATTTCAAAACCGGCCAAGTGCGAGTGGACTCGCGCACGTAGGGTTCCGTACCATTATCGCAAAAAAACAAGCTTAGCTAAAAAATTACGTTTGTTGTATGGGAGCCCTACTTATATATTTATTTATTTTGTCAGTTTGGACAGTGGATTCGTATTAATAGAGACCCGTTTTTACCCTTAGGGTACGGAACCCAAAAAACTAGGAAATGTCTAAGAAAAATCTGATTTATCAATATATTGGTATTTGTCAGAAAAATATACGCAATAATAAACATTATCACCTTTGAAGTTCATGGTCAATGGGAAGTTAAAAATTCTTCGGAATATAATTGTGTTAAAAGTGACTTTGGTGGTTTCTCATTCCTCTGTTATCCAATATAAAAAATAACTGCATTTATCTACTCAACGAGCTGAGAAAACCCCTTTGAAAACCAGGGCTTTAAGGCTTTGGGTCAACAAGATGCTTATACTGTAAACAAATTAAAGACTGTAGCTCCAACCGTTTGGCTGTAAAACCTGTGTGACATACTACAGACCTGACAGAAAGACGGACAGACAGACGCACACGTGAGTAGGGCTCCGTTTGGACTCTTCGGGTACAGAACCCCTCAAAAAAGAAAATAGCTACCTACAGTCACAAAAACGTTGAATCTTGTTTTATAATGAAAAACGATCTTTAGTTTATATTCAGGTTCCTACGAAGAGATTTAAGGGAAAGGGCAATAACCGCTGTTGTCAAGTTAAAATGAAACATCTATAGGTACTGCTAACCTAGTAAATTAGAGGCATATCGGATAGTGCTGTTTCTAAAAACTCAGTAAACCAATAACATAGTTATCTGACCTAGTAATCAAACAGATTAAAAGTAACGCTGAAGCCTAATAGCCGTCGGTGTATAATATGTATTGTAATGCTATTTCATAATAATTGTAAGCGTATCATTACAATTAATTGACATGTACGCAATTCCAGCTGGTAAACACGGCTTGGCCATTCACACAATCAATGGCAATGCCTTTCACATTGACAATTCAACAAGATTAATTACTATATGTTAGCTGTCGAGAAGACGATTTTTTCCCCAAATATGTAGCAACGGATTAAGTTTTTTTTAAATCCCTTAAGTAGATCGAGAATGTGTTATGCATTTGGAGTAGGTACTGGTTTATTTCTTAAATCTAAAGTAAATCAATATGTCACCTGACACTGAACACTCTGTTTGCTGGTGAAAACCGAATGAATATCCGTTCAATATTGAGTTTATGGCGAACAGACAGTCAGACGCAGCGGGGGCCTTTGTTTTATAATATGTGTAGTAACGATTTGGCTCGAATCCCCTATTTCCTCTCTCACAGGACTGATAATGATGATGCTGATGAAGAAAGGCAAGAGAATCAAGATTCTTGAAGGGCTCTAATAAACTTAAAATAAATTATTGCATTCAGAAACAAGTCACAACAAAGAAGGAACAGTTCACAAATTTATTTTAGAAATTTGAACGAATATTCAAGCTGAAACGTTTAATTACGAACGATTCAGAATTATTTCTAATTAGTCAATTCAACCAGCTAAAAAGTTTCTAGTCGACCCCAGTAAATTCATTGAATATATTAATATTAAACGGTCAATCTAAAACAAACAAACATCATTTTATCTACTGATTGGCAACATTGGCTCTTATTTGGTTGATGATATCGCTTTGTTTGCGTTTAATCAACAGTTTATTTTATTATCCTTTGTATTAATGAAATTAGCTGTGACTAGGTATTGCTGTATTGAAAATGTAACAAACAGTAATTGTACACTCGACAACGACATGGTTGGCGCAGTGGCTTAGCGATCGGCTGCTGCGCTGCGTGTCACGGGTTCGATTCCCGCACGGGACAAATTTTGTTCCCTACAGATTATTTTTCCTGGTCTGACTTTTTGTGAATGTGAGTTTATATGTTTGTACCCACGATAAATGCGGAGAAATTCTCATTACATACATTTAAAAAAAAAACCTTCTGTAATTGTGCAATAGTACTATTAGAGCGGCAGCAATGCTGAAAATGATATACTTTTAAATTACTCCTTATGTATATTGTTCTCAAACCAAAAATATTCTTATCATGTTTGAATTTAGGCGTAAAGAACTCGCACTAAGCAAAAATAATACATAGGTACATACGTGTCTACGAAAAGATGACGCAATCCATCATTACCTGCGACTCACCTAAATATTATGTATTTGCCCGAATATATGCTTCAGGCACCTAAACAACACCAACTTGAGAGCTTACAGCGAAACGTGAATAAGGTATCACAACTTAGAGTTGTAATAATACCTTATTCACCACCACATGCCACATGCACCACACTTGGCTAAATACTTTTAGTCTTTAACGAACTGAAATCAGAATACTGGTATAATGTTTCACCTTGTCTTCTCAACCACATGCTTTCTCTAACAACATACCCTTTTGTCTTCCAGTTCCAATCACTTTAGTAAGGTTCATCTCACAAGTACGTAACGTCGATCTCTTTGTGTTGCGTCTCGCACACAAAGGAACACTGATTGGAACCTTCAATACACATGCAAATATTTACCTCTGACCGATAGTATGCTGAACCACATTTATGTGGTAATATTTTAACTGGGAAAACCGCCTTTAGTGAAATGAAATAAAGGTGTTGTCGAAGCAGAACTGTTAGTAAGGTTGGCAAACTAGGAAAGGTTGACCGTACGTGTCTGTTGGTTTTTATGTAGTTAGGTATAAATTTAACTGATTGGCTATTGAAACGATTAGGTAATTTCTTCATATAAAGTTGATTCGATACAAATAAAATGTATAAAAGGAATAATAAAAATAAGCGTATTTATACGTGTAACCGCAGTTTGTTGTTGCTCAGCAAAAATAAATAAAGAAACCGTGCGAAAAGTGTTTGGAAGTGCCGTTAAAAGTGTAGTTTGCATGGACGTATTTTGGAACTTTATACTTACAACAATAATTTGGTGTTCTAGCGTGTAGTTTAAATAATCTGGACAATTAGATAGAAAAAAGAATCTGACCTACCGTCAGTCGCGATCGAACGGTACCCTGCGGTAAAACGCGTAAGCGCCCCATATTGCACGGCGCATACGACGTTCTTCTCGCGAACTCGCTGTGGCCGTCGACAACAACTACCGAGGGCCTTTTTTAGTGTGCACTTTTGCTTTAAGACTCAGACCATAACTGGGAGAGCCTTTACTGGTGTGCTGAAGTGCAAGCGGTGTGCGAAAGACGGTGCGGCGGCGGCGGCGCGACGGCGTCGATAAAGCGAAACATCGCATCTCTACCTTCCGCCGGACTGCTACGATAGTACGCGTCATCATCGACTATCGGCTACGGGTGGATAAGCTACGAGTGCTACGGAACACCATATACTGTACTACGCGCTGCGCGTTGATCGGCTTCGAAACGGGTTAATTTTAACTAGCCTGCTAATCTATAATTAACGTTGTGAGCAAACAGGTGCAGGTACTATGCCGAGGAAAGCGCGCTCGCCCCCTACTACTCCTGCCCAAGAGACGGATAATCCTCCTGTCTTCTCAACTCCAGACATAACTAAGGTATAACTAAGGTATACCCATACATTTTGATAGGTTTATACCTGGTATAACTTTATTCCGCGTTTATTAGTAAGAGGGTTAGGCTTTTTATTTAAATTATTCTATTCAATTCAATTCTATTCTATTCTATTCTATTCCATTCCATTCCATTCCATTCCATTCCATTCTATTATATTCTATTCTATTCTATTATATGCGTTTATTTGTAAGAGGGTAAGACTATTGCCTATCCCCATCCAGGCAATAGTCTTCTGGCTTTCCAAATTTCTTCCAAATCCGTACAGAAATTGAGGCGTGGTTGATCATACAATTTCTAATCTTAAAACATACAATTTTTTCACATATATGCAAATAGACAAAAATAATGATCTTAATCAGACGAAAACGCTAGTTACGTCGGCACGGTTTTTTTTTTTGTATGAAATGAGGCATCTGTATGCTAGTATTATATTATCTGTGCTAATTGTAAGAAAACGGACAGAACAAGGAGTGACGTTATTCTTTAATAATTATATATCAGAGAAAAAAGATTAACTTCTTTTGAAATTTAATAAGTGACAATCTTCTCAGATCCATTCAATATTTCCAAGTCAGTTCGTTGCGTCTTACTGGAAGCTAAAGTTTTAATATCCGCAGAACGAAAGTAAAAGGTTCATAACAGTTTTTAAAAGCTATTTCTGGCTTGACTTGTCTCTACAATAAAATGTCTAAGTGCATCGATTGACTGCTAGAGGGCAATCGCTCAATAATCTTTAGGGCTAGTGCACACCAGAGACTTTAAATCAGACGATATTTTTATCGGTAATCTAAACGTTGCCTATTTTGAGAACGCTTAGCCAGACTTATATGCAATTTGTAGCGGCATCAACGCCGCCATCTACGAACGAATGACATGAGATCACACAAATCCTGCATAGCGCAAGCAACGACTTCGGCGTGATTTGAACACATACAACAGTCCAACAATTACCGTTGGGGCAGCTGCCCGGACAAGACACAACGCCCGTCTGGTCGGAGGATCATCCCTTTTCAATGAAGGTTTGTGGGACTTTCCACCCTGTTCCACCTATCCCTAAACTTGTGACCCTCGAACATGAAAGTGAGCACAGCCTTCGTGCAGAGATACCTCATTAATCAAGTCACTACGCCGCTTAGCACCGCTCCGACCCACTGGAGCCAGCAATATCGCTCCGACCCACTGGAGCCAGCGACATTGTTCCAACTTACTGGAATATCATCACGCCAACCCACTGGGGCACCACCGCATACAGTTCCAACTCACCGCGAACTCTACGACTTCCGGTTCCGATTTACAAGAACCAACCTTCCACTGGCCTAGCACGCATCACAAGATGTACGGACGACTCAACCTGCTATCGACCTCCGGTCTCTCCCTCTCAAAGCCGCCACCTACAAATTAATGACATGACATACAACAGTCCGACAATAACCGTTGGGCAGTGGCCCAGACGGGCAGTAGGATCCTCCCTTTTCAATGGAGGTTGGTGGGAATTACCACCCTGTTCTGCATACCTCCAAATTCTTGAAGCACACCTTCCTAATGATTGCTAAACTCCTGAAAGCCAGAATCAACAGTGGTGATCAACAGAAAAAGGTCGAGACAATGAAACACGACGAGTCCCGGAATAAGGAGTCTTAACGAAATTAACCCAAAAAACTGGCGGAGTGTGAGCTTAGGTGCTTAAGGTAGGATTTTAGACCTATCTACTTACATATATCAACATACAAATCCCTACATTTTTCTGTTTGTCCGGTAGCGAGCTTATTTGGAGCGACACTAATACGATTTTATCTCCATCATTATCTTAGACTTATACTAGTTATTTAGAGTCTGCGCATATGTTCTTCTACACATCTGTAATCACCATCATCTCAATTGTAATCTCCTCTCTACCTATGTTATATTTAATACAAACTATATATCGTCGTTTCGACATAGAAGTTGTTAACATAGAAGGGCAAAACCTGAATAACCTTAGATTCGCTGATGACATAGTTCTCTTCTCAAAATCAGCTAAACAATTGGGGGAGATGGTGACGGAGCTTTGCGGGTTAAGCAACAGTGTAGGATTACAGTTAAACACATCAAAGACGAAAGTAATGACAAACGCTATCCAAACGCCTATACTAGCTGACAATTCGCAGAGTTTGGAGTATGTGGAGAGGTATATATACTTGGGGAAATGTATTTCATACAGCAACTCCAGAAACAAAGATGAAATTTATAGGAGAATAAACATGACATGGAGTAAGTTCTGGAGCTTAAAAGAAATATTGAAATCAAAACTGCCCTTGAAACTCAAAAAGAAAGTCATGGATGGGTGTCTGCTACCTTGCCTGTCATACGGATCACAAACATGGATATACAACAAATATGCAAGGGCCAAAATACAGAAGACCCAGAGGGCTATGGAAAGGAGTATCCTGAATATAAGGTTGAAGGATAAGCAAAGGTCAGAAAAGATATGAAAGAAAACCAAAGTTATGGATGCTCTCCAGCATATGAAACGACTGAAGTGGAAGTGAGCAGGTCACGTGGCAAAATTGACAGATGGAAGGTGGACAGAACTAGTCACAAATTGGCTGGGCCCAAGAGGCAATAGAGCCAGAGGACGCCCTAGAGAACGTTGGATAGATGAAATAAAAAGAAATTCTGGAGAAGACTGCAAAAAACTGGCGAAGACAAGAAAAACCTGGAAATTGTTGGAGGAGGCCTATACTCGCCAGGGGCCTTAACTAAAAAAATATAATGTATGTAAATTTTTGTGTACCTAATGTAAATAAAAAGGTTTAATAATAATAATAATATATCGCCGTTTCTTCGATCTCTACTACCCCATCAGTAATACCAGTTATATATTTAAATGTAGGTCTTTTATATGATTTATTAACCTAATTCTCTAGATAGATTTGAGTACGAAGTTATGTCCTTTATAATGAGTTCATGAGAACGGAGTCTTGCAACATTTATTTATTTTTCGTAGCCAATACATTGATATAGCGCAAACTAATGGAAGAAGAGTCATAACTTTCCTAAGAAATCAGCACTAAATATTTAGTTACCTTCATCAGAATACAACGTAAACAAAGTGGTAGGAAAAGTACTAGTCCTATTATAAATAGGCCAACCAAGGCTCACAGCCCCGTATTCACAGATATATAAACCTAACTATATAGCGCAATCGTACGTACGTTCGGTACATACCGTGCGTGTCAAACAAGTAATGCTCTTACTTTGAGCTGAGACTAGTATTTCATTCGATGTCAGCGAAGGCGATAGTCGAAGTGTCAAAATGTAAGGCATTGATCACGTGATTTTTCAATATCGCTTGTCAATCCTATACAATTTTGCCTTTTTGCCCGACTACGGCGAAGCCAAAAGTAACACAGTCATAACCCTTCGGTTATGATTCTAGCAATCTATATTTATGCATTTTTGTATTTACGTATGATCTTCCGTGGCGTCTAAAATAGTAATCCGATTTTGATTAATAAGGTGTCAATTAACTTGTTATGATGGCCCGGGTAACATAAGCCAAAAAACAAACATTTGTTTCATAACAATGCTTTTTTTCCAACGCTCCCGATGATAGAATGTCATTTGTCTAGGGCTGCTGTTTCATTTAGCGTTATCGGCACCGGACGTCAACCGAAATATAGAAAAATGTCTTATTATTGGCATAACTAGGCATTTTTAAGCTACTGAGCTGTAAAACTCTACTTTAAAAATTGCCTGAGACAATGGATTTTTTTTTTTTATCGTTAAGTAAATTTGTTCTTATATTGTGTGTGAATGAACTTATGTTCATCAAACATAGCTAAAAACATTCGCGACAAATTATCTTTTACGATGGCACATACTGACACATAGCTTCACAAGTACACAGTTCAAACTTATAACACCCCTCTTTTTCCGTCGGGAGTCAAAAAGTGGGACACTTGTTTTCATACAGATTGAGGGACTTGCGATATCTAGTAAGATTTATATCTGCGGCCACGTCTTCTGTTTTGCAGAGCTAATTAGGCGATGACATAACAATATTACTTTGTGAACATTTTAACCTCGCGTTTACGAACACCGTCAGACCCTTGTCATCGTTTAAGAAAACTGGAACAACATTATCTAGAAAACAGGAAGGAGGCATAATGTAACCTAATTATTATGTCTTTGGTGTTGAAACATAATAAGATGATAAAATGTTTCTCCATCCAAAAGAATAAAAAAAAAATTGCTGAATATAAAGTACTGAAAAATACGGCTTTGTTTTTGTTAAAAACAACTGACAGGAATGAATATTAATGAGAGAATCGGGTGTAAAAATCTTCTTAATTCTTTATTGTACATCAATAAACAACATTAAAAACAAAAAAAAAGGCGAGCTTAACTCAATATTCGTATTTTTCTTCTCTTGTAGTTAGTTAGCAAAAACAGTCAAAGTCAAAGTCAAAGTATTTATTCGTGTGTTTTTTGGTGATACAGTAGGTCTTAAAGTTAGATTATGGTGACTCAAAAAACTACCCATTAGGGCATACACTATTTAACAATATAAGAATTTAAAATCAATATTTCACACAAATTAACAAAATGTCAATATTAACAATACAATCAATTTTTATAATAAACATTTACAATACAATTAATTATTAAAATAAATATACAGAATACAATTAATTACAGTCAAGTTTTTTAATTGATAAATAATTATCATTTAGTTTATTACATTTTGTCAAGAAGGAAATCGTCAATGGTATAGTAGCATTTATCAATTAAAAAAATATTTAGTCTCCGTTTAAATTGTGTCAAGTTTAAATCTTTAATGTAATTTGGTATTTTATTAAATATTTTCGGAGCCATGCAGAAGATGCTTTTGTGCATAAGGGCGGTATTATGCGATATACTTCATTAGGTGTAGTCGGGGCCAAGAACATCGATTCACAACACGTATTCGGGATTTCATAGCTCGCAGATCCTGAGGCCTTTGAAAGTAATTCTGCTTGATTTACAAAGTGATCGTTAAAAGCGTTCGCTATGTCATTGGGGTTCGTTATTGTAACCCCGTTATTTTGTCTTTCTGTAATATATTCATAGGAAGGGCAATATTATTTTCATTTATGATCTTCCATGTATCTTTTGATTTATTTGTTGATGTCATTATCTTATGGTTATTTTTTGCCTTTTGTGTTAGTTTTATTATCTTCTTAAGTCTGCGTGAGTAATTTTTAAGTTTAGTTAAGTTATTGCTATTAGGTTTTGCTCGAAGTTGCCAGAGAAGTTGTCTTTTATTTTTGCTACATCGTCTTATACCAGGTGTTAACCATTAAGGATTCCTTTTTAACTTTATTTTTTGGTTGATCAAGGGAAAACATAAATCATTAAACAGTGTCGTGATAAATATTTTAGTATTTGTTTCAGACATCGTATGGTACCTACAGACACGGTTCATTCGCCTCTTCAAATCACACCAGTCGATACCATGCCTCTATCCAACTTTTTTTTTATAACCAGATACACGGTGACGGCATCTAGTAATTAAAAAGCTAGCATTCAAACGCAAGCTCTGTACAATTTCCTGCTTCAGAATTACTAGCCAGTATTCTATTAGTTTGAGATCCCACCGCAAAAATCTGCAGGTTTTGGTTTTTTGTACTCGGAGAAAATTTATTTTTATGAATGATTCATGATAGTTAAATTGTAGGTTACTGCAGGGTTGCCTGGTCACATCTGGCCGCAAAATGCTTTTTCTCTGTTTTTTTTTGTTTATTATTATTATTTTTTTACTTTGCCTTACACTAGGAATTTCTCCTGTATAGTGAGTGCGAATGGAACATCATCAAGCTCTCAAGTAGCCGCCATTAGTGAGTTACTAGGTTAAGCACGTAACAGCAACCCACAGGTTGCGGCTAGTTGAAAGATGGAAAACTTATTTTTTCCTATTTTTTAAACCACTGTCTTTCAAATGTTTTCAATTACCTATATTCATTTGAAAAACTTTATATTGGGTGTTAACTATCAAACATAAATTTCAGCTTATTTGGTTAAGGGAAATTGCGGCTAGATATTTCTAGGCAGCATTGCAGCAATCTATTCTAGTATCAAGTATCATTCACGAAAATTAAGATTAATCACAAACGGAAAGTCCAGCAGATTTTTGCAGTGGGATCTTAGGATATTTTCTATGCCAGTATTGTGAGGAATAAACATTAAACGGGGCTTTATGCGAGTTTCTGTTTGCCTGCTACGTTTTATGTCGCAATGACATGTTTTTACGAATGTTCCCGTGGTTGCAGCTTCATTTAAACGTAATAATGGTATTTTTAAAGCAGATATGTTGAAAGTTTAAATGTAGAGTTACTTTGTTGTGCTTACATTTTTCGGTTGTTGAATAAGTTGAGAGAAGTAGGAAACGGCACGTTTTTATAATCATAGAAAGGTTGTCTGTAAGATATCAAAACACAACGTGTTAGTGTTGTAAAATAAAGTGAAAATAGTGAAGGCTGTTTAACAAATTTCTTAAATTCATGTACTGATTCATTGACAGACAACGCACGACCTAAAGCATCTAGTTAGAAGCATGAACATCACAAGGGCTCTATGAAAAAAAAACGAAGGAACCACTAAGAAAAGATTTTTAAATATTTAATCATTGAAAGAATTAAGTATGGGTTGGAAGTTTCTATGGGAGTTCTTAATTATTGACGATGGAAAATCTCATCAGGCACTCGCCTTTTTAGGGTTCCGTAGCCAAATGGCAAAAAACGGAACCCTTATAGATTCGTCATGTCTGTCTGTCTGTCTGTCTGTCTGTCTGTCCGTCCGTATGTCACAGCCACTTTATTCCGAAACTATAAGAACTTGTAGCCTCCACCCGTTCTTTTCCCACCTAGCAATTAGCAACTGAATAAAAGACGGGCGTGTACTTTAGAAAATAACATTTAATTTACCATCTAAACCAGATATAGCCGGAGGCACACAAAAATTTGTAAGGTCGTGGGTTACGGTCGTCTGTTGTCACTTCTGCAGGGATAGGTACTCCCCTGTAGTCGCAGGTGGCCGGAGATGGAAGTTAGCCGATGATCCGTGACGTGCTGTACGGTGATGTCACTTGCACGGCGAGGATGACCGACGCGCTCAGCACACCAGTGGCGTAGCGACGAGTGGGTCTTCGTGACTGCGGCACACAATGACGGGCACGCAGTACTTGTCGCAGAAATGTTGATGCGCGAAAAGTAACGTTGACGTAGAAACGTTGACGCAGAAACGTCAACGTAGAACCTGGAAACATTCCAGCTCATCAGATCTCGGCCAAACATCTTCCGTGCTGGGGTACCACCGACGACAACAAGGAGAAAGCACCCATTTAAATGTAGTAGTATTGACGTGGTGGTACTGGCCAGAACGGAGTTTACATTTCAAGCAAGCTTGAGCAAAAAGAAAACAGCAACAAAAATAATCCTTAGGATTCCGTAAGAAAATAACGAATTTATATTTTAAAATTATTAAAACACTTGAAGGTAGAAGTAAAAGAAAATTAGGTAGCATGAGGCAGCATACAATATCTGAAGCTATTCTTAAATGGTGCTTATTAATATGATAAAGAAAACTAATACATCTGCACCGTAACAAGAAATATAGGGGTAGGTACATAAAATAATGATTTGCAAAAAAATGAAAATGGAAATGATTATGCGGTTCGTAATTTGTGTGCTATTCAAAACTTACCCTAATTCGGGATTTCCACGCACAACTTTTACGTTAAATTGTTCTACACTCGAGAAATAAAATATCTAGTTTTAAATAATAACGCTCGTGTCTGCTAGAGCGCTCGACATTACGTAAAGCGATACTTGTGCCCGCACATCAGCCTAGGAGCGACTGATGGCGAGCACTGCGCGATACGTGTGCTCACACACCAGTCTAGGAGCGACTGCCGGCGAGCACTGCGCAGGCGGTCGTGTGGAACCTTTCTTTATCATTCGTTCTATGCGAATAATCGTCCCCCCGCACCTCTGGTACCCGGCGCTTTCCAAGTCGCAAACAAACAAAGAACGAAGCATTAATTCACTGTAACGTTCCGTTACATTACCCGCCGTTCCCTCATAAGGATTTTATTTTAAGAATAAAATCCGCAAGTTGTATTTGTTACAATATACCCTTTTACTCATTCTTTCACTTCAATCATACCTCCTCAATCAAATACCTAATATACATAACATCACACAATATAAAAATTATGCGACGTGTCCTATCATGCTGAAAATCAAGTGACTAATATCCGCCAATGACTTTTGTAACAGGTCTTAATGTCGATTAGCATTGTATGGGCGAATGTAACGAAGACAGAATTATTCGTAGGTAGATATTGTCATATTGTTTAGGGGATGCCATTTTAAGAAAAAAAAAAATTTGCTAATATGAAAAAGTTGTAAATAGCACACAATTATTACGAATCAGTAATGAAAGTACTCCGTTCTGTTACAATTAGCTTTAACAAAACAGAACGCTGTGTTATATGTTTTATGATAAGATAAATTAAGAAGCAAATGATTGAAACAAAACAACTAAAAAAAAAAATTGCGTAGAAAAAGAAAAAACGTGAAAAATAAAATTGCAACTGGTGTGAAGGTAGTTTTACAATAAGTTTGCGAAGCAATATAATACCAATTTAAAACAGGTATAAGAAAATTTAAAAAAAAATATTTATACACCCGCTATATTTCACAAAAAAAAAAACAACCTGTATCTTATATTTATAAAGTTAAGACAAAGAACAACTGTTAAGACAAGGTTAATAATTGTCAAAACAACGTGAACATTAATCTTCACCCCAGTTACTGCACACACAAAAATTAACAAAGCGTTTTACAAAAGAAAGGAAAAAAAAAATTATACCCACTCACCGTACAAAACTAACTACTAACTACAGAAGCGAAAACAGACAGAACCACGTAATTGGGCGCCAGTGTACTCACAAAAAAATAAAAAAAATCGTGAGGTACGGCCGTCTGTTGTCACTTCTGCAGGGATAGGTACTCCCCTGTAGTCGCAGGTGGCCGGAGATGGAAGTTAGCCGATGATCCGTGACGTGCTGTACGGTGATGTCACTTGCACGGCGAGGATGACCGACGCGCTCAGCACACCAGTGGCGTAGCGACGAGTGGGTCTTCGTGACTGCGGCACACAATGACGGGCACGCAGTACTTGTCGCAGAAATGTTGATGCGCGAAAAGTAACGTTGAAGTAGAAACGTTGACGCAGAAACGTCAACGTAGAACCTGGAAACATTCCAGCTCATCAGATCTCGGCCAAACATCTTCCGTGCTGGGGTACCACCGACGACAACAAGGAGAAAGCACCCATTTAAATGTAGTAGTATTGACGTGGTGGTACTGGCCAGAACGGAGTTTACATTTCAAGCAAGCTTGAGCAAAAAGAAAACAGCAACAAAAATAATCCTTAGGATTCCGTAAGAAAATAACGAATTTATATTTTAAAATTATTAAAACACTTGAAGGTAGAAGTAAAAGAAAATTAGGTAGCATGAGGCAGCATACAATATCTGAAGCTATTCTTAAATGGTGCTTATTAATATGATAAAGAAAACTAATACATCTGCACCGTAACAAGAAATATAGGGGTAGGTACATAAAATAATGATTTGCAAAAAAATGAAAATGGAAATGATTATGCGGTTCGTAATTTGTGTGCTATTCAAAACTTACCCTAATTCGGGATTTCCACGCACAACTTTTACGTTAAATTGTTCTACACTCGAGAAATAAAATATCTAGTTTTAAATAATAACGCTCGTGTCTGCTAGAGCGCTCGACATTACGTAAAGCGATACTTGTGCCCGCACATCAGCCTAGGAGCGACTGATGGCGAGCACTGCGCGATACGTGTGCTCACACACCAGTCTAGGAGCGACTGCCGGCGAGCACTGCGCAGGCGGTCGTGTGGAACCTTTCTTTATCATTCGTTCTATGCGAATAATCGTCCCCCCGCACCTCTGGTACCCGGCGCTTTCCAAGTCGCAAACAAACAAAGAACGAAGCATTAATTCACTGTAACGTTCCGTTACAAACTATGCTGTTGAAACTTGGTAAGTAGATGTATTCTGTGAACCGCATTAAGATTTTTACACAAAAATAAAAATAAAACAATAAATTTTGGTGGTTCCCATACTTGAAACTAAAACTAAATTATAATTTTTTCATCAGACCCATACGTGTGGGGTATCTATGGATAGGTCTTCAAAAATGATATTGAGGTTTCTAATATAATTTTTTTCTAAACTGAATAGTTTCCGCGAGAGACTCTGCCAAAGTGGTAAAATGTGTTTCCCCCCCCCTGTAACTTCTAAAATAAGAGAATGATAAAACTAAAAAAAATATATGATGTACATTACTATGTAAACTACCAGCGAAAATCGGTTTGAACTAGATCTAGTAAGTAGTTTTTTTTAATACGTCATAAATCGTAAACCGCAATTTACCAAGTACGGAACCCTTCGTGCGCGAGTCCGACTCGCACTTGGCCGGTTTTTTAGTAAAAGAGTTCTAAAAGGAATATTACTATTTATCAAAGTTTCATTATTTTCATTGCTTATGTAACATGAAAGCTTTCATATTATTGATCTTTATATATTCTATTGGACACATAATATGTAAGACCTGAGGGTAAGCGATACAAAAGGTAGTATAAGCTGTGGCTATGTGTATTAGACTGTAGCATTCCAAGCCTGACGCTTGCCTAGCTCAGTGGACATTCACAAAAATGAATACTGAACAGTATCAATGAGGCTTTTCTGAAAATGTTTTGTTAAATAGTTTTCAAAGGTTCTGTTTCTGCTTTCAATTAATTAAACTTGACCATATTTTCTATACAAATACATAAAATTGAAATGGCTGGATGTTAAATTGAATTAACAACGTTTTATTGAATGCATGTGAAAGTATATTTTATCACAAGGGATGGAAAGATTGAAGAGGATGTGGAAAGGAGAGTGAATGCAGGGAATAAAGTGAATGGTGCTATGCATGCAGTTGTGACCAGCAAGTCGATGTCTCCGGAAGCTCGACTCGCCGTTCACAACAGCGTGCTGGTGCCTACACTTATGTATGGAAGTGAAGGCTGGGTATGGCAAAAAAGACATGAAAGTAGGATTAATGCAGTAGAAATGCGCTCCTTGCGGAGTATGTGTGGTGTAACTTTAACTGATAGATTGAGGAATGAGGTAATAAGACAACGTTGTGGTTTAAAAGAAGATGTAGTGACTAAAATTGAAAAGGGTATGTTAAGATGGTTTGGCCATGTTGAGAGGATGAATGAAAGTCGACTTACGAAAGGTATTTACAAGGCAGACGTGAATGGAAACGCCGGGAGGGGACGCCCTAGAAAGACATACATAGACCTTATAGGTGATGTTCTTCAGAAAGGCCAAGTGCGCAGTACCCATAACCGGCGTGTGTGTATGACTAGATGTATGAATGTGTGTGAAGCAAAAGAAGTATGTAAGGATCGTAGCAGGTGGCGTTCTGTAGTTTCTGCCTACCCCCATGGGAAAAAGGCGTGAGTTTATGTATGTATGTATGTATATGTATGTGAAAGTATATACGGTACTAGTAACAAGTATGCAATTTTTAAGATTTTTGTCTGTTTGTCTGTCTGTTTGTGCTGGGTTATCTCCAAAACAGCTGGACCGATTTTGACGGGTCTTTCACTGATAGATAGCTGATGTTACTCCTTATAACATCAGCTATCTACCTACCCTGCCTACACTGCCTACCCTGCCAACCCTGCCTACCGTGCCTACCCTGCCTATCCTACCTACCCTACCTACCAACTAATTTGTATCTATTATCAATAGATTTCACAGCGCACGCCAAAGAATGAATTTTATAGGCAAAATTTCGCTATATTGGGTTACATTATTGCAATCTTCATAAGGATCTCTATTTTTTTTTAAATAAGTTATAGCCTATGACACTCAGGCATAATGTAGCTTTCTACTGGTGAAAGAATAAGTATAGATTTTTAACAGTAGTGTGTAGTAACTCACATAAACAATAACCAGTAAAAAATAGATTAGAGCTGTCATGAATTACCTAAATTAACAAATTTATAATTTTATGACAACTCACCCAAAAACATTTTTGTATTAAGCACCATACAATTATTAACATACCAAAAGACAAACACAAAGCCTCCAAGGTTACAATTCGCACATAATTATAATCCGACGTGTTCTAATAGCAATCTATTCATGCTAATTCAATACTTACACGTATTAGCAAATGTTCAGCAAATATACCATACGTGTACCTAAGCTTAGAACCCATTGTATTCTTGATTGCATCGCCAGAACCCGGATTGCAATTCTAGCTCGACTAATCTGAGAAGCTGACGCTCTGATATATACTTCGTACACATGTTTTGGTGTTGAACGTTTTTAGTACCTCGTAACTTTTAAAACCTTCATAGCTAATATGAAGGTTTTATGCCAGTTTTTAGTAATATCATCATTTTTAGGGTTCCGTACCCCAAAAGTCCAAACGGAGACCTATTGCTGTCACTCACGTGTCCGTCTGTCTGTCCGTCGTCTGTCACACAGGTTTTACAGCCAAATTATTGGATATCCAGTCTTCAAATTTTCAGTTTATGCATCTTGTTAACGCAAAGCCATACAAACTTTCTTTTTTTTATGTTTGTCTCCCATACAGCAAAAAGGTGGCGTGCGATAAAAAAATTGGCCTTCCCCAACGAGTGGAGTTTTGATGTTTAGAACTCGTTGAGTAGATAAATACTGTATTTTTTGTTACTGGACAACAAAGCTACCAAAGTCAGCTTTTCATACAAAATGTTGTGCCAAAGCATTTTTAACTTCCCATTGACCTATAAACTTGAAATTTGGTGATAATTTTTATTATTACGTATATTTTACCACCAAATACCAATATATTGATAAAGACTTTTTTAATAAAATGCCCAATTTTTTATTTTATTTTTATTTTTTATGGTTTTGCTTTTGACTCTAGTCTAGATCAGAGGTGACAGAGACAGAGTCTACGCTGGAGTGAGCTTACCCAGAAGAAACCTGTTCACTCTAACTTTGAAGAGATTCGGGTTGAATGCGTTCGGAAACACAGACGCAGGTAGTGAGTTCCATTCATTCGCTGTGCGCAATATGAAGGATGTTTGGAAGCGCTTGGTGCGAATTGGTAGAATGGCAACAGGGTAAGGATGGTAACTATTTTTTTTCTATTACAAACAACTTGATTTTGGGACTTGGTACGGAACCTTAAATGTGCTTAGTCCGACACGCACTTGGCCAGTTTTTCTTGTCCTTATGCCTACTTATGCATATGGGGTCGGTGCAACACGTCTTCTTCTTCTACACTTATCTATTATAATTAGTCGTAATCGCAGTAGATCTGTAGCCATATCATCTTTCAGACAATCACACAGTCCATCCATTTCTTCCTTGGCCTTTCAAATTCAAATTCAAATTCTTTATTTCAGACATGAGTCCATAGTGTTAGTAGCAACAAGATAACTTAATAACTAGTGTTAGTAATAAGGAGACAAAAAGTATTTAAAATATCAATTGGTATGGATGCTCACCCAGTGCCGCAGGAGAGGGGAGTCCCACCGATCTGAAAACACGCTCAGGAGACCATTGGTAGCGGAGCGCAGCCGGCCGGCTAAGGAGGCGGTCCTTTTTCTTATAATGGCGTAAAAATCGTCTGTGTGCGCCTCCGCAAACATAGTGGACGCACTACAACGCCACGACAGCCCCAATAGTATCCTAAACGCGTTATTGTATTGGACACGCAGGTCGCTGTATGCCCTCTGAGTGAAACGGGTCCAAAGACTGCACGTGTAGAACGACTGACAGAAAGCTTTGAAAAGTGTTACCTTAACTTGATTTGTACAACGTGAAAATCTTCGAACCAGCATGTTACATCGGACAGCCAACGACCTGCGCTCCCTCTCTATATCCATATTGTCCATAAGATCATCAGTGACCCAATGACCCAAGTACTTAAATTTTGTCACCCATTCTAAAGGAGTGCCGCAGAGCGAGACACCGGGAACATCAGAATAGTTCATGGCACTCGCCTTAAACATAATAAGTTCGCTTTTTTTTACATTGTACTTGAGCCCATGGGACACTGCATAGGACTCACAAATAGCCACCAGTTTCCTCAAAGCGCCGATCGATGGGCTCAGCAGCACCATGTCATCCGCATAACTAATATTGTTCAAACAAACATCATCAATATGACATCCAACTCTGGCGCTGCTAAGCTCACCGACTAGCTGGTTTATGTACAAGTTGAAGAGGCGTGGTGAGCTTAACCCCCCTTGCCTCACCCCGCACTCCAGCCGGTACACATCCGAGTGAGCCTCAACCCACCTGACACTATTCCTCTGGTGGTGGTACCAATAACGAAACAAGACATGTAATTTCATTTAGTTTAATTACGGATGTAATTACATTTCAGGTAGTGTTGTATCACTTCGCAACTTATCCCATAGTACCTCATACGACACCAGGTCGAACGCCTTTGACAGGTCCAAAAAACAAGCAAAAACAGGTGTTTTTCGGGAAGTATAATATTGAACAGTTTGCTTGAGGCACAGAATGGCACTTTCCGTGGATAATCCAGATTTAAAGCCAAATTGTGCGTCATGGAGTTCAACGTGTTTAGCCAACTGTTGATCAAGCAAACTGTCCAAGACCTTGGCGACAATCGTGGCTAACGAAATAGGCCTGTAATTGGACACGTCAGAGGCGTCCCCCGTCCTGTCTTTAATAATCGGAACCACCACTGTATGCATAAGGTCCTGCGGCAAATAACGGTGACTGAGACATAAATTAAAAAGAAGGGCAAGAACCCTATACAAGTGTGGCCCCGCATGCTTCAGGTGCTCGACGCTAAGGCCGTCGTGGCCAGGCGACTTACCTCTTGTCATTTTCTTAATAACAGTAGCCACCTGCTTAGCTGTAAATATTACGGCAAGTTCACAAGACCCCGACAATTTCCCCTCATCACCGAACACCCGCGGGCCCACTTGCAAGAGAGACTGAACCTTGAAATGTCTTTGAAAAAGGATGGCAATCTCTTTCGGTTCGCTCAGACCCTCGACACTTGCAGGGAGACTCGGCTTGGTATTTAATTTGTTAGTGGACTTCCAGAATTTAGAAAACTCCTTTTTCGAATGACTTTTAGCCAAAATATCTAATTTTATTTGTTGTTGATTATTTTGAATAATTTTTAATTTAGTTTTAAAATTTCTTCGTGTTTCGCGCATTTTCTCATACATGGAGCCCTGAGTGGGTGCACCATGCAATAGCCACGTTTGGTAATAAGTACGAGCCTCCCTATGTGCGTCGCTGACATATTTGTTCCAGCCTGTGACATATTTATGTCTCTTTATGCGATTACTGCCAACATATGTATACTGTGCACCATCTTGGAGGGTAGATATAATTTCCAAATACAAATTGTTTATTATTAATTTATGATCCATATTATTACACATTTTATGAGAACACGTGATACATTGATCGGGAAAATCTATCAATTTTAGTTTATCATTGCAATACTTAGAATAATTATTAATTTGATCACTATTTCTTTCACCCCAGCGCACCTTATTACTAAGAGAATTCTGAGCTGGTAATTTCTGATTAATTTTAGTTAAGTTACATTCAAACAAAACAGGATAATGATCAGACTGGTAAACCCCATATGAGACTGCTGCCTTAGTAATTAAGTTTTTGGCTGCGCTTGTTATCAAACAATGATCTAACCAACGACGCGAGCCGCTCGCTTGACAAACAAACGTATGTGTATCTTTCGGCAGCAGCTCATAGTCCGCGCAAAACCATGTCTGGTCTTTACAAAGTGAAGTAAGTTCGTCAAAAAACCGCGAGCCAGGGTTGGCATTAAAATCCCCCAGTATAATTACACACTCAATACTACTACTTTCAATTATAGCTACAATCTCACTGAAAGTTTGTGTAAACAAAGTCAAATTGTCACTCTTACCGTTGTCGTAGGGCATATACACTGAAAATATCAACATAGGTCGGCTTTCGTATTCAACTTTTATCGCAACTAATCGATCACTGAAACACTTCACTGTTGATACTGATGGAAACACAGATTTTCTCCACAGCAGTGCCACTCCACCGTATGGTTTTCCTGTGATCACTTTGACGGACGTGTCAATGGCTGACTTGCCGTAGTACGCGAAGTTGTCATCTAGGTTTCCTAGAAATCCCATATCATGTGGCCAAATCCAAGTCTCTTGGAGTGCAATGATGTCGGCACTCTTGCATAAGTTTCTCACACATTCTGCTGACCTGTTCACACCTTTACAATTTTTGCCTGTACTTACAGACATTTACATTCATACGCAAAACTTTTCTCAACATTTTCAGTTCATTGGCAACATGAGGTGTGTAAAACAATTTAAATATGGAATCGTTTCAAAAATCGAATGTGGTTTATTTTCGGGTCAAGTAAGGACATTGCCTGAAAACAAAAGACGATCAACAAAAAAATCTAAATTCAAAATGGTTTGTGAAACAATAGAATAGAACTATTTTGGGTTATTCGAAAAAAAGAATTCATTGCCATTATTTCAAGTTGGTATGAAAGCGCAGCGATCAGATAACGTTGAAAAAGCAGGGGAAATTTGAGAAACTTATAGCGACCATTTCAAAGATCCAAGGGTACACAACCCAAGGGTGGGTCAAGGGGGAAATAATTGTTTCGGTAAATAAACTGCCTTTGTAGATAGTGATGGTAAAACGATACCGTGGAAATGTGAGAAAGGACGAAATCGGAGAATGGAAAAATGCTTTTGGTGCGGATCCAAATACAAAACAAAATAGAGTATTTTATTTTATGAAATTCTGTTTAGTTTTGAAATAAAATACTTGGTTCTGAGTAAATAAACGAAACGAACTACGTTTATTTAATAAAGCGATGTAGGGTTCGCAACTAAAATGTATGAAATGAACACGACGTATAGACAAAAGGCAGCTTACATTTAACCAACCCTGTCAGAATTCTGTTTTCAATAATAAGGTGTTGAAAGTTGTTAATTATTGCGTTGCTGACAGCTTAGGCGGCCTCGATAAATATTAATGAGGTTACAGTCTTTGTTTATTGGTGGCGGGGAATTAATTATCACAATATTATGACATAACATAATACGTAATGTTCCTAGAAGGAGTCGGTAAACGTGTATCCATTAGTGGTAAAGACAGGGTATATAAGACTTTTGCAACAATTAATAATAGTCAATTGAATTTTCTCTATTATTGTGATATCACTTTTGACAACATTTTTTTATGAAACTGCACTTGCATTGACACTCTGACACATAAACAAACTTAATAGACAATTAACGTTATTTCGAAAGCGACGCTTTCTTTGAAATAATGTCAGTTATATTTGTAACAAGCTGTTGCCCGCGATTTCGTCTGCGCAACATTAGTTTTTAAATCGCGCCATACTGTTGTAGATGTGTGAGATATCTTACTTGAGAAATTATTAGTTCACCATACAAACTTCCACCCCCCTTTCCAACCTCTTAAGGATGATTTTCGGGATACTAACTATCCTATATCCTTTCCAGGGTGTCATACTATCTCCATACCAAATTTCATCTAAATCGGTTGAGTGTTTTAGGCGTGAAAAGGTAACAGACAGACATACAGAGTTACTTTTGCATTTCTTATATTAGTATGGATTTCTTAACCAATAATTTTAACTGTCTTTTAAAGATACAATATAAAAAATTAACATATAAGTAAATGTATATAGTGTAAGTATCTGTTTATTTCGCCAAATAAAAAATGCTTATTTTCATAGGTCAATATTTCAAATACCCTATGACTTTACATATTGAATAATAAGAAAATCTCTCAAAAAATCAGACGAAAGAAAACATATGGAAAGAAGTCAGATAGCTAATGGTGTCCATAAAACAAAGTACCTCCCCATAGGCTTATTTATGGTGGTTAAGACCAACCGTACCCCGTTAAAGTTAACGGCTCTCATTTATATCATGCACCTCAAGATTTTCGGTAAGTGGCTGTATGAATATGATATGTTATCTCTTGTTATGGGAAGAAATAAATGTTAAATATCTGTTTGTTCGGTCAGATCAGCATATTAGTGCGAGGCACCCGTGGTAGCAGTGGTTGTCAAGTGGTAACGACTTACGTGTCGTAAGTCTTGGGTTCGAACCCAGGTAGGTGCTTCACTTTGCGTAAATTATTTCATCACCACTGCTCTATTAACGGTGAAATAAAACATCAAGAGGAAACCAGCATATCTTAAAACCACAAATTCGAAGACATGTTACATCGACCAACCCGCACTGTGCCCGCGTGGTAGTGTACGGCTCATTGCCAAATGGGTAAATTAAAAGGCTTGGGATGATGATGATGAAGCAGCCGTAACGCAAAATGGCATTTTATAAAAATTTGCCTACTTTTCATAGAACTTCAGAACAATTTTGTGAAAACACGTTGACTAATTGATGTTGCATTGTCGAGCCGCGCGCCGGGTCTGTCTGGCAGATTTAGGGCTGACAGAGCGTACAACTTTTTGTATCTGAATTTTGATGACTGGGGCCTATGTGCAGCAGAAGATTACTATTGCAGCACCATTTAGGTAACAGTTATTTTAAACACGCAAATGTATTATCTTTTGTGGCTAAGCCCCGGAAAGGCAAGAGATTTGCCGGAAAAGCCAACACATAGAAAATAAAGGATAATGGAACATTTGGCTTGAAATGAGACTCACTTAATGATTTTTAACCGAATTTAAAAAGGAGAAGGTTCTCAATTGAACTGTATTTTTTATGTGTGTTATCTCAGAACTTTTTACTAGGTGATCCGATTTTGATGTTTCTATTTTTATTTGAAAGCTGGTGCTTCTCATTTGGTCCCATTTAAATTTGATCAAGATATGACGAGTAGTTTTTGAGTTATCCTTAATTATGCGTATTTTCATGGTAATATATGGTACATAATTATATAAAAGGAGAACTAATAAAAACTTTCTAATAAAAAAAATAAACCGACTTCCAAAACAAAAAAACTAAAAAGTGAAAAATTGCTTTCTTTTCGGAAGTCACTTTCGTCACCTTTCGTTGATACAACGACACTTGTCTAGAGCCTCAGGTTTTATCCAGATAATCCGAGAATATAAAAAAAAAAAACTTTTTGTGATGATTGATTAATCCCTAAGTAATAGGTACTTGTATAAATTCATAAGTACTTTCAAATTCTGAAATATTGCCAACTAGCTTGTGGCAGTGGCTTTGCCCGTGTGAAAAGTGTTTTATCATGCCAATGGAACATTACCCGGGATAAACATATGTGCTATTGCAGCCTATAATCTATCTCTGTGTCAAATTTCATCCGCGGCTTCCCACCCTCAGCCGCGATATCGTATGGGTATGGGAGACCCTATACGACATCTTGGCCCGCCTCGGTTGCAGTGGCCAACAAGTAAATGCGGTTCGCAGCCTACATGTTGTCCGGTATGTCGTCGGCTTATCGGTAAAAGCATTGACGAGCGGCCCCTCCTCCGGCGGTTCCTCTTCGCTTCACCGTGGGTGACCAAGCCACGGCTACTGAGCCCCCCGCTTTGACAAGGTGGGAACCCACCGGGGGGGCACTATCTGTTGCCTGCAGGTTCATCAACGTAGCATTAGTATTTCGAAAAGCCTTTTATTTATATCACTCAATAATATTTTGGAGTGTGGGCCGCATTACTTAACAAATTATTAGTTCACCATTCAAACTTCTACCCCCTTTCCATCCCCTTAACGATGATATTCGGAATGAAAACTATCCCAGTATCCCTATAATGTCCATCCCAGGGTTTCAAACTATCTCCATACCAAATTTCATCTAAATCAGTTCAGCGGTTTAAGCATGAAAAGTTAAAAGACAGACATACAGACAGACAGAGTTACTTTTGTAGTATTAGTAAGGAAGTAAGGATATACAATTTAAGTGTTTCTTAAATTTAACATGAATTTTGATTATTAAATGTTATTTCGTAAATAGGTATTCCATTACTCCTTATAACCCTTCACATTCACATTAAAAAACCAGCCAACAATATGGAACAATAAAATTACACCTACCAGTTCATAGCAAAAAAAAATGGGATCACTTATTCCATTTCTAGGGATAGTCTATTTGCAAACATAGGTACCGAATACATTATTTGTCTATACCGAATTGAATACAAATAACCCTTATCCCTTTCTGAATATACTTGCAGTTTTCATGATATTTCGTTATTGTGGACCTTTTCTCGAAATATGATTCGCAAATGCCTAACTTGTTTACTTGGTCTACGTTACAAATATATTTTCACACTAAACAGAATGTGAGTTGGGAATTTAGTGGCATAAGTTGTACGAGTACAGTACATGTTTACAATATTGAATTGTAAACTGCCTCGTTGTTCTAGTGGTACGTAGTACGTGAGGAAGATGCACTCAGAATAACAATACATACTATTGTTATTCTGAGTGCATCTTCCTCACGTATATAAATACTAATCATTCATCATTTCAGCCGAAAGACGCCCACTGCTGGACATGGGCCTCCCCCAGGCGTCGCCACATTGACCGATCCCATGCGTCTCACATCCAGCGCATTCCCGCAACCTTAACCAGGACATCAGTCCACGTAATGGGCGGCCTTCCAACGCATCGATACCGGTTCGCGGTCTTCAATCCAGAACTTTTCGGCACCATCAGCCATTTAAGTTTTGCAATTCTTCGGGCTATGTCGGTAATCTTAGTTCTCTTGCGTATCTCTATATTTCTGATGCGAACACGCAAGAAGACTCCGAATTTAAGCTTTCTGATAAGGCCCATTGAGAGCGACAACGTTTCGGTCCGATAGGCATTAATGGCAACACACACTGAACAACAAATACTAATAATGAATATTAATAGTATGTAAATATTGAAAACAATTTTTTTTCAAACTTAGTGTTGTGTTTTTCTTGTCCGTTCTTCTCCATAACAAGCTATTTTCAATGGACGGTAGAATCAATTATTATTACTTGTGAATTAAATTTTTGACGTTCAAAAGTGCCCAATGGTGGTAACTGAAATAAATAATTTTGACTTTGACTTTCATATGAGGCCCTGGATTCAATTCCTCGGTTGAGTATCTTTCCACCAGAATTTTTTGCGTAGCTTCCCAAAAACCGGATATAAATCCGATTGATGTCAATAAGCGCGCATCGTATCACGTGGGACTTACATGTAAAAAGGCAGATGGCCTTACCCTTCGGAGAACGCAGGCGAATAATTATGTTATGTTTAAAATAAGTTGCCTACCCTCAGGGGGTTGAAAGCGATCGATTCATTTAATAATACAATGTGTTCCCCGAAGGTTATTAATTTTAATTACATAGAGGGGTTCAATATTATGTAAGAAAAATGAAATTCAACTCGTATAGCCACCTGAAAATTAAAACAAAATGTTAAAATTTCTTAGAAACGTTTCCTTAATACAATCATAGTTTTCATTTATTGCATACTGGAATCGAATGAAAAAAAAAACAACTAAAAACCAGACTGCTACAGATGCGAATTAAAAAGACGTAAAGAAGCAGAAAATCTTGCTGTGATGACTGAAAAAACCAGATGTTAAGGTACAGAAAATACATGCAGAAAACACATCAAAACAAAGGAGTACAAAGGTACTGCTTATTTCTTTAGAAATCCACCTAACACTAGTATTTATTACTTAACTTTTTTATTTATAACTTTTTAAATATTTTTATTTTATTTCGAATTGTTACATTTAAACATATAAGTGTGATATATTTTTTCAAATTGCCACTTATTACACCGCTTACTACAAACGCTTTATTTTACACGAAGGGCTTGGCAGAAAATAAAAATTGGGCCCCCATAATATGACGCCCAAATTTCGCCATTTTTCTATTTTACAATTTTAATGTAGCCAGAACCACTTGCAAGGTTAAGACGATTCGATTGACAAAAATCATCAAAATCGGCCAATGCGTATGGCCTCTAGAACGCCACATATGAACAAACATACATATATGGACTGATAAACACATTTCGCTCCTTCGGCATTCGGGTACAAAAACACCCATTCTATAGATCCAAAGCCCAATAAAAATCGTTATTTTGATTGCCAGGATTATTACATCACGGTTATTTTAACAGGATTTCAGAGTAGAGATTTCATTCATGTTACTGCCGTATCTCATGTTTAAGTTAATATAGTCTACCTACTCCGACACCTGATAGTCACCATGTTTGTTATTAAACTTAAAAAGATAAAACAAGATTTGTCTAAAAAGCACCAGCTATTGTTAATTTGCTATTTAAATATTCAACAAAGCGCTAAACCACGCATAGAACTCCATATTCAAAATGCCTAAACAGCAATTGCCATTCGTCAGCCAAAATGCAAAAGTGGCTTCTGTAATTCTGAATTGATATTAAAATGAAGCATAAGTTTATGCAGCTGGAATGCAACTCCGAATTATAATAGCCATAGAGAAGGGACTGAGTAATGAGTATCCACACAAAATTGCAACAAATGGCACTCTTTTGAAAGAGCCAAAGCGACAGTGCGAGCAAGCCTTTCATTTGTATTTATTTGTTTTAAGATTATATCATAATAATAAACAAGACAAACATTCATAAAAACAAGTGTTCAATGAGTTGTCTTATCGTACAGGGCAATATACGGTTAATAATAGATCATTAAATCTCGAAAGGTTACCTAAAAAAGAAATCGCTGAACGAGAAACAAAGTTTGGATTTAATAACATCTAGAATTGAAGGCAAAGACAACTACTGGTTGCACGATCGCCTTATCTCTCTAACAATTTCAAACCCTTAAAAAAGTGAAAATAATAGTGTCCTTATTCAGGACCGCTCAATCCATACTCTCTGGTTATGCTTCGAACAATACTGTTAGTTTAGTTCAATTGTTTTTATTTATTCGTTGGAGACAGATGGAGGAATTTAAAGTTGATGCAACATTTGCAAGAATTTATGAATGATTCAAATGTCTCATTAGAGCAAAATAAAATAACCCTTCCTTATTTTAAATCGCCGAGTTGCCAGCTTGTCGGTTTTTTATCGGTTACATTTCATTTTCATCATGCAATTCCGCCCTGCCCGTTTCATCATCAGACTACCAGACGTACGGCGATGCGCCATCGGTACATGGTAGACATCCCACCCATACGCACTAAACGTTTTGAGAATACTTTTATTATGCGTACAGCTAAGGAGTAGAATTCCCTGCCGGAGTCTGTGTTTCCCGATAGCTACAATCTAGGGGTATTTAAGTCAAGAGTGAATAGGTTACTTCTAGGCAAGCGTGCTCCACCGTCGACCATATCATCGCTTACCATCAGGTGAGATAGTGGTCAAGCGCGAGCCTATATGAAAAAGAATAATATAAATTGTGGCATTTTTACCCACAGACTGTTGTCGGGTAAATATTTTTTATTGGCGTATTTACGACACAATTTGATTAACACTAGAAAATAACTTATTAAAGAAAGGAGACATGGCGTTAGTGATCCAAAATTTCTCAGTAATTTCTTCAAAGGAACTGCTAAAGGAACTAATGAGCACAAAGGTTGAAAACTGAGGCGAAGATGGCGGGTGAGACTAAATGATGTTTCATGAAATATTGGTTAGTAATAAAGCTTATGCTTTCGATTCCCGGATCGAGTTGTGGGATTTTATAAACTGTAATCGGCAAAGGGGGAAGGAAAACATCGTGAAGAAACTAGAACTTATATAGATAATTTAAGTCTGAAAAGCCAAGTCAGAGGCCTGTGGGGTTCCCAGAGGCGGCTTAATTAACTCCGACACCAGAGGTGGCCACATTCTCACACGAAAAGAAGATCAACTGTAATTAGGCGCACAGTTGGGGCAGTGGTTGAGCGATTACCCCCCGGTGGGTTCCCGCTTTGTCGATGCGGGGGGGCTCAGTAACCGTGGCTTGGTCACCCACGGTGAAGCGAAGAGGAACCCGAGGAGGGGCCGCTCGTCAGGGCTTTTGCCGATAAGCCGACGACGTAGCGGCCAACATGAAGGTTGCGGTGCTGCTTAGGTGACATCGCAACTGAGGCGGGCCGGGTCGTATGGGGTCTCCCATACCCATACGATATTGCGGCTGAGGGTTGGAGGCCGCAGCGGGAGAGGAGTGCCGGTATTGCGGTGCGCCACTCTCCCTATCTTCTGCGGCCTAGACGGGGTCGCCACCGTCTGATGGCGAACGCGGTGGGGCCGCAGGGGAGGAGGAGTGCCGGTATAGCGTTGGCCGCTCTCCCTATCCCCTGCGGCCGAAAAATGGTAGGTGGCGGGGCCATTGACCCTGACACGTCACAAGGGGACCAAGGGTGCCATACACGGGGTCGTCTGGCACCCATGCGCTGGTTTCTGGTGTTCTGGTGCGCCGGTGATGGGGGGTACTCCCCCGAGGAGGGTCCGGTGACGAACAGCCGCGGCGGGTTCGCGGTGAGTGCTGACGCGTACCCGTGTTCCCGCCATAAGCGGCACAGGAGGACACCGTGCAGTTTTAGTGGGTTAGAGACCCACATAACTGCGTTATCTCCCCGTGGTAGCGCAGTATGCATGAGCATTTCTCCACGCAAAAAAAAAAAAAGTGGTTAAGCGATTGACGGCTGCATGAATTTTGAATGTCTTGAAATTAATAACATTTTCATAAATATCTTATTGCGTGTTGTTTTGTGGTCAGAGGTAAATAGCCAAAAAAAAAAAAGATTTCACATTATGTATAGTGGTAGCAGTGGTGGATGCGACTTACTAGTTGTAGGTCGTGGGTTTAACCCAGGCAGGCACTTTACTTTGTGTAAATTATTTAAATATTCACTACTCTCAAAACGGAGAAGGAAAACATCGTGAGGAAACCGGCATGTCCTAGAACCAAAAATTCGAAGGCATGTGAACCATCCGCACTGGGCCCGCGTGGAGGATTACGGCCCATTCCCTCTCACAGAGTGGAAGCCTGTCTCCCAGCAGTTGGAACATTAAAAAGCTGATGATGATGATGATAGTGGCAGCAAGCGCGACTTACACTGTGGAGTAATAATGGAGTCTTTCTTAGAAGTATGGGGACTTCATCAGTGTCCCATTTTTAATGACGATGATGATGTAATGATGAATTTGAATCTTTATTATATCAACTAGCTATATAATTAACCGACTTAACAAAAAGGAGGAGTTTCTATGTTCGACTTTAAGTTTTTTTTTTGTTTGTGTATGTTCACGCTTAGCTCCGTCAACTTTGGACCGATTTTGAAAATCTGCAATCGCATGTCTCTTTATTGTTTATACCATTTCATAATATAACATCACGTCAGTACGCTCTTAAGGGGTACGCACTCATTTCACCGGTGATGGTCAGTTTCTTGACATTCGGGTAATATATTCTAAAACTACTTGCCTATTAGGTAGTTAAAACTAAAAAGTGAAAAATAAAAAAAACATTTCACAAAAAAGTACTACCGACTTCCAAATAAAAAAACCACAAAGTGACAAATAACTTTACTTTTGAAAGTCGGTGTCCACAACGCAAAAAATGTGTAGCTACCAAAGACACCGACTTCCAAAAGTTTAATTATTTTTCACTTTGTATTTTATATTTGTATTTAAAAAAAAACGTTGCCCCACACTAGGAATTTCTTCCTGTATCGTGGGTGGGTTTACAAACATATAAACCCACATACACCACACCCAGAGCCGGAACAACTATCTGTAGGTCATTCAAATATTTGTTTCGTGCGGGAATCGAACCCGCGACATGCAGCGCAGCAGTCAATCGATCAACCACTGCGCCAACCGTGCGCCCAAGTTTTTTAGTTTTTTTATTTGGAAATTCAGTAGTATCTTTTTGTAAAAATTTTTTTTTGTCATTAAATATTCCAACCAAAATTAAAACCTTGCAAGATATTTTTAACCGTAATATTTATTTGACCCTATTGTTAATCTTCATTCACAAAACATTTTCTTTTCTTATTTCAACTTCACGCTTGTAACTGTTTCAAAGTTGAAGAATGATTTTATTTTCATTGAAAACTTTTCATTCTGGCCTATTATTTACATTTCTGTTCTTCCTGATTTCCCTGTAGATTCTTTTTACCCTTTTACTTTATTTTTCTTATTATTTTGTTCTGTCTCTTAAAACAGATTGATAAGCACTAAAGGAATTCAATTATTTTCGAAGATAATTGAATTTCAAATTTGAAAAGAATGGCTATCTCTCTAACAATAGCCCTTTCATCTTTATTAATTTATTATGCAAACATTTATTTACATAGATACAAGTATATACAGTGTATAAAATACTTAATTAACTAAGACTACAAACATATACACTTAAACCAAAAACTACTCACTAACTAAACCTAAAAATATACACTTAACTAAAATGGTGTCGAAAAACTTCTCTCCATCGTTGACCACTGGTAATGTGCCCAAAAGACTGGCAGCATTGCCACGTTGTATGGCAATGCTAATTCTCTGACAATAGCTAGTTTTAAGAAAATGTTTAGTTGATTATTTTAAATAAATTTGGTCTAAGCAATATCAATCCAAAGTCACCAAATCGTGTATCGACTTTAGCGTTTTGAATTCTAAGTTGTTTTTGAAGATCTATATTAAATAAGACCCTTAAAAGCATGCATTGCAATAAAATTTGAACTCATACAAGTAGGCCATAGAGTTTACTTTTCCAAAAAAATGTTATTAAATTCTATAGTCAAATTAGATACCTCGGTTGTGGTTTTATTCAATTCCAACTATTGTGTGCTTGCTTGCCACAGAATTTAATTCGCCCAATATAATAATATTAAAGTAATAACTTTCAGAACATTTTGACGTGATGAGCCGAAAGAATAATGACTGTTGTATGCCTTTGAAATTAATAGGCAATTGTTTCATGAGAAAACACATTAGGCATGCAGAGAAGTGATTGATTGAATGGATTCTAATTGAAACAAATGAAATGCAGGTTTTTCATTATAATAAGGTATAAATGAGTTGTATTTAAAAAACTTAGACAAGATTGATGTTTTTTTTTTGTCCGATTCTCAATGAAAACCTATAAAAAATTGTAGCAATAAAATTTCGTTTTTTTGCTGACAAAATATTTTGCATCAGTTGAGTGTCCTGTCAAGGTCGTGTCACTTTGGCAAATTACTGATCTCGACATTTCTTTGTTTAGAAAATATTGTATCTGAAATTCAAGATTACCATCAGAAATGGGCTAGCTATAGACTTGGCCAATTAGTAAACTAGACGAATCAAATGGCCTTCTTGTATAGACTCACTAGTCGCCGACTGTAAATAAAGCCAGATATAGGCTTTCCCCACTAGCCAAACACTAAAAGGTCCATCTCTGATACCTAGGTTATACCCGTACACGTTATTCAGGCACTATCTCCCGATTTTTGAATTAAGAATTTGAAGTTGAGCTGTATTAAGAAAACATGTTATTTTAGGCATTTAAGTAGAGTTTGCAACGTTCTTAACTTAAAATAATCAATTCAGAAACAGGTCATATTACGACTGTCACGTTCTCAACTTGAATGCTTCAATGTTGATAATTAAAAACAAAAGCATATCACATTCCAAAAATATGATGAGTGAGAGAGAATAGATCAACAAGCAAATATCGCGTCTAAAATCCCGAAGACTGAAACTAACCAAACTAACTATAAACCTTGTTTAAATCACAGCTCCTGGCTCTGACGTCAAGTATCAAAACTATTTTAATAGACCCAACTCGGTGACGACTGTTGGTATTAGATTGTCGCTCGCAATCGTTCGAGTGTTCTTAGCCGGAGTTCTCGAGTTCTTGGGTTCTCGATTCTTGAGTTTGCACTTGACATTTAATTTGCGACGCATCGATTTAATGCTTTCTAATAAAATTACGGATTAGTTAAATAAGTAGGCAAGTATAATTAAAATATCGTAATTGGAAAACATAACTAAGCATCAAGCTTAAACTTTTTTAACTTTTATTAGCAAGTTACTATTAACTTGCTAATAAATACATAGCATTTTTAGATTATAATTATGCTCAAATAGAACAGAACATAATTACGTAAGAAGGTATTTAGGACCTATACTGCATTTACAATAACAATAGACATTTAAATAAGACTATTTTACAGCCCGTTCAACTGATCTTGACTTCTATTACGTTGGTGATACGACAAATGGTAGCTATAGTAAACAGTTGGTTTTGGTAACGGTTTTATGCTTTTTAAGTCACCTTTATGTCACGGGATAGAACTCGAAATAGGTTGAACGGACTGTAAAAAGAGTTGTAAACATACGAGTATCTAATGTTATTTCAAATGGATTATTGGCAGAAACACACCCACTTCAGTATTTGTCTCAACATGTCATAAGAGGGATTGATGTAGTAGTCTATATAAATCATACATCTACTACTGTCAGTTAAAGAAAGGAGCTTTTCAAAATATTCACGGTATAGCTTTCAACACACAAGTAAAAATAATTTATTTAATATGAGCCTTACACAAACAACAAAAAAAACAAGAAATATATCTAATACTCAAGTTAAACCATCCTATTTTCAAGCTAGATTTATGAGATGGTGGACGAAATGGACTGTGGAAATGGGGTTCGATAGTGAAGGGAAGCCATCATTATAAATGTAGTGACCGGCGGCATATAAATCTCTTTGCATTCAAGTCTTAGAATTTCATTAATGATTTATAAAATTGTAAAAATTTGAGGAAGATTAGCGTATCAACAAGGCTTCTCGTCCTGATAAAACATGCCCTGTGAGATGTTTCCTGCAATTAATATACTTATCATCATCATGAGCCTATAGCAGTCCACTGCTGAACATAGGCCTCCCAATTGCACGCCATTTGCTTCGATTTTCGGCAACTCTTATCCAGCTGCTACCAGCCACCCCGCGAAGATCGTCACTCCACCTAGCTTGAGGGCGTCCCACCTTACGTTTACCAGATTGCGGTCGCCACTCAAGAACATGTCTACCCCAACGGTCATCGGTTCCACGACATATATGGCAGGCCCATTGCCACTTCAGCTTACTAATTCTGTGAGCTATGTCGACAACTTTGGTTCTCTGCCGGATTACCTCGTTTCGGATTCGATCCCTTTGAGAGACCCCGAGCATAGCCCTTTCCATAGCTCGCTGAGCAACTTTGAACCGATGAACCAGCCGTATTGTGAGTGTCCACGTCTCGGCGCCGTAGGTCATAACAGGTAAGACGCACTGGTCGAAGACTTTGGTCTTCAGGCTCTGTGGGATACGTGACGAGAAGACTCGACGAAATTTTCCAAACGCCGCCCAGCCCAGCTGTATTCTTCTATTAGCCTCCTTCTCAAAGTTGTTCTTACCAAACTGCAGAGTTTGCCCGAGGTAAACGTATTCTCGAACAACTTTGAGAGCATCGCCATTGACCACAATTGAACATAACCTGGGTTTTTCCAAGTTCATCCGGAGACCGATGCGTGCAGAAGAACCAGCTAAGCCGTCCAGCATCAGCTGCAAGTCATGTAGTGACTCTGCCATTATGACGATGTCATCCGCAAATCGCAGGTGTGAGATGTACTTGCCGTTTATATTAATGCCGCGTGCTTCCCAGTCCAGCGTCGTAAACACATCCTCCACCGCGTTGCTAAACGATTTCGGGGAAATAACGTCCCCTTCTCTAACCCCTCGACCCAGTGAAATATGCTTAGTTTGCCGGTCCTGACTTTGGACGGTCATTGTTGCGTTTGCATAAAGACATTTCAGCACTTGGATGTATCGCCAGTCCACTTGGCATCGCTGCATAGACTCCAAAACAGACCAGGTTTCGAAAGAGTCAAAAGCCTTCTCAAAGTCCACAAAAGCAAAACACAGGAACCGATTATATTCTTCGGACTTCTGTATAAATTGCCGCACTGTGTGGATGTGGTCTATGGGGCTGTATCCACTTCGACTTGCAACCCGGCCTGCTCCGGTGATTGGAACTCGTCGAGTCTTCGCGCTAGACGATTCGTGAAGACTCTCGAAAACAACTTATATAAGTGGCTAAGAAGCGAAATGGGTCTATAATTCTTCAAAAGGGTCTTGTCACCCTTTTTGAAGAACAGAATGACCACGCTCCTTTGCCACGCTTCTGGAGTTCTCCCAGAGAACAGGGCAGAATTGAAGAGCTCCCCAAGCTCTTTCAGTACCGGACGTCCTCCCGCTTTCAGTAGCTCGGTAGTTATCCCGTCCTCGCCAGGGGCTTTTCCATTTTTAAACTGTTTGAGAGCCGCCTCGATTTCGTATTGGCCTATCTCAGGCAGGTCTTCTGTCAAATGGCGGGTTAAGGCGTCTCTAGAATCCTCATTTTCGGGATCAGGCCGAGATGCATGCGTTGTGTACAATTGGCCGTAGAAGTTTTCAACTTCCGAAAGAATCTCCGGCTTCGAAACGACGATATTCCTATTAGATGTAGTCAACTTTTTTTTTTTTTTTTATATATTTGTTATAGGCTCGCGCTTGACCACTATCTCACCTGATGGTAAGCGATGATGTGGTTGACGGTGGAGCACGCTTGCCTAGAAGTAACCTATTCACTCTTGACTTAAAGACCCCTAGATTGTAGCTATCGGGAAACACAGACTCCGGCAGGGAATTCCACTCCTTAGCTGTACGCATAATAAAAGTATTCTCAAAACGTTTAGTGCGTATGGGTGGAATGTCTACCATATACCGATGGCGCTTCACCGTACGTCTGGTAGTCCGATGATGAAACGGGCTGGGCGGAATTAGATCGTGCAATTCCATCGCTCACTCCCCGAAATGTAACCGATAAAAAACCGACAAGCTGGCAACTTGGCGACGGTGTTCAAGGCTCTGGAGCTTTGACTTAACCAGTGCTTCATCGCCGATGAGCCTCTTGGCCCGCTTTTCGATCGACTCTAGTGCATCAAGCTGGTATTTGGCAGATCCGTCCCAGAGATGAGAACAGTACTCCATGCATGATCGAACTTGCGCTTGGTACAAGCTGAGCAGCTGTTCCGGCGTGAAGTACCTCCTCACCTTCGCTAGGATCCCGAGCTTTTTGGCAGCCAGCTGAGCCTTTGCCTCAATGTATGGGCCGAAATTGAGAGTCGATGTCAACGTAACGCCAAGAAGCTCAAGATGGTCAGTTATTGCCACGGTCGCATCTCGGAAAGTTGGAGCCGGGTAAAATTGGCTCTTTTTAGCGGAAAAAAGACACGCCTGGGTTTTAGCAGCATTGAACCTGACCAGATTGGCATCGCCCCATTCGGAGACTGCCAGCAAGGAAAGGTTCAAGCGCTCCACCATGGCCTCCCGGAGGGACTGGATCTGAGGCCCGGTAGTACTTCGTCAAATGGCTCCTCCCAAGTGACTGGACAAACACTTTCGACCCCCAGTTTTGCTCAAACGCTTTCTCTATAGAGAGCGTGTTGGCTCGTCGGAGGTCGCGTCGTACCATTTTCCTTACATTTTTATTAAGTGTCCGCTGTTCTGACGAAGTGACCGGATATACTTACACACTTGCAAAAACCACAAAACAGCTTTAGACTGTCAGGTATCTCGCCACAAGAGATCATTAATTTTATTGAGTCTATTTATGCGAAGAAAAATTTAACATACTCGTATCAAGCTTCACAAGGTTTGCAATCGAATGCATGTTTTGTGTATCCTAGAAAATATACAAATATGAGAAACTCGACTTTGTACAGTGATTTTTTCTTGTACGTAATTAATACATTATTAAAAGTAAAAACATTTCTAAAACAAGCTTAAAATGGACTAAAAAGTACAAAACGTAATATCGCTTGTCAATACATATTTAAAGAGCTCTAACACGATGTTACAATCTAATCCGGTTGAGGAGTTGCTGTGGCTACCTTCCGGCTCCATTATGAGACCAGCTCCATCATGACACCAGCTCCATAGTACCGTATTATTTCAATGTTTCCAAAGTTTCATAAGTCAGTTTCAACATAGTCGGATGCGAGGTAGTACTTGAATAATCGATTACTAGTTGTCGGACACACATACGAAACCAATGTTATTTAAAGCTTGTAAAAAGAGCCTTATATATAATACTAAGGCATTATAATGATCTATATCAATAGTCGGTTACTGAAAAAAAGAGATCTGTATAGGTGCTAAATTGTATGTAGTTGGAAAATCCATTAATCGAACATATGACTCTAGAAGTTAAGTTACGGACCCAGATGCACTACCACACTTACTTTGAAAACTTGCCAAGCTCCATTTATTCAGTAGCATGGAATAGACATTTTTCAACTATATTAAATTTGGCACCTATTCTACATCAAGGAACGAATTTTCTTTCATATGTTTAGAAACAACACACTTAGATCACAAATTGTTTGTAAGTGATTAATTACTTAAGGAAGAATTTTACCATTATAGCGTAATTATAAAATGAAATATCAGAATTTAACAACCTAATTTCAGCACCATTTCAGCCTCTCCTTCAAAATAACAAAAAAATGAAATTCTATAGAAAGATGTATGGTAGCAATACGTGGAATTTGATATAAATAACAATTTATCATGTCGTTCCGAATTAACGTGTAACGTCAACTTTTATGTTTGCGTTAGCAAGATTTATGACTGACACGACAATAGATAAATGGAACAGTTTAGGAGTTAATCAGTGTTTTTAATCTACATGTTAAAACGAAGCTATGCATGTAGAATAGGTTGCAGGAAAGGTCACACACGTTTTTATTTTGTAATTGCGTTTTATTGGAAACTAGGAATGTATTACGTTTCGGTTTCGGGATTGAAAAAAATGGTTTTGTTAACGTCGGCGAGCTTGCACGTGGTAATTTTAGAAATGGACACTTCCCACGCTAAATTCCTTAATTACCTGTTTTTATAACTGCAAATTTCTTGGGTTCTTAGCGGGTCTATGAATAGCGGCAATATAGATCTTCTGTCGGCCTTTTTCAATGTTATAAAATGTAATTTAAAATCAATGCTTAATGTTTCGGGCCCGACTAATATTCCGACCGTAATTAAAATTTGTATGAAAGGATGGCCACATGCCGCAAAGTGGCGTGAGAAAATAAGACGAACTCCGTCCCTTGTAATGTATCTACCTGGTAGGGCCGGACACAATGTACCGTAAGCATTGTCTCTTAGCTTTCTTGTAACTTAGAAATTAACACGTGCATATTTAAAGTAGGATTGACGTAGGTGCCATGTGAGTAAAGCTATCTACACTTGTAATGTGTATAAGAACTAGAGAAAAGGTAGATAGTTAGTTAGGATTGTCTCTCAGTGTTCTTCTTTGTTACAAAAATAAATGACCACGTTATGTTCACGAAATGACCACGTGTTTGACCACGTGTGTAAAATGACACATGTATGTGCCATGTGAATTTTAGAGTAGGAGTATAATAAAACTTGAAATATACATAAGATTTAGAGAAAAGGTAGCTAATTAGATAAGATTATGTATATTGTCATAGTTTAATACTTGGAGTAAGGAGGAATCTAGATTAAGATTTTTGTGTTGACCTTTTATATTTTTCCTATGTAGAATTAAGTATGTAGATTAAGGAAATGTATAACTTGTGTATATTTAAGTAAGATAAGTTTTATAAAATCGGCATTTCTGTGGTGCCATGCTTGAATACAGTTGCAAAGTTGGGGCGCCATTGTTCTCGCCGAGCGGTTTTTGTATAAAAGCCGGCCCGCTTGTAGGCAGAGACACAGTCGGTCTTCCACTCTACAAAGAGTAACAAGTAAGGAATAAATTGAAGATACGAATCAAGACAGTATTTTCATTTCCTCAACGAGTCTCCAACCGAACAACCAATACAGTCCACTTCAGGTTTAGGACCATAAAGTTACCTTGAATACTGAGTGGTTTATTTTTACAGTTAATTTATAAAATATTAATTCGAGTTGAAAAGAACATGGCTCGAATGGAGCTGTAAACCAATCAGCGTATCCTTCAGTAGTTGCCTAATGTTCGTATTATCCAATCCGCGTTAATATCAACAAACACGCAAAATATGCCCGATATGTTTATTCAAGAATTATTTTATGTTCGATTTCGACCATAAAACGAATTTTCCAACTATCCTGGAACATAAAGGTGCTCCCTCACCTGAAGCGTTCGCCTGTAATGTAACATTTCAGATTCGATTTTGAGCATTACGTTACAGTACTGCCTCCCTGACTTGTCGAGCATTTGCCTGTAATTTAACATGAGATTCGATTTTGAACATTTAGTTGATACCACAATGTTTACAAGTAGTGCGCATTGATGTTACAAGTTGTATCAAAATATTTCAAGTTGCGCACTGTAATGCTAGATTGTCTTCCCTCACCAATGTTATGCTCGAATCTGTAACATTACAGGTTGCGCACTGTAATGCTAGGTTCTCCTCCCTCACCAGTGTAATACTTGACTCCGTAACGTTAAATTACAGGCGAATTCTCCGGGTGAAGGAGCCACCTTTATACACAAAAACTCGCTCACAACTCTTTGTAAAAGAGTTTGACCAATATGCCAATTAGATTGAGTCCTTTGTTTTCAGAGCAGAGTGCAAACAAGATTACTTCTATTGAGCTAATAAAACTTTTGAGTATTGGACAACAGATGAAATTGAATATGTTGTAAAGCTGAATCCCATCAAAAACATAAAATGTAAAAAACACAAGTCTTGCGGCGCTGTGCTTCTACCGCAAAAAGTAGTGAGATCGAATGTAAATCCAAGTCGGATACTTTATTCAAACAAATTGACCGACTATCAACTTTCGATCACTCAGAATATAACACTATTTTTATGGTACGATAAAGTGGCAATCCCCCAAATGTATGTTTAGTCTACTGTTGTAGTATATCTGTGGTTACTATCATGTAGTTTGTGTCTATGAATAAAGTCAGTTGTTGTCAAGATCTCGAGGTGTTCCATTAATTTATAACATGGTGGCAGCGGTTTTGCGATAAATTGCTATTTTACTTTGTTAAACTTCAATAACATTGACAATTGCGAGCATTGGCCGCATTTTATAACGTATGATATTGATTTTTGCTGAAAATCACAAGGATTACAGTGTTCTACGATGGAACACACGCGGCCGCCATGCATCAGAATTAAACTTGGACGGCACTGGTGGGCCTGTTGGCCGCGCTGATGCTTGGAAAAAGTGGAGACAACAATTCCTCCTGTTTGTTAAGGCATCAGGAGTACACACGGAACCATCGAGTGTCCAAGCTAGTTTATTGGTAAATCTTATTGGTTCGGAAGGATTTGACGTGTATCAGACATTTACTTTCGAGAAAGAAGATGAACGTGATGACGTAACTGAACTATTGAAAAAATTCGATACCTATTTTGGAGCAAAATCGAACGTTACTCTAAAATCAAGAAGATTGTGAATCTATCCAACAATACGTCACGGCATTGCGTCTATTGAGCAAAAAGTGTGAGTTTTCGTCATTAGAAGATGATCTGATCAAAGATCGTATTGTGTGCGGCATTCGTCAAGGTGCAGTCAGAGATAGACTGCTCAGATGCGAAGATCTAGATGTGGACAAGGCGATGAAGATCTGTCTCGGTATGGAGGCCTCGCAGGAGAGCGAGCTCCAAATGTCGAGTGCTGGCGTTAGCGGCGAGGGCACAGCGCATGTCAACAGTGTAGGATTCAGGGGACGCGGCCGAGGGGCAGGTTGCCCCAGGCGTCCCTGGTGTCCACAGGAGCCACCGCGGGCGCAGAGTAAAAGCGCGGCGGGACGCTCTGGCGGCGCTGGGCGTAGGTGACGTGTGTGCGGCGCGGTGGATCATCTGCTATTCGTGCGGTAATCAAGGGCATTTCGCGCGCAATTGTAAGTTGAATTATTTCAATCGTAATAGTGGCCGTAATCGAGTTGATCGGGTGTATGAAGTTGAGTGCGATGATGATGATATTGATCATAGTGAGTCGAAAGATGATATGTTTTTTATCTCGACCATTGGGGTTGGCAGCGAGAGTAGTGGTTCCGACAACTGGTTCCAGGAACTCTTGTGCACAAACGGCGGCGGCGTTGAAATCTTTAAATTAGACACAGGAGCCTATTTCAATGTATTATCTTATCGCAGATTTCCTGAGCTAGGTCTTGATTAATCGCTTATTATTAAAAAGAAGATACCTTTGATGTCATTTACGCATGATATGATTCCAATTGTTGGCACTTGTATATTATCATGGACGTATAAAAATGTTATTTATAAATTAAAATTCGCTATCGCGGACATAGAATGCAGTAGTGTACTGGGACAGAGATCATGCGAGTTTTTAGGTCTTGTGAAACGTATTAGGTCGATTGAACTGTCGAGTTACGAAGATTTATTCAAAGGTTTAGGATGCTTACCGGGTAAGTATCACATATTTATTTATTTATTATATACTTTATTGTACACCACTTAAAAATTACAGGACAAAACATTTATAAAGATAAGTGTACAATGGGCGGTCTTGTCGCACAGGGCAATCTCTTACAGACAACCTTTGGATGGACTGAACGAGAGGAGATAGACATTAGGGCTGTCAGTGTACAAAAACTATTAATATACTATTAAATAATATTACTTATATATAACATAAAATACATACATACAAATAACATAATATACTAATAAATATCAAATAAAGAACAGAGAAAGGAGAAGAATAGTTATAGAGAAAGGAAATGCTCCTTCACCATTTTTTTAAATGAAGGTAATGTTTGCGCACGCCTTACCTCAATAGATAATGCATTCCACAAACGAGCTGCTTGAACCGTGAAAGATTTGTCGAAGAAGGATGTGGAATGCATACGAATGCTTAATTTTAGGTTTTCCGATGATCTCAAGGACCGAGAATGTGTGTCACAGAGGAACTGAAACCGTTCTTTAAGATACAAAGGACTAGCAGGATTAAAGAGCACATAATATAGCAATGAAAGTATGTGGGCATTCCGGCGAAGGCGAATAGGAAGCCATTTGAGCTTGGTTCGAAATTCAAAAACATGGTCATACTTGCGCAAGCCAAATATGAACCTGATACAGAGATTTTGAAGTCGCTCAAGCTTGTCCAATTGGTCTTGGGTGAGATCGAGATAGCTGGCATCAGCATAGTCCAGGATAGGGAGAAGAAGAGATTGTGCTATCGCAATTTTAGTGGTGATGGGAAGAAAGTTACGAAGGCGTCTCAGGGAGCCCGCAGACGCAAACAGTTTACGACTGACCTCCTGCAGTTGTTTAGTCCAGGAAAGGGTGCTGTCGATGTAAATCCCCAGGTTCTTCACAGTTTGAGCTAAAGGAACAATGGTGTTGTTGAAAGAAACCCGGGGAAGTGTCGCCCAATCAATCCTAGAGACTGTTCGGGAATCTCCCACAACAGCCACTTGAGTTTTTGTCGGATTGATCTTCAACCCAAACTCAGTTCTCCAGTCACCAATTCGAGCCAGGTCCGTATTAATAGTCTCAATAGCGTCAGATAACTCGCCGAGAGGGGCTTGAGTATAAATTTGGAGATCATCAGCATAAAGGTGGTAGAAAGAAGATAGCCGTTGAGTGATAGCATTAATAAAAAGTGCAAAAAGTAGAGGAGATAAAACGCCACCCTGCGGCACACCGGCAGAGGTGTAACACCAAGAAGAGAAAGACTCCTCAATGCAAATACACTGCCGGCGGCCAAACAGGTAACTATGAAACCAGTCAATTACCGAAGGAGATATGCCAAAAGAGCATAGGACGCCCAACAAAATGTCGAAGTCAACCGTATTGAAGGCATTGCTGAAGTCAAGTAGAGCAAGTACAGTTAACTTCCCCATTTCCATGCCTGACCTTATGTCGTCCGTAATATGAAGAAGTGCTGAGGTAGTGCTGTGTCCCGGACGAAAACCAGATTGGAAGGGATTTAGCAGCTTGTGTTTGGAAAGGAACGAGCTGAGTTGATGGTGGACAAGTTTTTCAAGGACTTTGGATAGGAAAGGAAGAATAGAAATGGGACGGTAGTCAGAGAAAGATGCAGGATGAGATTTTTTGGGTAAGGGAATAACATGGGCATCTTTCCAGGCTTGCGGGAAGACACCATTGGAAACCGAGAAATTGAGGATGTGAAGGATAACAGAAAGAATGTCATCAAGGATGGGGATAATCATTTTACGGCTAACACAGTCACTACCAAATCGATAGAATACTCTTTTTAACATCACAAGCGGTGAATTGACTTATGAAAAAACCGGCCAAGTGCGAGTCGGACTCGCGCACGAAGGGTTCCGTACTTGGTAAATTGCGGTTTACGATTTATGACGTATTAAAAAAAACTACTTGCTAGATCTCGTTCAAACCAATTTTCGCTGGTAGTTTACATAGTAATGTACATCATATATTTTTTTTAGTTTTATCATTCTCTTATTTTAGAAGTTACAGGGGGGGGGACACACATTTTACCACTTTGGCAGAGTCTCTCGCGCAAACTAAACAGTTTAAAAAAAAATGATATTATAAACCTCAATATCATTTTTGAAGACCTATCCATAGATACCCCACACGTATGGGTCTGATGAAAAAAAATATTTTTAGTTTTAGTTTCAAGTATGGGAACCCCCAAAATTTATTGTTTTATTTTAATTTTTGTGTGAAAATCTTAATGCGGTTCACAGAATACATCTACTTACCAAATTTCAACAGCATAGTTCTTATAGTTTCGGAATAAAGTGGCTGTGACATACGGACGGACAGACAGACAGACAGACAGACAGACAGACAGACAGACAGACAGACATGACGAATCTATAAGGGTTCCGTTTTTGCCATTTGGCTACGGAACCCTAAAAAGGAAAAAAATTAGGTACCGGAATGTTTGAAAGATTACTTAGCATAGTAGCTTTAGTGGCCCTATCCAATACAGGCGAAGTAGAAAAATGACTATTAAGTAAATTGCAATCCAAGTCTTTAGGAATTGTATTGTGAGACTTTTTTCCGATACCTAATGATTTCAGAAATTTCCAGACCTTGGCTGGATCACCGTTCTGAACAGAATTATGGATATGTTGGCGTTGTGCGTTCCTACACACCTTGCTGCATTGGTTCCTTATTGAGACGTATTTCTCCCTGTTGACGTCGTTGGGCCGAATTTTAAACTTAAACTTCGCAGCTGCCTTTTTATTTAGTAAAAGTTTAATTTCGTCGGTCAGCCATGGCGCTGGAAGATGCCTAACTCTCACGGCTCGAATAGGTGCATGTGTGTCGTATAGATGAACTAAGGTAGAAGTCAAGACTTCAACTTGTTCGTCGACGGATGAGGAAGTCACTAGTGATTGATAAAGAGGTGCCACCTGTCATTTGTGCACCAAGAAAAATTCCTCACGGTCTACGCGACCGTTTACACGAGGAATTAGGTAAAATGGAACAGCTGGGTGTGATTCGAAAGGTGACGCATCCCACACGATGGGTTCACCCGCTTGTATTGGTGGCTAAAAATAATAATGGGATTCGTATATGCTTAGACCCGCGCGAATTGAACAAAGCTGTACAGCGAGCACATTTTCAGCTTCCGACAGTTTCGGAGTTAGCATCGCGTTTACACGGCGCAAGGTATTTCTCTGTTTTAGACGCGAACTCCGGGTTTTGGATGGTGGCACTAGATGATGAGAGTGCTGATCTGTGCACTTTCAATACACCATTTGGAAGGTACCAATTTTTACGCCTTCCCTTTGGGATTAATTGCGCTTCAGAAGTGTTTCATGGGAAACTTCGTCAACTTCTGGAAGGTCTTGAGAGTTATATCGATGATGTTATCGTGTGGGGCGAAACAAAACAAATTCACGACCGGCGACTTCAAGCTTTGTTAGAGAGGTCTCGTCATATTAACGTGAAGTTTAATAAAGAAAAATGTAAACTTTGCGTTCAAGAGGTCAAATTCTTGGGGCACATGTTCGATGCGAACGGTATTAGGACGGATTATGATAAAATTAAAGCTATCAAAGAGTTAAAACCACCAAAAGACAAAAAGGAACTGGAGCGATTTTTAGGTGCGGTTAATTATTTATCAAAATTTATACCACACTATTCAGAAATAACTATTCCATTAACAAACTTGTTAAAAAAGAATAATGAATGGCGTTGGTGCGACAGTGAGCGCGCCGCTTTTGATAAATTGAAAGGAGCTGTGTCGGATGCAGGCATACTGGCGCTATATGATCCCGCCCAGCCTGTCGTGCTGTCGGTGGATGCGTCGCGCGACGCGCTTGGCGCCGTGTTGCTGCAGGGCGGCTGCCCTGTGAAGTACGCCTCGCGCACGCTAACAGACGCGCAGAAAAGGTACGCGCAGATCGAAAAGGAGTTATTAGCTATCGTATTTGCGTGCGAGCGTTTTCACCAGTACGTGTATGGTCAAAGAGGGGTCGTCGTGGAATCGGACCACAAACCCCTAGAAAGTATTTTTAAAAAGCCTTTGATGTCTGTCTCAGCGCGCTTACAGCTAATGTTACTTAGAATCCAAGGCTATGATTTGATTGTGACGTACGTACCTGGTAAATATATGTATATTGCCGATATGTTGTCTCGAGCGCCACTTCCCGAGTTGTATAGTGAAGAGGTCCATACCAATGTTATTTATCAAGGTCGGATGATTGTAGAAAACATACCGATTTCGAATGATAAACTTAGTCTTATAAAGAAAGAATCTAAATGTGATAAGGAAATCCAAATGCTTATGCGGTACATAAATGATGGTTGGCCAGATCATAAATACAATGTAAACAAAGACATACAATTTTACTGGTCGATCAAGGATGATTTGTTTGTTGTTAACGATGTGATTTTTAGAGACAACCTAGTGTTGATTCCGAGTCAGTTGAGAGATAAAATGCTGAGAATAATGCATGAAGGCCATCTAGGCATAGATAGGTGCAAGCGGCGCGCGAGACAGGTTATGTTTTGGCCGGGTATGTCTCGTGATATTGAAATGTTTGTAAAGCGATGTCACACATGCCAGCAGCACTCAAACGCGCCCTCTTAAGAACCTATGATTCCTATTGAAATACCTGACCTTCCGTGGCACAAAGTAGGCTCAGATATATTTGAATATAGAAGAAAATATTATCTTATTTTGGTCGACTATTATTCTAACTTTACAGAAGTTAAATAATATAACTAGATGTTATATTATTTAACTGATGAACTGAATGAAGTAATACAAAAGATGAAGGAATTTTTTTCACGACATGGCATTCCGAGCTAAGTGATAACGGCACTCAGTACTCGAGCCGGGAATTCAAAAGTTTTGCTAATGTGTGGGGTTTCGATCACGTGACATCCTCACCTAATTATGCACAGACTAACGGTAAAAGCGAGCGCGCGGTTCAAACTGTTAAAAAATTATTGAAGAAATCAATAGAAAGTAATGGTGACTTTTATCTTACACTTTTAAATTTCCGAAATACGCCCAGGGATGGTTTGAGTTCTCCAGCACAACTCTTGATGGGTCGAAGGCTTCGTTGCCAGCTACCTGTTCATCCCAACATTCTCAAACCTAAACCTATCGACCCATCTGAATATCAGGCGATGTTGAATGATCAAAATTATGCAAAAATGTATGACGATAAACATTGTAAAACTCTACCTGCGCTAAATAAGGGTGACACCGTTATTTGTCTCGAGGGGAAGTTCCGACATAGAGCAAAAGTTGTGAGTGATGCTTGTATTCCTCGTTCATATGTTGTGCAGACAAAGGCTGGTGGCAGGTACAGACGCAATCGTCGTCATCTAATTAAATGCAAATCGGAATCACCTAAAACCAGTGTGTTTGATACAATCGATGAAGAGGCTTTCAGTGATGCACGTGCAGATGAAGGTACAAGTGAGGAGAGTGAGCTTCTACCTATTCCGACATCTGGACCGCTCACTCGTAGGGCTAAGAAACTTGCTGAGCAAAAGATTGCACAGCAAAGATCTAAGTAGGTACCTACTACTAAAGCAGTCCTAGCTGCTTGTGACAACTTGTGACTGCAAAATCCTGTTTCACAAGTATTTTTCTATATTTTTCAGTATTTTTTTTTATTTTTTCTTTCTTTCTTAAACTTACATATTAAAATGTACATTATCCTCTACAACGTTTTATATAAATTTGAGAAAGTTAAGTTTGTGTTTCTTTTATTTTAACTTATAAGTACCTACTCATTTTTTTTTTTGTTGGTATGGATAAGAGCAATAATTTATTTTGAACTTCTAATGTCAACTTACCTAAATAAATTAGTAAGCCTAATTTAAGTACTTAAATAATTAAGTTATGAAATTTTTATAGATGAACTTTTATTTTATTATTAAATTTTATTATTTAGTTGTAGGGGAAGATGTTGTAGTATATCTGTGGTTACTGTCATGTACTTTGTGTCTATGAATAAAGTCAGTTGTTGTCAAGATCTCGAGGTGTTCTGTAATTTATAACATCTACGAAATTAAAAATCTGAGATATTGTTTTCGACTTTTTACCCGACTGCAAAGAAAGGGTTTTTGTTTTATAAAGCTTACTTTGTTTGTCAATCCTTTTATTATCTCAATTCTTTTATTTTCAGATCAGAGTGCAAACATGGCATGGTTAGTTCGATTGACTTAGTAAAACTTATGAGTGGTACAGATAAAATTATACAAATAGTAAAGTCAAGTATAGCGGGTGAACAGTAACTACCTATTAACAGAACTTGAAGAAACTTCTAAGTATCTAATAGAATTTAAGTAAAGTCTAAGCTTCGTCCCGCTCTACAAAATTCAGATCGCCTCTCTTTATAGCTTTATTCGATATATTACAAGAGCGGAGATTAGTTTATACCTTTCAATCTCAAGATTTATGCACTGCATACTATGCTCGATCCTTACAGAATATGCTGAATCCGCACATTCTCCGCTTTATAAGCATTGTCACTCAAGCACTGTGCTTCACTCGGATTCAGGGCATAGGGACACTCCACTTAGGGTTAACATACGTGTTGTTTTCTCCGGAAAAGTCCCTGACTTTTCCACTTTAGGGGTTCTTTTCAGTTAATTAAGAAACAAATAAAGAGCATGAAAAAAGAAAAATTATAAAGTTCAAAAAGCCGGCCATTTCAAACTTCGTAATTATACTTAATTTCGCTATACTCCGCTTCGGTCCAATAAATATGCACCTTAACAGGAGGCAGAGTCTCAAATATGGAAAACATATCAAATTTTTATTGAATTCACAAGTTACCTCTCAAAAGTGGGTAGTTCTAAAATTCATTCATTTTGAACGGCTGAACGTAAATCCTAGGTTTATTCCAACAACTAAATTGGATAGTGTTGAAATTTTGATGACGTTACAATTTATTGGGGCGAAGCTTTTTATGAGCTCATCGCTGTCTAGGTTTGGCAGTTTCTTTGCATTTTGTATGGGTCAATTTCGATTATCTACTTTTGTTCACTGTCTCATCTAAAACAATCGGTGACCGGAAACAAAAGGCTCATTTTTTTCATAATCATCATATCAGCTGAAAGACGTTCACTGCTGGACATGGGCCTCCCCAAATGTCACCCACATTGACCATTCCCGTGCGTCTCGCACCAGAGGATCCCCGCAATCCACCAGGTCATCGGTCCACCTAGTGCCTTCCAACCCCTTCCTTCTCATTTTCTTAATTTACCTTTATAACTTAACAATTTTGTGCATTTTTATTTTAATTTAGGCACCCCTCGTCACTGATCGAAAATTCTCTTAAATTTACAAAAACTGGCCAAGTGCGAGTCGGACTCGCGCACGAAGGGTTCCGTACTATTATCGCAAAAAACGGCAAAAATCACTTTTGTTGTACGGGAGCACTTAATTTTTTTTCTGTCTTTTGAATTTATTGTTATAGCGGCAACAGAAATACATCATCTGTGAAAATGTCAACTGTCTAGTTATCATGGCGGATATTAGGATCAAATTTTCAGGAATCTGTTACTAATTACCCTTCTCGAATCGAAAAGAAGAAAAAGGCGAAATCAACGACATAACCTTGATTCCGAGGCAAACCCTCATGTTCTTGGCATGTAATGCATTCACTTATTCACGGACCGACGTCAACAAGCGTTGTTCAACTCTTTTAGCGTTCCGTAGTCAAATAAGAACCCATTCGCTATGTCCGTCTTTCCATCCGTCCGCAGATTAGCTCAGAGACATTTAGTACTAGAAAGCTATATTTTGGCATGGATATACATATAGATCACGCCGATAAAGTGGTAAAATAAAACGATGAAAGATATAATTTTTTAGAGTACCTCCTGTGCATGTAAAGTGGAGATATCTTTTTTCTCGTCTATCCCATGGTGAGGGGTATCTACTATTTTTCGATTCAGGGATTCGTTTGCGTAAAATTAAGCTTTAAGCCAATTTTTGTTAGAGTCAAGTGTGCCAGCTAAATGGTTGCTTTTGGATTATGTGAAAAAATTCACGGCAGTGGTATAGGTAATGAAATTAAAAGGAAAACTATCACAGCTAAGTAAGCTTTACAAGTTCACGAGTAATAGTGGACCAACTTATAAAATGTACTGAGACAAGTAAAAATTTTGTATACCTATTGTCCGATGATGAAACGGGCGGAATTAAGTCATGCAATTCCTTAACCTTAACCTTGAAGATGGACCCGTGCGTCTGTAATTATGTAGCCAGAAGTACCTAAAATTTCAGACACATTTTACAGAAAAACAATTGCCCGTTTCGTCTTAATGTCACCAGTTTCAATAAACAGGTGTGCGGTAGGAAGTTAACAACTACTAAAGGGTCGGTACGTGAGAGTTTCGGGGTATGCAAATCGACTGTTCTTACTCATTTATAGAAGTAATCCTAAAACAGCTCATACCTTAATGGATCGTTATTTTCTTACCCGTTACCCAAATTATTTAAGTGGTCGGTCGGCGTAACATGTACTTTTAAATAATCATACCGAAGTGAATAAAACATTAACCCTCTTACTAATAAACACGGAATAAAGTTATACCAGGTATAACAAAGGTATACCCATACATTTTCATAGGTTTATACCTGGTATAACTTTATTCTGCGTTTATTAGTAAGAGGGTAGGTTTTTGCATTTATTTTGTCATCTACAACAATGATTTAATTTTTTTTTTTGAGACGCCATATTTTAACATAGTATATGTTAGGATTAGTTATTTTTTTTAAGTGTATCTATATGTTTGTAATCTTAGTTATTTATTTAGGTAACCAACAGCGATGCTTAAAATATTTTTACAAAATATGCGTATTACGATTTGTATGGCCAATTATAAGTTTCCCTGTGTAATTGGGATGAATGTATAAAACATGCGAACGAACTAATGTCACAAATTTAAATAAAAAGATGCAATACAATCCAAATTTACATAAGGTTAAATCACAATTTTTTTAATTAAGTAGTTTCCCTGTATATACTTTTATCTATGTGTATATATATAGATTAGTTACTTTCTAGTGAATAGTAATAAATAAAGAGGCAAGTCAGATAGAATGTTCGCAAACTGACAATCCAGTATCATCACTTGTGCAGACGGTAAAGCCAATTAACTTTTAGGCTTTACCGTCTGCACAAGTGATGATACTGGATCCAGTCAAACGTAACCCACGTAGCCCCAGGAATTCTAGAACTTAAGTGCCGGTTAGTAAGACACTGAGCTCGCAGAACGAATCGTCATTGAAGCTGTACATTTCTGAAGTAGTGGCTGAAGACAGACACAGCGTTGGCTTCCTTTCCACAAGATGGACCGGATGGTGAAGGAGGCTGAAATCAATTAGCGAGAAGCTCAGTACCAGTCAGTGTGGCGACGCTTGGCGGAGGCCTGTGTCTAGCAGGGGATGTCTTTCATCTTTAATGATAATTTTAAATCATAATATCCTAATAAGTTAAGAGTTTTATTCATGAGCAGCACCTAACAATACCTTCCACTATATCAAGTCTTCAAATGAAGCCACGACTCAAAGGCGACAGATAAATGCAACAGACTAGGGATGTTACGGAAGTGATGATATCGGAACTGAACTCAGAATCGAAGGTTTTAAATTTGGCTTATCGGAATCGAAACCGAAATTGGAATCGGAGGCGCACGCTGAAGTAAGCTTTGTTAAGAGAAAGCAGGTTTATTGATATAAAATAATACAAACATTGTTAATCAGCCTTTTTAATTTCAGCTCAAACACAATACAGCTAACTAGGCGATGAAAAAAAAACGAGTTTTCTAAAATCGCAATCAGTATTATAAAAACAAATTGGTACGCATTCAATTAAGCCGCGTGCGGCCGCGGCCGTTACGTAACCTCCGATTTAATAGTTTCGAAGTCGAAATCGGAAGTTTAAAACAATTAGAAGTTCCGCCTTTTCGGAATCGGAATCGAACCTCCGTAACATCCCTAAAACTACCTTTGTCGCATAGTTCCCGCTATCGATGCAAATTAGTCTGAAACTGTTTCTGGATCTAACGAATTTTATTTTAGAAGGTATGGCTGTGTTAGTCAGAAAATTATTTAGTTGAAAACTAGTTGAAGTGGGGTTTGTATTATTTAGTTAGGCACTAGGTGCTTTAATTTAATAATGAACATCCGACTAATTCCAACTCTCTAAACCCTTATCTCTATCTAGTACTTACTAACCTTCATACATTCACTTACGTTTTATGGGCTACCATAAATAAAATGATTATTCTTCGTGTCGAGTCGATTGCGATTTAACCCTTAGACAGGTTGGGTCCAGTAGGTGGCCACCTTTATAGCGGCAACTGTGGCTTTCATCAAGTACTCAAAAGTGCAGGAGTATGGGCACTTGGAGTACTTCAATATGGAAATAATGCAGTTGATAGAGGCACCGCACTCACCTTGGTATCAGACGAGTCGTTAAAATCGGATTTTGCCAAAGAAAAGGATATTTTTGTTTTATTCCTTTGTAAGGTTCCGTACCCGAAGGGTAAAAACGGGACCCTATTACTAAGACTCCGCGGTCCGTCTGTCTATCTGTCTGTCTGTCTGTCACCAGGCTGTATCTCATGAACCGTGATAGCTAGACAGTTGAAATTTTCACAGATGATGTATTTTTGTTTGCCGCTACAACAACAAATACTAAAAACAGAATGAAATTAATATTAAAGGGGGGCTCCTATAGAGCAAACGTGATTTTTTGTGCCGTTTTTTTGCGATAATTGTATGGAACCCTTCGTGCGCGAGTCCGACTCACACTTGGCCGGTTTTTAATCCTTGGTAAATGATTGCGGCGAGCTTGTCATCATTCAGTCACAAATTTTACTTGTAAGTAAACGTAAATTGTTAAACCCTGATTGGTCGGTGCTCTCAGCTGAGTTGTGTAAATACCTATATAGAACAGGAGTATGTTTATAAAAATACAAAAAAAATAAACAACTTATATACTTAATTACAATATAATGATAGAAAGTACCTTTTAAGCAAAAAAATGCTTGTATTAGGTATTTCCACTCTTCCGGTTTACATTAGCAATACATAAGTGAAAAATTTAAACTATAAATTCAATTAAAATACAAAATCAATTCGTACCAGAATACAAATAATAAATTAATGGCAAAATATAAATTAAAACAAAATTAAAATTAATACAAGAACCAAAAGGCAAATTAAATTAAAATTAAAATCAAATTCAAAAATAAAATCAAAATAAAATCATAATCAAAATTTATTAACAAAATATAGTGTGCGCACCAGGTGTTTGTGTGTGTGTGTGTGTGTTTGTGTGTGTGTGTGTGTGTGTTTGTTTGCGTCAAAGTGTCTCTAGAATTATGCGATCGTATGTAGGATTGACTCGATTTCTTCGTAACTTTTATTTATCAGCCATTGAGTGAGTGTTTTTTTGCAGTCGCGGTATGTCATAGAATAAATGTTTTGTTCTTTATTCAGAATATTGTATATGTGTGATGATTGTTTTGTATATTGTCTCGTGGCAAATGTGGTTTTGACTGAAGTTTCTGGAGCGACATTATTGTTCCTCCTAGATTGTGTCCTGGAAGGGGTGAAGGGAAGTGATTTATGTTTTTTTAATGCAATCTGAAGAATATATAGCTTTCTAACTGACAAAAGATTCGAGGTTAAGTAAAGGCTTTCAGTGGAGAATCTCAGTGGTTTGAAGAACATGACCTTCAATAGCGCTCGCTGCGCCCTCTCCAGTTCCAATAATTTTGTTTTTGTTGCACCACCCCAGATTGGCAAACAGTAAGTTACTATTGATTGACCCAAGGAGATGTAGACTTGCCTGATAAGATCTTTAGTAGCCACATGCCGAAGCAACTTGAACGAGCGAATTATAAATTAACGAATCACTGAAAATCAGACTGATCGAAGAACTTTGCACAGATTGGTCGCCTGTTTAACGAATTTGACGCGAATGAAATCGCGGGTAACAGCTATTCTGATTATATTTTTACTTTATTTGATACGGAGATATTTAAAAGTTTCGAATTTTTATGTATTTAGTTGAAGAAAAAGTGTTCTGTTCACAATTTATCAAGAGTTATAAACTTATATAGATATTTTGTAAACTTACGGTGTTTGCGATAATCCTATGAAACGGTCAATAGATCAACGAGAATACAAAATAAAGCCGATTTCTGATTTGGTAGTTGGTTTCGTAAAGATCGCGTCAAACCTTACTTTGGTGCCAAATTTTGACAGGTTTTCATGCTAAAGTAATGTTTGAGAAATATTCAACTTCAAATGCTTAATTTAGAAAACGGCCTATGGGCCGATTTCTAAATTATTTTAATGTAACTTTAACAAAAATAAAAAGGATCCTTAATTCCAACAAATGTTATTTACATACATAAATTCACACCCGAATTCCCCACATTTCACGATTTATTCCTTTATTTCCACTGGTATTTGTTTCAACTCATATTTATTTTCTATTCCCAACGAATACCTACCAACTCTTTAAATAATTAAATTTAATGTAAGAACGAATACTTACAACTTAAATTTGGTACATCCAGCTCAGTTAGATATAAGTGAATTAGTCATATAAGGATGTATAAGCAAAAAAAAATTGCTGGTTCATTGCTATGCAGATGATGAATGACTGATTTGATTATACAAAAAGCTCTATGATATTTTACAATTGTTAGATTAAAAGTGATTTGTTTTCGTGAAAAAAATACCTGTCGTAGTTATTATTAGATAGATAGACATAAATAATTACGTACTTATCTAATAATAACTATGTCAGGTAAATGTTAATATAAAGAGTTGATTTTCATATATACATGCCACCTGCTACGATCCTTACATGCTTATTTTGCTTCACTCACATTCATACATCCAGTCATACACACACGCCGGTTATGAGTACTGCGCAGCTGATTTACATATATATTTTATAATTTTTAGATTGTAAGTAATTTGTTCATATTTTGTTGTTTTAGACAAAAAAGTACAATACAAGTACAAGGAGGCATTAAAATTATAACAAAGTTGATTATTAGTCATGTTTTATTATTGAACTAGACGTTTGCTAGCAAAATTTTATTTTTTTGGATTTAAAGGATATTTTTTCAATTAAAAGTCTTATAATTAATAAATTACATACAAAGTATTTTTACTGACTGTACCTTATATCTTTCAACTTGTTTTGGCATTAGTTTAAACAATGGTATCAGGGGGGTTATCGTAAGCTCTTCGAGTAAGGTTATTTCTTTTCTTTTTGTCAGTCGCACCATGATAGTTTTGACACCTCATGATTCGGGGGCTATTCGGAATAGAAAATTAATATGAGTTGAAACAAATACCAGTGGTATTGGTTGTTAGTATTTAAATGGAATAAATGCATTTCTCCAGTTATGTTAAAGTTCCATGTAATAGAGGGCGAGCCTATTTCCATCAACTGAGCACAAAGACTGTCTGACGGAGTCTTCCGGGCTCCTACTGTGAAATTCTTGATGGAAAAACTCAATAACACTTTGCCCGACCCGTGCATTGAACCCAGGACCTCATTCTCAGCAGTAGCATTTGCGACCATTAGACCAACGAGGCAGTCAAATATTATTTATTGGTAATGAATAGGCTAAATAACTGAAAACTTTATACGTCTCTCTCTCTCTGTTTTGGTCAGCATCAAGGCTGCATCTTGAGCAGATCTGATCTGATGATCTGCCTTTACCGGTTTCTGTTCAGCGCGTCCCTTACGACGAGTATTTGGAGGACGACCGGTCTTTCTCTTGATCGGTCCATCATGTTGGTGTGGTCCAAACTGCGCGATCTTTTGCCTTCGGTGTTCTCAACCACAATCAGGTTTTCCAAATTCTGGTCGTCTCTGCGCATTTTGTTAATGAAATACGCAAGAATGCTTTGTTGGAATTTAGTGGACAAGCGAGTTTTATTCGGCGCTGTGTCTGGATCGATGCATTTGTGTGTTTCGTTGTCCAAGGTATTCTTAGCATTCGTCTCCAACACCACATCGCGTGTTTTTTCTCTCTCAGGATAGAATTGTCCACGTTTTCAATCCATACAGCTTACATATTTATTTTTAATTCGTATAAAATTCAAAATAAATATTAACAACAGATGTTGATCATGATCATGACATCCAGATGTTCATCTAGCTGGTTCAAACTAATCGAACCAATAAATAAACATATTGATCAATGTAATTGAAAATTTTATTTAAAATCTCTACATTCTCTTGCCCGTACAACATAAAAACTATTTAATTTATTATTAATATGAGTGTGCCTCCCTCCCGCCACAAATTAGTAAAGAGAAAACATATTGTAAAGTTGTTTTGTGCTATTTGTGAAAGAGCTTGTTCGAAAATGATATCATCTGGTATGCCTCATAAAGAAAAGGTGGTTAGCAGATCTTGCAGAGGATGGACTTAACTGAAATGGGTCTGTAGTTGGCTGGGTCAGCCCGACTGTCCTTCTTGGGCGCAGGCTGTCAAGCATTCGGTACTTTTCCAGTCTCATATGAAAGGCAAAACAGGCATGTCAGGATCGAAGACAGACCAGGCGCACAAGTTCTCAGAAAAATTGCTGGTATCCCGGTGACTGACGGAATAAAGTTGTTTGTATTTATGTAGTGTACCCAAATGACTGGCTGGCTATAACTGATTGTATGGTAATATGAGTTAGCAACATTAAAAAGAGTTAAATAAAAAACCGGCCAAGTGCGAGTCGGACTCGCGCACGAAGGGTTCCGTACTTGGTAAATTGCGGTTTACGATTTATGAAGTATTAAAAAAAAACTATTTACTAGATCTCGTTCAAACCAATTTTTGCTGGTAGTTTACATGGTAATGTACATCATATATTTTTTTTAGTTTTATCATTCTCTTAATTTAGAAGTTACAGGGGGGGGGGACACATTTTGCCACTTTGGAAGTGTCTCTCGCGCAAACTATTCAGTTAAGAAAAAAATGATATTAGAAACCTCAATATCATTTTTGAAGACCTATCCATAGATACCCCACACGTATGGGTTTGATGGAAAAAAAATATTTTAGTTTCAGTTTCAAGTATGGGGACCCCCAAAATTTATTGTTTTTTTTTCTATTTTTGAGTAAAAATCTTAATGCGGTTCACAGAATACATCTACTCACCAAGTTTCAACAGCATAGTTCTTATAGTTTCGGAAAAAAGTGGCTGTGACATACGGACGGACAGACAGACAGACAGACAGACAGACAGACAGACAGACAGACAGACAGACGTGACGAATCTATAAGGGTTCCGTTTTTTGCCATTTGGCTACGGAACCCTAAAAATGTTATTTTTCACTCTGTCGTGTTTTGCTTTCGAAGTCTGTTTAATGTTTTTGTTAAAAGGTTATTAAGATATTCATTTGATAAGGTTTTTCGCGATTTGCCATGCGCTTTATTTAAAGACAAGTTTAGACAAATAGTCATAAAATATTTGAACAAGCTTTTGATCAGATCTTTTCTTTGAATGTACATACGTTTATGTAGTTACTTAGTTGGGCAGGAGTACCTACTCGGGGTCATACTACGAAGTGCCAATGCCATTATGATTTTTTTGTGAAAAAGAGATAGTGGTATTCGTCTCGTATGAGTCCGTCTCTCTCTTATAACGGAAGCATGATGGTTTTAAGACGTCATAGTACTCTGGTCCTGGCTGTCATTTGTAGCCATTTAATTGTCGTTACGAGTATTTAGAAACCTAAGAATCTGACAACTGAAATTTTAGGCTCAGTTAGTGAGTAGTTTTTAAGTATATTTGTAAGTAGTTATAGTATATTATTAAATGTATGGGCTTTTTCTGGGTAAGCTCACTCCATCGTAGACTCTGTCTCTGTCACCTCTGACCTAGACTAGAGTCAAGAGCAAACCCATCATAAATAAAAAAAAAATATAATATCTCCCTGAACAAAAATTATTTAACTTACGATTAGATTGTAGTAGCTGGCGTTCTGTAGTTTCTGACTACACCCATGAAAATATGCGTGAGTTTATATCGTGTTGGACCAGTAGTTAAAACGTCGACTCTCGTGCTTGAGGTCGTGGGTTTAAATCCGGACATGTAGGGTAAAAGCCGAATAGTTGCCACACTTTTTGAAATCACTCTATAACTCTCAATACATCAAGAGAGTTGGTCATGACTTTAGGGGGACACACGCATTGAGGGTACTTTTTAATTGCTTCGTGCGGAGTACCCTTGAATATGCTTCTCCAGTTTGGAGTCCAATGTACAGAGTGCACATCGATCGCATCGAAAGAGTTAAAAAAAAAATTACCAGATACCTTCGATACAAAGATCACAGCTGCCCATACAGGGCTGACTACCCACAGTGACTGACTCATTTTGGTTGGCATTCGCTCGAACAGCGTCGCGTTTTAGCTGATGTCACTACTGTTAGCAAAATTCTAAAAGGTCAGATATCCTCACCCCAACTTCTTGGTAATCTTTTCCTTAGTGTGCCCCGCCAATGCCCAGTAAGATCAGTACGTAAACTCGAAACGTTTGCTGTCAAATCATCTCGCACAAATCTTGGTCGGTCAGCTCCTTTGAACCGAATGATGGCAATCTCTAATAGGGTAATCTTCGCTGATACCGGGATTGTCATTTTTTGCGACAGTTTAGCAAAGCTCAGACAAAAACTGTTAGAGACTGATTTGTGGTCTACTCCTCCTCACTAGTCATTTCATAAAATAAAATAATCTAGTCAATCTGTCAATAATGTTTGAATTACCTAATTCATAATTATCTCAATTGTTAACTATTAACATCTCTTTAAGCGATGTCATTTAATTTATTTTATCGAATATTTTTCAATTATCAACTATTATAAATTTTAATCAAATGTTTTTATTAATTTTTTATATAATCCATAATTAAATAAGTTATATGTTTGTTATTATTAATTTATAAGTCTTACATCTAATCTAATGAATAACCGAAAATCTAATTTGTATATGTTGTGTTCACCATAAGTGACATGTTTGCACGGAATGATGTTTAATGTATAATTGTGTGTATGTTTTTCTGTAAACGTGTAGTTGGTGTTCCTATCAATAAATAAATACGAAAAGCAAAATACTTTCTTTGTAAAACTGGCCGGTACTTTGATTTTTTAACAAAAAAACACATGAAAGTAAAAAACATTATCTTTAATATTTCCAGAGTATTAGCGATGTTTGCAGGCTTCTATATTTTGGGACATCTATCTCTCAAAGGGGATACTTGTCTAATCCATGTAAATTACGTATGTGTTACATGCCCCACCGAGAAACAGGACATATATCCCGCAAAAACTTTGATCGCATTTCGCCTTCCCATGCAATCACACAGAGACATGAGATACGGTCAACTTAGTGGCGGTTGGAGAATCTTTCGATAGATTAATAATATAGCATGCGATTCATCTGTGAAACCAGAGTAATTATAATCGGGGCAACTATACCCCTGGGGAAACTATCCTGGTTTTAGCCTACCAATGTTAATTTTTCAATTCATATGTAATTTCTAAGTTTATTCTTGATATCGCTGACATCGGAGAAGGCAAACATCGTGAAAAACCTGGCCTTATAGTAAGTTTGTTTTAAGTTGATGCTCCATTGGTGTAATTGCTGCAAGGCGTTCCGGTGCGAGTATACCACTATTATAAAGTTTGTGTGTGTGTGTTTTTATGTTTGTTACTTCATGACGCTTAACGGCTGAACGGATCTAGATGAAATTTGGCACAGAGATAGATTATAGTCTGGAATAGAACATATGATACTTTTAATCCCGGGTATATGTTGCCTCGGGATAATTTTAGACTTTCACATGGGCGAAGCCGCTGGCAGAAACTAATAAATTAATGTATGCTTCTAATATTATAATTGCGAAATTTTATATTAGTTTGTTTCAATTACGCAAAAACGTCTAAACGGATTTGCATGAAATTTTGCACACAGATAGTATAATCTGGATAGTACACATACATAGATTTTATCCCAATAATACCGGTAAAATGTTCCCTTGGGATAAGAAGCAGGTATTGTTATACTTTTTGATCCCTCCATATTTCCTTATTCTGTAAACACTCTAACAAAGTTAGAAATAGAGATATCCTGCCCGCCTTTATAAATCATGCAATCAGTAAAACATTAACAAAGAGTTGTAGAAAATCACTTGCTGATTTTTCTTATTTCCTTCACTGAAAACAGAAAGTATTATGAACAGATTATGTTCTATCAGTGGCTTCGCCCGCGTGAAAGTCAGAAATTACCTATTCCAAGGAAAACTGCTTACGTGATAAAAAGTATTCTATGTCATAATCTAAGACAGGGTCGATCCGTGTGCGATGTTTACTCTAAATTCGTTAATTTATTGCTAGCGACCTGCCCCGGCTACGCACGGATAAATTACAAACACAAACTTCCTCATTTACTGCTCCTTTCATTAGTGACAACCGTATAATCACAATCCGTTGTGTGGTTTAGAAAAAGTTACCGGGGAAACAGTATCGACGTCGATACATGTGGACAGTGACTTTGTTCTATACTATTATACAGATTAGCATTCATATAAAAGGTAAAATAAAACTAATACTTTATTTTAGGCGTTTTTACTCTCATTACTCTAGATTTAGATTTTGATCAATCAATTAATTTTAAATATTCATTAAATATGTTTGGCAGAACGTATATTTTGCTCGTGCCTTATTGCGTTACGATGACAGCTATTCGCACATGCGCAGTAGATATGCCCGAGGAACTATTAGTTAATCGGTGGATATGCTGAACGCGCTTGAATAAACCCGCCATTTTATTAATTTATTTATTTCCTCGCACAATGCATAGTAAAATGTTGTATGATACACGTACGTAAGATGATTTCCGACTCGTGTCGATTTATCCACTCACTCGCTTCGCTCGCTCGTGAATAAAAATGCCACTCATCGGAAATCACCTACCTTCCGCACTTGTAGCATAAATAACTATTTCCTGTGTGAAGCCGGCATGGGGCTTCACACAGGAAAAATTATATCATCAACATCCTTCATCGTTTAGCACTCTTTCTATTAGTAAAAACCGTATCAAAGTCAAAGTATTTTTATTATTTCTATTAGGTCACTATGCGGCACAGAATTAATAAAAAAAAGGAAATGATCCTACTGTCCATTCGCAAAGGTGAAAAAAAGTGTTTTACAATATTTACATACATCATCTGCCTAGCCTTTTCCCAATTATTGTTAGGGACGGCTTCCAGTCTTACCGGATTCAGTTAAGTACCAGTGTTTTACATGGAGCGACTGCCTATCTGACCTACACAACCCAGCAACTGGGTAACACGATACCTCTTGGTAAGACTAGTGTCAGATCTCAGGCTTCTGACTACCCGTAACGACTGCCAAAGATCTTCAAATGACAGCCGGGACCTACGGCTTAACGTGCTTTCCGAGGCACGAAGGAAACTCGGTATGTTGAAATGGTCACCCATCTACGGACCGACCTCGTCAAGCGTTGCTTAACCTTGAAGATCGACCCGTGCGGCTGTTATCATTTAGCCACGAGCTCCTCATATTTACATACATAGGTACATTAATTATTCATACACGTGACGACGATGCACCCTGTATAGCAGTGCTATACTACGTAAAGCTATAAAGTTTTACAAGCACTAACAAATAAATTCATTCATTTGACAAATAGGAACATGGTTCTCACTTGGTTTAGAAGTGTGTTAGCGGAGAAAAAGAAATGACGTCGACAGACGCGGACAGCGATTTTGTTTTATACAGACGTGAGAAGGTTACTGACAAACAGGGCTGCTTTCGCATTTATTGTATTACCAATGGAAAATAATGACTAGCAGGTATGGATTACATGCGCCTTCGGTGCGTTTCAGACAGCTTAAACATTTAACAGCGGATACCTCTGTACCTAACACGTTACTAGAGACAATCATGAAGTTTACATTTATATTCAGCTAGATACGTTTTTTAACCGACTTCCCAAAAAGGAGGAGGTTATCAATTCGACTGTATTTTTTCATGTTTGTTACATCAGAACTTGTTTCTGGGTGAACCGATTTTGATGATTCTTTTTTTATTTGAAAACTGGTGCTTGTCATGTGGTCCCATTTAATTTCCATCAAGACCTGATGAAGAACTTTGGAGATATACATCAGAACTCTTCAATAAATGACGGCAAATCATTCGGGATAGCTGCAATCGCATTTCTGTTTATTGTTTACACTGGCTTCACTTTGGGCATTATTGGTACTAAGCCTATTTAACTGGTCCATTATGTACCACAACTAAAAAGTGAAAAATAGAGATAAACTTATTACAAAAAAATACAACCGACTTCCAAATAAAAACACTACAAAGTGAAAAATAACTTCAATGTCAGAAGTCGGTGTCAAAAAACGAAGAAACGAAAACAAGAACACCGACTGAAGTTATTTTTCACTTTGTAGTGTTTTTTGCTATACACAGGTTTTCACTGCTTACGTTTGTAAAAGCACACGTTTTGCTTCAATAATGCTGAAGTTTTGGCTTAAATTCGTCATAAGGTTACTGTATCACGTCTCAGTGTCGCAGCTCGCATCTCGGCGCCAAATTGAACGGTTATGTGGACGTGTGGCGTTTGTTGTGTGGTACATCTTATAAGAGTCAACGGGATTTTGTGTTCGTTAACAATCAATATGCCTTGCCTTTTCCTAACTATGTTCGGGGTTCATTTCCAGTCTAACAAAATGCAGCTGTACAGTACCATTATTTTATATAGAGCAACTGCCTATCTGACTTTGAAAACCCAGCAACTGGGTAATACGATAAACCTTTGGCAAGACTGGTGTCAAATTTTCAAATTGCCTGGTTTCTAACAATCCGTAACAACTGTCAAAAATTTACAAACGACAGCCGGGACCAACGGCTTTACGTGTTTTACGAGGCACGGTGAAATCCCGCAATTTAAAGATGGTCAACCATCCACGGACCGACCTCGGCAAGCGTTGCTTAACCTTGAAGAACGACCCGTGCGGTTGTTATTATTTCTGTGATTGATACCAAACTCTTCATCTCTTATGATTATCTTGGAGAGGACGCTGGATGCAAGAAAGCATTGACATTGCAATCATCATCAGCCTTTTTTGTAAACAGTTACAAGTGTGAATTTGAAATAAGGAAAGAAAATGTTTTGTGAAAGAAGATTAACAATAGGGACGAATAAATAAAACTGTTAAAATATTTTGCAAGGTTTTCATTTTGATTGGAATATTTATTAAAAGTGATATAGGTTGTTGATTTTACCTCATAATAAAAGTTTATAATTCATATTTACATAATCATTGTGAGAACAGGACACTATTTAAGTCCCCACACTTCTTTGCTGAATCAAAAGATAAGAAAGACTCCATTAATTCTCTTCAGTGTAAGTCGCGCTTGCTACCACTATCATCATCATCATCAGCCTTTTAATGTTCCCACTGCTGGGACACAGGCCTCCTCTCTGTAAGAGGGAATGGGCCGTAATCCATCACGCGGGCCCAATGCGGGTTGCTCGATGTCACATATGTCCGATTTTTTTTTCTAAGACATGCCGGTTTCCTTACGATGTTTTCCTAAACCGTTTTGAGAGCAGTGGTGGTGAAATAATTGACACAAATTAAAGCGCCTCCTGCCTGGGTTCGAACCTACGAAATTCAATTTTCTATTCAAAACAGCTGCAGTATGTGAATAAAAATTCTTTCTATCGTATTGCTATCAGATTCAGAAACGCTGGAACTAAATGCCCAGTTCTTGTCATCAAAACGATAGCTAATTTAAATATTGATCGTCTCATATATCTGACTTGTACCACCCAATGTGCGCCACCCCAGTGTACCCAAAATGAGCCATGTCACAGAACACTTGGCTTAACAGTGTGCGCCATGAAAAGTGTACGCGTTTATTTGGCAACCCATTTGAAAGCGTCGGTATTAAGTGTACCTAGCCATTTTATTTTAAAATTTATTATTACAGAACGTTTTAAAACAAAGTAAATTTAGAGGATTTATGTGTAACTTAAGAGTTTGTAGAGTTTAATAAAGTTGAGATCGTTAAAATTAAAATCTTAAGTATATTCTTGACATAATTAAAGGTTTACTCTGAGCTTCATTTTGATCTTACACTATTATTTTTGTGGTCTATATTTAATAGCCTTCGTTTCAAGATATTTCTATGAATACAGTCGTTATGTCGTGGTAGCCCAGTGGCTCTTACGCTTGAGGTCGTGGGATCAAACCCGGGCAAGCAACAATGTGACTTTTTCAATTCATATATACTTTTGTAAGGTTAATCATGGAATTCGGTGAAAGAAAATTCGTCAGGAAATTTGGAGTGAAAGTTAAAACTTTTATTAATGCTCCTGCCTTCTCTGTATGAGAAGAGGCCTTTACCTTGTAGAGCGACAATAACAGGCAGACATAGATACCTCACCAGCTCGTAATTAAGCAATATAAGCAAGGCATTTTTATACACAGAACTAATGCTGTTTATATATGATACAAAAATTAAACTGACCTCCAAAACAAAACACAACAAAGTGAAATAGTTATTTATGCTACAAGTGCGGTAGGTAGGTGATTTCCGACGAGTCGGAAATCAACTTACGTACGTGTACTATACAACATTTTACTATGCATTGTGCGAGGAAATAAATAAATTAATAAAATGAAATTAATAAAATGGCGGGCTTATTCAAGCGCGTTCAGCATATCCACAAATTAACTAATAGTTCCTCGGGCATATCTACTGCGCATGTGCAAATAGCTGTCACATCGTAACGCAATAAGGCACGAGCAAAATATACGTTCTGCCAAACATATTTAATGAATATTTAAAATTAATTTATTAATCAAAATCTAAATCTAGAGTAATTAAAAACGCCTAAAATGAAGTATTACTCGTAGTTTCATTTTACTTATTAATTTTATCTTTTATATGAATGATAATCTGTAATCATAACTATTTTGTAAAACTTTTCTCAAATAATAAAACCTCTATGCGTCGCGTCGGGCTGACGTTGGAGTTAAAAATTAAAAAAATACAGGAAAGTAAAAAGCACTAGTGAAAAAAGTGACACTTTCCGCACAGTTTGGCTGCTTGAAAAACGCTCTTTTCGAGGACATGCATTGTAAAATAACTTTCATTTCGGGAGTCGGTGTATTTGGTACCTAGAAAGTTAATTTTCGCTGTTTTTAGAAAGTTATTTTAGATTTTTTAATTGTTCCCTTTTTAGTTTCTGTATATTATATTACCATAAAAATCGTTTATAACCAGGAGGCTTCTCATACCAATTCCAACAAGCCTAAATACGACTTGAATACATTGTATTATTACGGGTTTCCGGTGCCCACGTACCGGCTACATCACTAGATCGGTTTAATGGTACCATTTTCAGTACAACCATTTATAATTGCTTCATTACATTTATAAAAATGACTGTGATGAAGCAAATTTAAATAAATGGTGCAATTGAAGATATCTTATACCCAAAATATACTTATCATTTAAAAGTTCCAGTGGCCATCTGTGGTCTTCTTCATAAGTTCCACGTCACCAAATGTTTTTCCTGAATGCAAACGCTTGCCATATTGGTGAAAATACCAAAATCGAAAAAAATATGCCTATACAATTTGAGGAGTTCCCTCGATTTTCATAGGATCCCCTCATCAGATCCTAAATTGGTGATAATGAGACCACCAAGAGATTAGACACTTTAAAAAAAAAAAACAAAATTGGTCCTTAATTGACGGAGTGAACATACATACAAAAAGAACCTGCAGTCGAACATAGAACCTCTTCCTTTTTAGGAAGTCGGATAAAAATGGTAAAATAGAACACCTTGATGAAAATGGCACAAAGCATTTGTTAAAACTTTCAGTTGGACCAGATTGTGGTTTCTCAGTACTAGTGGTTGCATTAAACGAAAATTTGAACAGAGCATAACACTCAACATGCCAAAAGTAAATAGACAGAAGTTTCAAGAGTTTGCCAGACATCGTGTAGCTTGACCGCTTGGGTTGGGTTCTAAAGTGTTCGCCAAACATGCTGAAAATAGCACCGACGCTTCCCAAACGCGTGGGGAGTTCAGTTTTGAAAATCGATCAAACATGGCGTATTCCATGAGTGGATAGGGCAGATGTGTATACCTACTTACCTCCGGTTTATGAACTTTATTGTTTGCTGAATGAAATACTCAGCTATAGTAAACAAATTTGAAAGTTTTTTATTTGTCAGAGACGAAGATTGAAAACGTTAAAGTGGAGAATTATGGCCGATTTCTGAATTAAGTATTCGACGCTAAGTACGTGCTGATCTCGATTTAAGCATCTGTCACCCTTGATCATCTGCCACTTTAAGTTTTCTGCGATGCTGAGCAAGGTTTGAGTATACGTAGTCAAGTCATGCCAAAGTATACCTTATGTCATACAAAAAACCTTCATTGACGATCAATTGGGTTTCACAACTGAGAAAAACACATTTGATCATTCTCGAATTCTCAAACCGTTGTCAACGTTACATCATCAGTGTAGCCAGATTGGGCGCCTTTTTGCCATTTAGGCTACTTGGAAAGGTGCCGGGGCGACCAATTTTTACGAACGGTGCCAATTAGGTTACCTCCAAAAAAAATAAGGCGATTTTAGGCGATTTCGGAATGAGACTATCTAATACAACATTATCTGAGGAATGATGTAAATAACTGGAAAATAAAATGCTTTTTCACTATTTTTCATTATACTTCAGTTGCAACAACACAGGGCAATAAACAAATGCAGAAAAATGTTTTATGTGGAACCAATAATGATTATTGTGGCTAATGCATTTAAGTTTCGAAGAAAGTTTCGTGGTATTAGTGAATAATGGTCGTCTTGAGTTTTTTATAAATGGAAAAACTAATTTTTCGGCGACTTAGGGTTCGTCGAATCTGGCTACACTGGTTACATTTGGCAGTTGATAGTTGACAAGTCTGTGCTTAAACGGTGATCAAGCGAAATAAATACAAAATAATATATAAACTTATAAAACGAGTGACGAAGAAGACCTTGTCTTCCTTGGAGATGCCTCGACGAAGACCGATGCGTTGAAGAAGACTGTTCGCCCTGAATTATCGAAAACATTAGATCGGATGCAAATATTTCACGCCTGATAGATCTCAGATGTTCAAAGAACGGATTGTCAATGGGGCTGTTAAGTTCTGGAGTTGCGACCGCGCGGCGGAATACGCAGCGCTTTAAGGCCTGCCTCTGTAGACCGATGACCTGGGTAAGGTCACGGAAATCCGATGTATGAAAGACGCACAGGACTGGTTGATGTGGTGACGCTAGGGTAGGCCAGCAGTCTTTCGGCAGAAATGATGACGATGTTGAGTGAGATCTTCAAGAAAATATTCAAAATGTGCCAGTGTTTGTGTTTGTAGTCGACAGTAGCTTTTCCTGCGCGAAAACCGACAGTTATCCAACAGGTATTATGTGTAAAGTGGAGATGGACCGGTTATATGATGCGCGATAACCAAGGGACATGGAGAAAAGTGACATGGAGTAAATTGACAAATTGGTACACAAAAGATGGGAAAAGATACCGTTGAAGACAGTGTCATAGATGGAAATGGGATATGGGAAAGACCGCTGGTCCAATATGTAGGCAAAAAGTGTAAGCGATGGTGCTCTGTGGTGTTGGCGAGTAGCTCAGGACAGACGCCAGTGGAAACTGTTAGTGGAGGCCTATGCCAAGCACACTGAGATTAGGGACATTTTATAAACTACGTATAGTATTGTATAGACTTCAGTTTTATTTCTCTGATTTCAGAATAAAAGGCTTTGTTTTACCGTTTATTTATTTTTATATCTATTATTTAATGTATTTGTTTTTTGTTATTATATCCTAGGTTCTAATTCTGGTCAATGTGTGTGATTTCAACCATTGAGGTGTGATTAACAAATATCCAAACATACAGACTTTCATACCTATATAGAATAGGGATTATTATTAGGATCCACAATACAAGAGAGGTTACAACGATGAAAATGTGTACAGAATTTGGCTTTAGTATGATACGATTTTGGTATCAGAACAATAAAAGTTGATAAAAACAACATGACAAGTCTCATTTATTTATTATTTTACAAAATTAGTAGGTAGAACACAGTCCTCCTTCATAATAGCAACACATATCGAATGGCACCGACCCTGGCTAATATTGTTTATCTTCGGAGGCTCTTCGATGGCTAGCAAAGTCTTTGGTCATGAAAACCCAGGTTACTCATTAAATTTTTTATCACAACAGTCCACATCTGTTGGTAAATCACAATTGCAATCAGATTCCGATGCATATGCACGATTTCTGTGTGTGTCGGTTCTGTTCTGGTTCTGTTCCACCTTGAGAGATCTTGTGAAGTTCTGAGTAAAATATTCTGTAGTTCTATGAGGTATCACAAGAACTAGCAACTGCTCGCCTGAACACATTCACTTCTAGTAATTATAAGCTTCAATTCTTGATTTTAGCAATAACAAATTATATTAGATATTATTTTCTTTCGATAAGACATCATTGACAAAATAAAAACGGTTGCCATGACAATCTTGAAGTAATTGACTAGTGCCTACGATCCATTTCATAGTTTTATAATAAGGTTGTATACATTTCAAATAGGTATCTATTAAATTGCTTAAATATGAAAAATCAAATTATTAAAGATTATAACGTCTTTAATAAATTGATTTTTTTAATCTTGAATGAAGTAGATAATATAATAAGAACGTACTTTTTATAGCTGTATAAAATTTATAATAGTAAATTTTATGCAATCTTGTGATATCTCGGATTCCTTTTGTAAAATGGAACGTAAGAGTGAAAGAAAAAGCGAATGGAACTTTGACTAGTGATGTGCCAACTCGGGATAAACACGACTCGAGTTAACCCGAGGTGAAATGCACATAGCTCAACTTGAGTTAGCGCAACGTATCTTCGTTAGTTAGAATTAATTATTTATTTCGTTTTATTGTTTAAAACCACTTTTTTACATATTTGACAGACAAATTGGATAACTTCCTCGAGAATGTACGAGATGAGGCACAACACCGAGGGAAATGGAAGGAATGGGGGAAGCCTTAGCCCAGGAGTGGGACACCAATGGCCAAAAAAAAAAAACATTTTAAACTTATAACGTTGGGGACAACTTTTTTCACGTCAAACGGTTATAATCCGACTAATTTAAAAAATACAACCTTGATCGCAAAATGGTTTATGTAGTTTATATAGTTTTGTAGCATTCTTTAATTTATTATCATAATAGTTCCAAACTCCTGGCTATCGTGATGCTTTTTAATGTTAGTTATTGGTTTTGCTACTACCTTTTTTTTATTCAAACTTTAATAATATTGATATTGTTGTACAAACACATTTAAGAAATAATGGTTTAAATGTTTGACATGTGTGTATTTGGTTGATCTTTATTATATTTTATTTTAGATTTTGGTAATAGCAACTCGAGTTCGGAAGAATACCACTCAAGTCAACTCGAGTTAGCCGCAACTCGAGTTGCACATCTCTAACTTTGACGGGTCCATACTTAAGTAGTTACTTAACTGAGCTAGGTAGATTCTCAATTGAGAAACGTAAAATACTCAAACGCTTCCTAAATTATTTGACAATACTCAACTGATTATTGCTGCTTTACTTAAATCAGAAACCGGCCATAAGTATTCGACGCTAAGTACGTGCTGATCTCGATTTAAGCATCTGTCACCCTTGATCATCTGCCACTTTAAGTTTTCTGCGATGCTGAGCAAGGTTTGAGTATACGTAGTCAAGTCATGCCAAAGTATACCTTATGTCATACAAAAAACCTTCATCGACGATCAATTGGGTTTCACAACTGAGAAAAACACATTTGATCATTCTCGAATTCTCAAAGCTTTCTCAAACCGTTGTCAACGTTACATCATTAGTGTAGCCAGCTTGGGCGCCTTTTTGCCATTTAGGTTACTCGGAAGGGTGCCGAGGCGACCAATTTTACGAGCGGCGCTAATTAGGCTACCTCCAAATAAGATTGATTTCGGCGATTTTAGGCGATTTCGGAATGAGACTATCCAATACAACATTATCTGAGCAATTATGTAAACCAAAATGCTTTTATCAGTTCATCACTATTTTTCATTATACTTCAGTCGCAACAACACAGGCAAATAAAGAAATGCTGAATTTTTTTTTTATGTGGAACCAATAATGATTATTGTTTAGTGAATTCATGGTCGTCTTGAGTTTTTTATAAATGGAAAAACTAAATTTTCGGCGACTTGGGGCTCGTCGAATCTGGCTACACTGGTTACATTTGGCAGTTGATAGTTGACAAGTCTGTGCTTAAACGGTGATCAAGCGAAATAAATACAAAATAATATATAAACTTATAAAACGAGTGACGAAGAAGACCTTGTCTTCCTTGGAGATGCTTCCAAGAAGACCAATGCGTGGAAGAAGAGTGTTTGCCCTGAATTATCGAAAACATCAGATTGGATGCAAATATTTTACGCCTGATAGATCTCAGATGCTCGAAGAACGGATGGTCAATGGGTTAAGTTCTGGAGTGGCGACTGCGTGGCGGAATACGCAGCGCTTTAAAGCCTCCCTCTGTAGACCGATGACCTGGTTAAGGTCACGGAAATCCGATGTATGAAAGACGCATAGGACCGGTTGATTTGGTGACGCTGGGGAAGTCCTGTATCCAGCAGTCTTTCGGCAGAAATGATGACGATGATGAGTGAGATCTTCAAGAAAAATATTCAAAAAGTGCCAGTTTTTGTGTTTGTGGTCGCCAGTACCTTTTCCTGCGCGAAAACCGACAGTTATCCAACAGGAATTATATATAAAGTTTAGATGGACCGGTCATATGATGCGCGATAGCCAAGGGACATGGAGAAAAGTAACAAAATGGTACACAAGAGATGGGAAAAGAAGCCGTGGAAGACAGTGTCATAGATGGAAATGGGATATGGGAAAGACCTCTGGTCCAAGATGTAGGCAAAAAGTGTAAGCGATGGTGCGCTGTGGTGTTGGCGAGTAGCTCAGGACAGACCCTAGTGGAAACTGTTAGTGGAGGCCTATGCCAAGCACACTGAGATTAGGGAAATTTTATAAACTATAAACATGTATTGTATAGACTTCAGTTTTATATCTCTGATTTCAGAATAAAAGGCTATGTGATTCCGTTTATTTATTATTATATCTATTATTTAATATATTTATTTTTTGTTATTATATCCTAAGTTCTAATTCTGGTCATTGTGTGTTTTTCAAAGTATATCCTTCCAAATATGTTCAACCATTGAGGAGTGATTAACAAATATCCAAACATACAGACTTTCATCATCATCACATCATCATCAGCCTATTAATGTTCCCACTGCTGGGACACAGGCCTCCTCTCTTTGTGAGAGGGAATGGGCCGTAATCCACCACGCAGGCTCAGTGCGGGTTGGTGGATGTCACATGTCTTCGAATTTTTGGTTCTAGGACATGCCGGTTTCCTCACGATGTTTTCCTTCACCGTTTTGAGAGCAGTGGTGAAGAAATAATTTACACAAAGTAAAGCGCCTGCCCGGGCTCGAACCCACGACCTACAACTTGTAAGTCGCAGCCGATACCACTGGGCCACCACTGCTCTAGACTTTCATACCTATATAGCATTAGCCTACCTTTAAAATAAATGTGTGGAGAAGCCCTCTATTGTGGAGTCTATCTGATAAACCGTTTATCAAGCGAATCCATCACTGGTGTGACTACGAGTTAGCACTCAATTATATTACGCCCTATGAACTGTGCAATAAACAGAGCTTCATTGCCTCGGCGCTTTTCTGGTGGTCGCCACTGTTGATTCTGGCTTTCAGGCGTTGCAGTGGTTTGGGAATAGTGCGGTGGGATTGTCCCAAATAAAAAAAAAAAAAACTGAAACCAAACTTATGCAATGTAAGAGAATTTGGAACGATAGCTTATGCAAAAAACCTGACATCTTTGAACAAGTTGGATTCTAGAACGCAAGAGCATATGATGATTGGGTACGCTATAATAATGGATTTCGACTTTGGGATGTAACAAAGAGGAAGGTAATTGTAGCACGAGATGTGATATTTAGTGGTAAAGTTCCACTTATAAAACCTGAACCTATTATTAATACTTAGTAGGATCCACAAGACAAGAAGAGGTTACAACGATGAAATTGTGTACAGAATTTGGCTTTTTTATGATACGATTTTGGTATCAGAACAATAAAAGTTGATAAAAACAACATGACAAGTCTCATTTATTTATTATTTTGCAAAATAAATAGGTAGAACACAGTACTCCTTCATAATATCCGACACATATCCAATGGCACCGACCCTGGCTAATATTGTTTATCTTCAGAGGCTGTTCGATGGCTAGCAAAGCCTTCGGTCTTGAAAACACAGGTCACTCATTAAAAATTGCATCACAATAGTCCACATTTGTTGGTAAATCACAATTGCAATCAGATTCCAATGCAGATGCATTAAGGTAATAATGTACTACGCACTGCAGATGTACAAGTGCCCTCTTGAGAGATCTTGTGAAATTCTGAGTAAAATATTCTGTAGTTCTATGAGGTATCACAAGAACCAGCAACTGCTCGCTCTGAACAAATTTACTTCTAGTAATTATAAGCTTAAATTCTTGATTTTGGCAATAACAAATTACATTAGATGATATTATTTTATTTCGATAAGACATCTTTGACAAAATAAATACGGTTGCCATGACAATATTGAACATAGAAAAAAAAAAATTGAAGTGAAGACTAGTACCTACGATCCATTTCATAGATTCATAATAAGGTTGGATACATTTCAGATAGGTATCTTTTAAATTGCTTAAATATGAAAAATCAAGTTTTTAAAGATTATAACATCTTTAATAACTTGATTTTTTAAATCTTGAATGAAGAAATATATAACTAACGTACTTTTTACAGCTGTATAAAATTTATATTAGTAAATTTATGCCAATCTTGTGATGTCTCGGATTTATTTTGTAAAATGGAACGTAAGGGTGAAAGAGAAAGTGAATAGAACTTTGACAAATCCATAGATAAGTAGGTACTTATGTAGTTACTTAACTGATCTAGGTAGATTCTCAATTGTGAAACGTAAAATACTCAAACGCTTCCTAAATTATTTGACAATACTCAACTGATTATTGCTGCTTTACTTAAATCAGAAACCGGCCATTAGAAAGAAAAGTCCGACGTGCCATCTGACGTTCTGACGTCAGATGGCACGACGCCCTAGAAACGCCATAGAAACTGGAGTTGCTTTATCTAGTAAGATGTATGAGTATGTTTTAAACAATATTTTATTATTAAGAACATTGCATATTTTACTATTTTTTATAAAGCGTGTAATCTATGTGGTTTACATTTTAATAGTACATTCGTGTTCACAGCGCAGGAAGGTACGCTGAGCTTTTTTGCTCATTAAATTACACACAGACTCATTCTACCTTGTTTGGACCTATTGAAAGTTTACTTCACGTTCGCTTCGCCTAAATTTTCACGATGACATTTTAACGGAATATACTGGCTGACATACCCGCTCGCCGAGTGTGAGTATTACGCACCAGGCCCTTTTACAGAACATAACGCAGATGAATATAATAAAACTACATTTATTAAAAACAGACACAACACAACAGCAACAAACACAAACTAAATGATAGTAGTTAAATACAAAGACAAATTGCGCTAAAAGAAGTATCCACTCATATCTCTCTAGTAAATTCCTCTCAACATGATCAAACAACATAAGCACACTCTTCTTACAGTATCATATTTTCTTAATATCCCTCGGCAAACTTCGTGTTTCGTCAGTCGTCAGATTTCTATCAGTTGCCTTTTGCACTTGGTGCAGACTCAATCTACCTGGAAGTCTGATAGAAATCCGACGACTAACGAAACACGTTTGCCGAAGGATATTAAGAAAATAGTTGTACTCTACTTTTAGCCACTATACTCATTATGACAAGTAAGTTCGGTTCAAGGCAAAGTTGACTGTCTCATAAAGCAACAACGATACAAAATCTACCATAGTACCAATGCCAAAGCTAAATAAACAACACGACAATTAAAAAAAAAAAAAAAAAAACCTGTTTATTTCGTGTTTATTACATCTCTAAAGACATCTTACGGCTGAGGCAGTTGTACAAACACTTGTATCAAGGGCGCTCCACAAATATTGAAACAGAGAATGAATTTTTGCTATTTATTTCATACTTCTCCATAATTACTCTTTATTTTTATTGGAATATTTTCTGTTTGGTTATTTAAAAAGAATGTTTTGGTTTATGTTTAAAAATAGACTGGGTTTGGTCGTGTTGCCCATCGTAACAAAATATGGTTTATTCCCATCGGCCACCCCCAAGTTGCCACCCCGGTGGCCGATGGGAATGATTTAGTGAAATTTCGTACCTTCCTTTATTCCCATCTGCCACCGGGGTGGTGGATGGCACTAACTAGTGGCGTTTGCCGATTTATTCCCATCTGCCACCTTCATAAGTTTAGTCGGGTGGTTGATTCTCATGACCGTAAAACGGGGTGAATATAAAAAATATCAAGAAAGTTTTCAAGGTTCATATTTGACTAATTTTTCGTGATAAGCCGTGTTGCGCCATCATGGCGCACTGGGTACATGTACACGTGAATGTGCCCGGTGCGTTGAGCGCAACAGATACATGAATTGATTGTTTTGTTTTGTTACTAACATAGTTTGTAAGTATTGTGTACTAATAATATAAATAAAATGACGTGTCTAAGTGTACTACTAACATAATTTTTAAGTAATTTGTAATACTAACAAAACTATGGACCTTTGAGTCTGCAATAAAAAATTTTAAGTAATTTTTTTTTAATCTTCAATTTTTTTTTACTTTTTTTTTGTCTTTTGTGCGGGTGAAATAAAAACAGTATTCTATAATATAGGGACAACACCTTGAGTCAGACTTCCAAAAACCAAAATTGAAATAGGTAGGGCAATGTAAGGCGCGCATTTAGTTAGAAATTTAGATGATATTATTAAGTTATCAGGGCCAGCACCTTTAGTTGGATCCAAGTAACAAAGTAAACCGGTCACAGAATCAACATTCACTTTTATGTGACAAATGTCATGAGAATCGCCCACCACCCCTGTGGCAGATGGGAATAAAGGAAGGTTGCAGATTTTACTAAATAAGTCCCATCGACCACCGGGGTGGCAAACGCCACTAGTTAGTGCCATCCGCCAACCCGGTGGCAGATGGGTATAAAGGAAGGTAGGAAATTTCACTAAATCATTCCCATCGGCCACCGGGGTGGCAACTGGGGGGTGGCCGATGGGAATAAACCCAAAATATGTACCCTAAGGGTAAAAAAGGGACCATATTACTAAGCTAACTCCACGGTCCGTCTGTCTGTCTGTTCGCCGTTTTTGCGATAATGGTTCGGAACTCTTCGTGCGCGAGTCCGAATCGCCCTTGGCTGGTTTTTGTTACCAGTTTATTATTGGGACTTTGATCCGAGAGATCTATGAATTACAAATAATTGACATGAACCCATTTATTTTCTGTACTATTATATTCTGATTTTGACCCGGCACCCTAGGTCAGCAGTTAGTTCTTAACCGAATAAAATAAAATATATATTTCTCTGTGTTATTTTATAGTCATCATTCAGCCTGTGTTGCCACTGCTTGGTTACAGGCCTCCTCTCAGTGGAGCGAACCTTAATCCACCACACGGCCCAGTTTGTGCACCAACAACGTAAATTGTATGCAAATCTGTGGTTTCATGTCTTTGAACTTTTTGGCCCAGAACAAAGACGTAATAATGGGCAACCAACAATGGTCAAACAAATATAGTTCTATAATAACTTAAGTTTAAAATAGCGTACCTACTACCAACCAGTTTTATTATTTTCAAATTCAATACCCAAAAATCCTTTCAATATTTGATCAAATTTACATATTATAGCATTCACATTATGTCTACACCCTTTCTCGGGCTTTGAAACTTGATATTTATCTAACCAATTACTTTCCTTAACTGGAATCTGTTTTTGAAAATCTACATACCGAAAAATAATTATCCCTTTGGGTTCAATAGGATTGATGTTGTGTTGGTGTTAGGGAAACGAATTATAAATGCACACATCTAGAACCTTGCAGACGTGAATAGTAACGCCGGCAGGGAACGCCCTAGAAATTCATACATAGACCTTATTAGTGATCTTCTTCAGAAAGGCCAGGTGCGCAGTACTAATAACCGGCCTGTGTGTATGACTAGATGTATGAATGTGAGTGAAGCAAAAGAAGTATGTAAGGATTGTAGAAGGTGGCGTTCTGTAGTTTCTGTCTACCCCGATTCGAAAAAGGCGTGAGTTTATGTGTGTATGTACATCAAGAACCCAATACTGGATGATATAATGACAACCACCAGACCCGTACTGGATCCGCAGAGGCCTCCCTCAAGCAGGAAACTGCAGGTTTGTGTACCCTATAAGCACGCACGTGCGTGCATGCTTTCAAGCTCTCATTATTGTAATTCAACAGTATTCCTTGTGTGTTTTACGCTGTCTATTAGACGGAATTTGCTAGCAAAGAATCAAAAAGTTACGCAATTAAGTTCTTCAGCAATGATTAAATTATACTACGCACAAAATTTAACACAGCTTCCAAAAATTCCGGACTACATAAAAGAATATTATCCGCCCAAAAAGATAAAAATAAATGTGATTTTCAAGCCATTTTTTTAATGCCATTATAAATTTCTATCTTGTTATTCTGGCAAGGTACGTTGTTACTTAGATCTTAGACCTATAGCAGCTCTGTAATTTACCTGAAGAAAAATTTACCTAAAAGTAAAATTTGTTCCTATTAATCAGTATTATCAATTTGAATACATTATTAAAGAAACCCCGTTCGAGAAAGTTACACGTGCTTATCTTTTGACAAAAACATGATATTTTGATTACACACTCCCGACTTCACGACCGTGTAATATTAAGACTTTGCTGAATAAGTAATATTAAACTCATATGCCTTGTTAGTTTTAAGTATAATACAGTATCTGAAGAAAATGTTCTGTATTATTATTATTATTTTGTATTATGTTATGCAAAACAAGTGCGACGCGTCTATGTGATTTAAATTTTACGGTTGAGCAATCGCCATATAGAGGCGATTGATTTTAAACACCTTTGAGTCGGACCGCTACAAGGCAACCACAAGGTGGGTCAGTGACATGGAGAGGATGCTGAAGTCCACAAAATGAGGTTTCTTCAGACATTTGGGCCTTTATTTTACAATATTGCCTTTATTTTATTTTACAATGGCCTTATCAGAAGGCTTCATCATCATTATCATTAGCCTTTTTAATGTTCCCACTGCTGGGACACAGGCCTCCTCTATGTTAGAGGGAATGGGCCGTAAACCACCACGCATGCCAAATGTGGATTGGTGGATGTCACATGTATACGAATTTTTGGTTCCAGGTTCTGCCGGTTTCCTCAAGATGTTTTCATTCACCGTTATGATGCCTATGTTTTAATTCAACTTACTATTTGAGAGGATTCCAGTGAGTTTAAACGAATATTTGTATACCTGATACGTTCGGCTATAAACATGTTTAGTTAAACCGAAAAATCCAGCCAGTATTCGAAAGCAGAGGCTCTATTATTAGTATAAACTTTGCCATTATAACAGGGATTTTTAAAACGGGGCACCAAAAATCCCAAACGCCCACTTTAAATGGGCTGTGACCGACCGTAGAGTGGTTTTAGCCATTTAAAATTCATCGTCACTTTAGAAGAGTTTCACGAAAAAGTAATAGTGGAGAGACGCGGCAAGCAAAGTACTTAGTAAATACTACGTACTATTGTTTGGTTTTGTTGCCAGCCGCCAGCTGCAAGTCGAGGCGCCATTACTAACAATGCTGATGTTTTGCTAATTATGCTAAGCACAACTTTCAACTGTTCTTCTTTCTTTTTTGCTTTTTCGTTTGAGGATGTGGCCACCTCTGGTGTCAGAGTTAATTAAGCCGCCTCTGGGAACCCCACAAGCTTCTGACTTGGCTATTTCAGACTTACATTAACTATAAAAGTCCAGGTTTCCTCACGATGTTTTCCTTCACCGTTGCCTGCAATGTCCAAGATAAACTTAGAAAGTACATATGAATTTGAAAAAGTTTAATTGGTACTTGCCCGTGTTTGAAGCATCGAACTGAAGCACCAGAGGCGAGGTCTTAGCCACTGGACCACCACGTCATAATATATCGACTGCCCATAAACTAGTCTCACACCCGTTCTGTTTGGTCGTCTTTTGTGGGAAGACGTTGCCGAGTGTTTTGTTTGACATTGTTCGACAACGGATAATTTATTTTATCATTTTATTAGCTTTAAAAAAGAACAAAATATCGTGCAATCTTCAATCGCTAGACCATATCAAGACAACCGATTTCCATACAACTTTTCCATCAATGGTGCCACTTTTAGACTTCCTTTTTGACAAGCACTTATTTCTTATTATTTTTACTTGTGTAATGCCGCACAATGACCAAACACATTAATCATTTAACATAAGCAGCTAGTAAATAAAAAAGATAAGTCCAATTAAAACTACATAAAATGTTCAAAAGCCAGCAAAACTTCCACAAACACCCGTTCAAGAAGATCCATCTGCAACTAATATGTGCAATATTGTGTGTCTTCTGCTGCCATCAGGTGGCCATTGGCTTGCTCACAAGTTTACAACACGAGTTGGAAGACGCCCAAATTAAATCAGATACCCTTAGATACTTCAGTAACATAAGTTCTTTTAAAATGGATGAAGTCTGTGAAATGGAAACATGTTGTTTTCTTCTTTTAAACTTGAGTAATGTTGCCATTGTTTATTATTTTACAATACATGTCCTTGAAAAGAGCGTTTTTCAAGCACCTAAACTGTGCGGAAAGTGTCACTTTTTTTTTTTGTCACTAGTGCAAAATACAGGAAAGTAAAAATACTTGCCTGTATTTTTTTAATTTTTAACTTTAACGTCAGCCCGACGCATAGAGTTTTTATTATTTGAGAAAAGTTTTACAAATTAGTAAAGTACAGATTATCATTCATATAATAGGTAAAATATAACTAATACTTCATTAATGGCTATTTATTTACTCTAGATTTAGATTTGATCAATAAATTAATTTTAAATATTCATTAAATATATTAACTTTAAAACTTTCGCGTTTCATAATTGAAAACAATATAATTATCACGGGAAGTTTAACGCGATGATTTCGATTGTTTGTTTAACCGTTACACCGAGACACCAGTCTACCCGGGACCACGGTCGTTGCAACACGGCCGAAACGTCGGGCGAAATAGGTAATCAAACAATCGAAATCATCGCGTTAAACTTCCCGTGATAATTATATTGTTTTCATACATTAAACATGTTCGGAAGAACGTATATTACGCTCGTGCCTTTTTGCGTTACGACGTGTCAGCTATTTGCACATGCATAGTAGATATGCTCGACCACTATTAGTTAATCTGTGGATATACAGGGCGCGCTTGATTAAGCCCGCCATTTCATTAATTTCTTGCTTGGTTCAGAAGTATATGTTTTTATTTCCTCGCACAATGCTTATTAAAATGTTGTATGATATACGTACGTAAGATGATTCCCGACACATGTCGATTTATTCACTCATCGGGAATCACGTACCTTCCGCACTTGCAGAATAAATAACTATTATTATGAGTAGTGTTATTCATTTTGGTGCTCATGGCCTAATAATAACAACCACACGGGTCAATCTCCAAGTTAAAGCTAAGTTTGTCGAAGTGAGGCCGTGGATGGGTGACCCTACATTTCAAACCCTAGGTTGTGGAGGTCAGATAGATAGCCGCTATTTGTACTGGACGCCGACCCCGAAATGCTAACTTGGGTAAAGGCTGGGTGGATGATGATATGTGACGTACGAGCAGATCCATATGTTTCCGTAATGTACAATTTGGAAACAACAGTTTCGCTCAAAATGTAACATGATTATCATCTGCCTTTTAATGTCCCCATTGTGTCCTCTCTGTGAGATAGGGGATGGACCTTAATCCACCAAGCGGGCCCAGGGTGGATGGGTGGATGTCTTCGAATTTTTGGTTTTAAGGCATGCCGGTTTCCACACAATGTTTTCCTTCACCGTTTCTAGAGCAGTGGTGATGAAATAATTTACACAAACTAAAGCACCTGCCTGGGTTCGAACCCACGACCTGCGACACGTAAGTCGGGGCTGTTACCACTAGGCCACCACTGCTCTAAGTCGGGGCAGTTATCACTGGGCAACAATGTAGCAGGATATTAAAAATAAAATAAGTAGAATTTAAGTCAGATCTACAAATTCACGTCTCAGTCATATAAGAGACCGCTTCTATTTACGAGATGCAAAACCTTAAAGTCAACATTTTATCTTGACGATAACTTGCCACAAGCTCTCACTCGCTTTGTTCGGCGAAAATTTAAAAATAACTTTTCATAACACAATATCCAGCCGTGCGTCGCTGCGAGGCAAAAGTTTCGATATTTTTAACAGACTTAAAAAAAGGAGGCCGATAGATACTGTACTGATTTTGAGATGCTTTTATTTGAATTGCCTTTTAGTTTATTTTTTATTTGTTTATTTATTTAGACTTCATGCACAAAAAGGTACAAAGGCGGACTTGATGCATTAGGCATTCTCTACCAGTCAACCAAGGGTGATGAAGAGATGAAATTTGCATACAAATTTAGTTTGGATGATAATGCACGGTAAGCTGACAAAACTTAAAAAAAGGTTTTTCAAACAAGTTTACAATTGGAAAAAATATTTTGGTTTGATTATTGGAACGAGCAGAGTAATATTGGAGTTTTTTTATTCGAATTTCGTAGTAGAAATCCGTTGTCTGGATTTCAGCTCGATTTATGCTAATAAACTCACCAACAATTACATGTGTAGATACTTATGCCTTAGCCTTAGGGAATAAATACATTTTATCTAAACTGTTCTAAGATTTGAGTAGGTCGCTACCTACTCGGATCCTCTACTATAATATTACAATGGTGTAAAATGGTTTGGTAGTTTGTAATGGGTAATCTCTAGAAGTACTGATCCGATTTCGAAAATTTCCTACGACTGCCTTAGTAGGAGCTTCGTCGAACTTCATTGCCTCGGCGCTTTTCTGGTGGTCGCCACTATTGATTCTGGCTTTCAGTGGTTTAGGAATAGTGTGGTGAGATTTTGCCTTAGTAGGAGGGAGAGGAAGATTATTACTACTTTTATAAACCAACGTGAGGCAACGTTTTTATACAAAAAAGAAACAGAAAGATAGAAAGAAAAGAAACGTGATAGTTTGTGAGGATGGATGGATGGATTGATTTTAGTAAAACTTTACAGATATATTGCTTCAGCATCAGCAGCTTCACATAGACTATAATTTATAACGACATTGGGAGAAGTACTAATACCACGAGGGCGAAGCCGTGGGTGGCAGCTTGTGGTTTATTTAATGTTTTTAGTCCATTGGAGAGCAAATAAAATGTTTAAAAAGGTGTTAAATCCAGCAGATTTTTAGCTGTTTAAAAAAGTGTTAAATTCAGCATTTTGTATCAAAGTAATATTTCAGAGGGAAAAATTACTAAAATGCGACATACTTTTCATATTACCAAATTTTTGTAAAATATCAAAAAAATACAGTTTTGGAACTTCATTTTTGTGCATGGAAAGAAAGGATATTGCTGCTTTTATTGGCACAAATAGTATAAATACTTTATCGCTGCAGAGGAGCCTTTGAGGGTTTTTTATTATTGTTTTATTATTGTCTCTTATGTCTCCTGTGCGGGTCACAAATAAATATTTTTCTTTCTTACTTGTTATTAAATATGAGATGAGGATAAGCTATATTCAATAATTGCTGATTTTTTAAGATCACAAACACATCTAGTTAATCATATTTAGTCACTCTAATTAAATAAATAAGTTAATATTACTTCACCGTCGATCACATCATCGCTTAACATCAGGTGAAATAGTGGTTAAAAGCGAGGCTAGGGTTTATTAAAAAAAATACACTGATTGTAACTGCGAAGAAACTGCGACTCTTTTTTGTTTTATACGTTTTCATTTTTAGTTAATGCATTTTCAAGTCAGTTTTTGGAAAACAAAATGCACTGCCATAAATTAGTTTTTTTTTTATAACGATGAAAAGAGAAAAATTGTTCTCACAAAACACCATTAAATATAAAAAAATACATGACGATATTTTCCACGGCCTCGATACGCTGAAAAGTCAATATAAAAGGTCAAAACGTCAATACAGCTATCTTCTACAAAAGCGTAGCGTTGGCGTAGTAGTGATATCGTAGCGCGGCCTACGCCGTAGCACCGTAGTAATCCTACCTGACAATTTGATTAATTGGTTTATACCGAACGATATTGAAAAAGCACATCTTTATATTTAACCTCTTTTATGGGCTATTCTGTAAAATCGAAAATATGTGTTAATTTTTTTTTTTTTTAAAGAAAAAGAGAGGTGTTATAAGTTTTACGTATGTCTGTGTGTTGGTGTATCTGTCTGTATCATCATAGTTCCTAAACGGATGAATCGATTTTGAGATATATTTTTTTTGTTTGACAGATGACTTTATCGGGAGTGTTCTCATCTATGTTTTATGAAAATAGGTTCACCCGTTCTAAAGTAATGAGCGTTTTATTCTTTAAATCGGGGTGTACGTATATACACAAGATATCGTGTTATGATTACGTGTTCAAAAAGATTGTCGATCGAAGCGTGTCTACTACTAGATAAATTATGTAGCATGAAATAAAAATGTGTCGGAGGCTTTTTCAATTTTAGTTGTTAAACTTTAAAAATTCTGTAGCTAAATAAGTTTTTACAGAAAATAGAGGAAATAAAAAATAGCGTGATAATTCTTCGCTGTATTTTTCCGTCACATTATTTAGCTTTGCTTAAATTTAGACTAAAATATTTTATTCTACGACATTACTACGAGAACCTTGATGAATAATGCGACCCGGAATTCAGACGAAATTAACATAAATTACATAAAACTAAAAACGAATCCGTCGTACATTTGGAGTTCTTTCTGAATACCTGGTTATGTAACACCTGACTCTATTAAATAATCTGTTTATATTATCTGTAGTACAGGATTTTAGCGAGAACTTTTTTTGTATGGCCCAAGTGAAGGGTGAGATGAGGTTAGAAAATAAAAATGTGTAGTTACTTTTTACCGAGTACCCAAAAAGGAGCAAGTCCTCAATTCAGATAAATAATGTATTTTTTTTCTAGGGTAACTCCATCTTATAAAGATGTGTTTGCAAAATTCTGTTCTTTCAAAATTCTTTTATTTGAAAGGGTATACTCTCGAGGTGGTACCATTGTCAAATCTGATGATGTGATGTCATGAAAATCGAAAGAACACCTCAAAGAGTATAGGCTGAAATGTAACGATTTTGGTATTTTTAATAACATGGCATGCATTGGCCTCCAGAAAGTATCATTTGGTGAAATGGAACTGATGAAAAAGACGAAATCCTTAATAAGAAGATGACCACTGGAAATCCTTAATAATTTGGTCATGGGTATAATATATCTCAAATAGTTAAGCGACTATGATAAACCTGATGAAGCCAAGATCGGAGATTCTACAATCGAAGTTGTAGACGATTATGTCTAGCTGGAACAAACAGTCCAGCTGGGTAAGTCTAACTTCGAGAAAGAGGTCAACCGTCGAATCCGACACGGCTGGGTGGCGTTCGGGAAGTTGCGTGGTATTTTCTCGTCTAATTTACCGCAGTGTCTCAAGACAAAAGTCTATGACCAGTGTTTGTTGCCAATCATTACTAATGCGACCGAGACGTGGTCGCTCAAGATGGGCCTTATCAAAAAGCTTAAAGTTACTCAAATGGCAATGGGGAGGGCTATGCTCGGAGTTTCCTTGCGTGAACGCATCATAAATCAGGATAGCCGCAGGAGAACGAAAGTTACCAACATAGCCCTAAGAATAGCGAAACTTAAGTGGCAGTGGGCAGGGTACATTGCTTGCAGAACGGATAGCCGATGGGGCCTTGAGGTTCTGAAATGGCGACCGCGAACCGGAAGACGATGCGTTGGAAGCCTTCCCTTTAGGTGGTCCGCTGACCTGGTTAAGGTTGTGGGAATGCAATGGATGCAAGACACACGGATCGGTCAATGTAGTTACCACAGATACCATCTCCGGAAAAAAAAGTTATTTAGTATTCGGTTTAACTTTTTTTTTAAACTTTTTTATGAATATTATGTATAAGCTCGTGTTTGACCACTATCTCGCCTGATGATAAGCGATGATGTGGTCTACAGTGAAAAGCAGTAACCTATTCACTCTTGACTTAAATACCCCAAGGTTGTAGCTATCGGGCTTTCCACAAAGTCACAGACAGATGCCTCATCCCATACAAAGAAACCGTGCCAACGTAACTAGCGTTTTTAGTGTCATTATACCGATTATTTTTTGGAAATCGATCGCGTTCAGTTGCGTTCCACGGCGATAGATAGATCACCATCTATATCCGTGGAACGGAATGGAACGGAACCGAACGCGATCGATGTACAAAAAATAATCAGTATAGAACGTCGGCACGGTTTCTTTGTATGTGATGAGACACCACTGACAAAGTGACCTGATAACCTGATGAGGGCCGCGGAAGTTTGCTGGTGCGAATAGCAAAGGATTGTTCGATGTGGCGACATTTGGCAGAGGCGTCTGTCCAGCAGTAGACGTTATTCGACAAAAATCAAGATGATACATTATATGTCCCCACAGACAAACTGTGAAAAAAGGTTGTGTTGGGCTTTTATAAGTTTATGACTGTTGTTATTTTTTTAATGTTGACTAAGTTATTGCCCTCTCATTGAGATATAAATTACAATACCATCAGGTTAGCTGACGTTGATATATCATGTGTGCATTTGTGGAGGCCTACATCCAGCAGTGGACGTCTTTCGGCTAAAAGGCATGTGTGCATTTTTTATCAGGACTTATACCATCTGAAACAGAACCTAGAAAAAATAATCTCCTTTGTAGAAAAATTAGTAAGAAATACTGATACAATTACCGACTGAATTTGATGTACTAAGTAATTGCATCCACAGCTGACTTAGTAATCTCTCAAATTAATCTACTAACACACATTAATCCCAGGCTGTACCACGGACGTATCCTCCGCTTAGAACCCAATTAAAACGTCATTTCCCGTGCAAACACCGCGCTATTGATACAAACTATCAGTGGGATAGGCTGGCGAGCGAGCCAGTACGCACGGAATGTGCCCTTCACAAATATTTTTCATCTTTTTATATATGTGAAGCCAACTTTCTGTACCTATACATTTTGGCGATACAACAGCAGTGACATCACGAAACACAATGCCGCCGTAATGAGGTGCATGGCACTTAATTAATCTTATTTGCGACAAAATTGGGATACTGACAGGCTAATTGAATCATGTTGATACGGATTTTAAAGAATTTGGTTTCGTTTTATCTTTAAGTTCATTATTATTCCCGTGGATGGCGTAGAAGGGCTGAAAGGATCGTTGCATGCAGTGTTCTGTTGTAATCACCGTGAATAATCACGTGAGAAAAGCCCATTGAATGTATATATTTAGGGACAAACCCATCACACTACTAGTCCCATTCACTGTATTTCCTGAAAGCCAGAATCAACAGAGGCCATAACCAGAAAAGTACCAAGTCAATGAAGCTCCATGAATCCCGGAACAGCGGAGAAGCAGCCCTATGAAGTAGGAGACAGAATAGATATATGTCAACATGAACAAAGGAATGTACTATGAGTGGGTTTTTATATAAACCCTATACTCTTCTTACTGCTACATTACTTTTTTTCCATCCTTGATAGATCCAAGCTTAGATTAAGACATAGGATACATTTTATCCCGGTCTTACGTTCCCTGTTCGTCTATCAGTGGCGCAATGCATAGATGAAATTATTGTCATCAGGGGCTAGAATCTAGATAAGATGAAGCTGGCGCAGGAACTTGGGGATTGGCACAAGAGCGGCCTATGCTCAGCTGTGGGCGAAGTCAGGTTGTGGATGACGATGACGACGTTCCCGTGCGATTATTTTCGTCTAAATAACTAGTAGGACAGAGGGCGACAAACCAACACTGACCATCCTCGTAAATCTAGTACAAGATAATTACAATTAATTTATGTACTTTTGATTAATTAGCAAATTTCTCTAGGCGTGAAAGTCAGGGTAGCGTGAAGCTCAATATTTGCCAATCACGCAATCAGGTTGCATTGATTGGCGCTTAGCGAGTTGTAGCTTGTAGCTGAAACAGTTAGTTAAATAACGTAAGTGACATGGTCTAATTAAAACGTTATTATCTTTTTCCAGCGACTTGACTGCGACGCACGGAAAAAAAAAATTGTATGGCCTACAGATAGTTGTTCTGGATCTAGGTATCTTCTGTCATCATCAGCCTTTTATTTTTCCACTGCTGGGACATAGGCCTCATCTCTGTGAGAGAGGGAATGGGTCTTAATCCACCACGCGGACCCAGTGCGGAATGGTGGATGTCACATGTCTTTTAATTTTTACACTTTAAAGTAGGTATCATTATCAGCCTTTTAATGTTCCCACTGCTGGAACACAGGCCTCCTCTCTGTGAGAGGGAATGGGCCGTAGTCCAACACGCGGGCCCAGTGCGGGTTGGTGGTTAAATTAGGTATAAATTATTATAAAAGTACCCATTGATTTACTTAACAAGCCTTCAAGTGCTCTCTGTTTCAACATTCAAGCTATTGAATCCCGATTTAATGACGTTATTTTCGTTCCATTATTTAAAGCTTTAAAAAGCTTGTATTTTTCTAGCACGACAGGCACATAATACCAGGCTTAAGAACTTTTAATAATGCTCAAGTAAATCTTAAAATAGATTTAACTTGTACCACACCAAATGCAGACTTAAGGTTACACTAGTCGAAAATTCTTCCATACAAACGTAGTCTAGAGATTACTCCACTGTTTGACGATGTACGTTCAAAATAAAAAATGATATCAATTAGACTCATCATTATCTAGTCCTGTATGGAAACAAAAATGTAAAAAAATAATATATTTGAAAGTTATGAGCATCGAAAGTTTCATATTTCAACACAAATTTTAGCGCATGTTTGGGCGGAAATAAATACCATAAGAAGAAGGAAAATTGCAAAACGGCCTCTATACAGGAATAGATTAGTAATTCAACAATGCAAATAATGTTATTTTATAAATATACATTAAGTTGTTTTTTCATGATATCTGGACTCCCAAAGGTCTGTTTATAAAATTTCGCGCGCTCGTTTTCGTCCTAAATCATCATCCATTTCGATACAATTTTGCAAAAGTGCTAATTAGTACGCGAACTAGCTTCTTACTGCTCATCACAGCATCTATTTCTTTCGCACGTGTTATCGGATAAGATAGCATGCATTTTAACCCCGCGCACAAAATAGTTCGTGCCGTTGACTAGTTCAACCTTAAAATATAATAGTGAAATTACGAGAGAAAATGCAATGTAGACGAGCGGAGTCTTGCTGCTCTACAAACTGAGTTCTCTGATGAAGTATTAAACGAATTCCGTCGGATCTGGGCTGCATCAACTTCTTTTGAAACATTATTTAATTTAATGTGGAACATCCTTAGGCTGTGTTCACACTTGCGGATTGTGGTAAGAATATACGACTAACAAAGTATGTTTAAAAGGCAGACCTGAGTGCAAACGTCGAAATGTTGCGGCTGATACCACTTGGCCACCACTGCTCTTCAATGAACATCGAAAATTTGGAATTGTCAAGGAACATCGATATGTGAAAAACTAATAAACCTACTTAGTGAAAAATTACATAAATATAAAATATTATATTAATACAAAAATTATATAAATATTATATTTATGTCATTTTTAGGGTTCCGTACCCGAAGGGTCCAAACGGAGCCCTATTGCTATCACTCACTTGTCCGTCTTTCTGTCGGTCCTAAGTCTATCACACGGGTTTTACAGCCAAACGGTTGGAGCTCAGTCTTCAAATGTTTACAGTATAAGCATCTTGTTGACCCAAAGCTATACGAATTGTCAAAAAATATTTTTAAATGTTTAGAAAGGGGCCTCCCTACAGGTAAAATGGGGCGCTAAATAAATATTTAGCCCTAACCAATCGAATGGGGTATCGTTGTTTAGTTAGCGCATAAATAAATACTGTACTTTTTGTTTAAAAAAATATTGGAAAGCAAAGGAATAAGAAACCACCAAAGTCAGCTTTTTTTATAAAAAATTCTAGCTTTTGCCCGCGGCTTCTCACGCATACACTACATGCTTCTCCTTACAATATTTAAACAGTATGTAGAGAAAAAGTAAAAAGTAATGATGTCAACGATAATGTAATGCGTGTGTGTTTCTAAGGACACACTTATACTTACCTAATGTACGGTAAACCCGCACATTTCGTAATATTAAGTAGGTTAAGCTACATCAGCGTTTGCATACGCGCTATCCTTTTAGTCCACTTGCTTAGTAAAATAAATGAGTGATTTTACCACACTCAACACGGGCGGTTTATTTTATTATCCCCGGGTTTTAATTTTAACCATTTTTGATGTCGGCGCCAATATCACCAGACTATTTAAAACAACATTTCATCCCCCATGATCCACCCCTCCAAGGACGGAATTCCCAAAAAACCTTAATTTGCGTTAGATTTTAATCTTCAGCTCAAACCCAAAACTCGAAGAACTTAACTTCAAAACTGACGGACTTGCATATAAACTTTCATCCCCTATTTCAACCCCTTAGGAGTAGAATTCATAAAAATCCTTTCTTAGTGGATGCATGCACAGTATAAAGTATCTATGTGCAAAATTTCAAGACTCTAGATGTTTTTTTTATTCCCATCATACCCCTTTTCACATTCATGGGGGTAGAATCATAAAAATCGCTGAGAAACATTGAAATTATTTTTAAATCTTTAGCCTAAACCCAAAATATGAAGATCCTGACTTTAAAACTGACGGCTTTTCATATGAATTTTCATCCCCTATTTCACGCCCTTAGGGGTGGAATTTCCAAAAATCTTTTCTTAGTGCTCACCTACACCTACATGCCAAGTTTCATGATTAAAGCTTCAGCCGTTTAGGCTGTGCGTTGATGGTCAGTGAGTGAGTCAGTCAGTCACTTTCTTCTTTTATATGTTTAGAAGATTGGTCCGAATATTTTACTAACAAATACCATATATTGATAAATCAGATTTTTCTTTGAAACTTCCTATTTTTTCCTATTACAACCAAGTTGATTTTGCAGTTTTGTACGGAACCACACTTGACCAGTTTTTCCAATAACTATCACAACGCTTTCGTTGACAGAATGCCACTTGTCTAACATAAAGTAAGTATGTAAGGATCGTAGCAGGTAGCTTTCTACAGTTTCTGTCTCCAATAGGAATAAGTTTATATAATATGTAGGTATGTATAGTGGTATATGTAACTACATCATCAATAGTTTCCATGTAAGCTGGGTTCGGTTTAAAAAACATTTATTGACACAAAATTACAATGTTCACTTACGAATCATAAATGTTCGCTATTTAATCTACTAATGCAATTGAATATCAATATTTCACATAAAGCAACTGTCATTTAAACTCCCAAGCCTCCCAATACAATTATTGGGCACAAAAATGATATAAAATTAGACCAATAAATCTAACTTTTAGAGTTTAAAATTGCCAGTAACAATGTATGATGTTACTCTTATATCTATGATTATATCTATGACAATTAGATCTTCGGTTGAATGTGCCTTCTGAAATACCAACAGATGGTCGAAAGGTTACTCAACTGAATACGGATTACCAATTTTCGTCCCGCATCCAGCGGATCTCTTCAAACTTCACCCGTTCATTGGTCCACCTGGTAGGAGGCATTCCAACGCATAGTCTTCCGGTTGGCTGTCGCCACTCCAGAAATTTTCTGCCCCATCAGCCATCCGTCCTGCGAACAATGTGCCCAGTCCACTGCCACTTAAGTTTTGCAATTCTTCGGGATATGTGGGTAACCCTGGAACTCTTGCGGATCTCTACATTTCTGCAATCTACATTATCACACTTATATAACGCCAAATTGCACCACAGAACTCTAGCTGATGTTATATCATTTTCTTATTCGATAGTGCATACACGGCTTTACAAGTTTTAAGTCTACAAAGTATCAAGGTATCTGAAACTGCTCTCCGAAATTCTCTCGTTTTCTACCACTGTTTCGTGTTTATCTTTTTACTTACTATCTGTGTTTATGTTTAAAATCAGGGAGATAGTTTGCCAGTTTCATTTTAATCCCTCGTTTACTGTGTTTTGCACGTACAATTGAATGTGATTCTGATGCCGCCATGTTTTGTATTTGCATTCAGTTTTCAATTGTTTTTTTACGGATTGAATATTTGCAGTTTGCATATTGTTAACATTGCGAATTGGTTTTTTGAGATTTGAAGATTTTCTTACGACCGACCGTATCTTTTGGTAGATTCGCTTCAACAGTCTATTTTTATATCTTAGCCTGTCTAATATCGATATTAACTATATGATTGTATCTTTTTAGGACTCAGCAGCAATTTGACCACATTTAATAATAAGTAAGCCCCATACAAATCAAATCCAAAGTAATATTTTAAGATGGAAAGTAACTATGTCCGTCTGTTTGTGTTGGTTACGTTTTCACGTCCATACCGCTGGATCAATTATGATTAATTTTGGTATAGAGATAGATCGGACCTCCACCATGCCATATAATTCAATTTCTCGCCTCACCAAGAAAAAGCATATCAATCCATTTTCTGCCTGAACCATAATACAATTACATTTATTATCTTCGTCATACAATACAAATTGATTTCGAGTAGGAGTCTGTTTTCTTTCGAAATTTCCGGAATGCTTTTCTTTCGAACTACCATGCATGCATGTTCGTTTAGAACTGCAGGTTCTAGAAATTAAATTAATTGATTTTATAAGTTTCGTGTTCAGTGATATGTAAGTTCTACTTTAAATTTAGTGTACTTATGTCTTTATGGAACCCTATGACTCTAGGCAAAATAAATAATATCCCAGTTAAAAATTATCCTTTGTGCCTATTAGCCTTGTTTATTCTGTCTCCTGCTTGATATGGAGGGAAATGGAAATTATGTTATTTTTCCTACTCCTCCGATATTCTTTTCTGATAATTTTTCATTGCGGGATCCAAGGCAAGTAAATTCATTCTGCGGGACTTCGTCAAGTTTCATTAACTCGGCGCTGTTCTGGTGGTAGCCACTGTTGATTTTGAATTTCAGGAGTTGCAGTGGTTTGGGAATAGTGCGGTGGGGTTGTCCCAAAAAAAAACGAATTTCAAATGGAGCGACTAACTATCAGATCTGCACAACCCAGTAACTGGATAATACGACAACGTTTTGGTAAGGTTGGTGTTAGATTTCCTGACTTCTGACTTTCCGTAAAAACTGTAAACAATTGTCCCCGGCTGTCATTTGTACGACAGCCGGGGCCGACAACTTAAAACGCTTTCCGAGGCATATACATCACTGTATGTGAAGCACTCATCTCACTTAATCACTCATCCACGGACCTCATCAAGCGTTGCTTAAGCTTCAAGATCGACTCGTGCGGCTGTTGTTATTTGGCCACGAGTTTCTCTACTCCTGGTCCAAAATAAATAAACTAGCCCAGTAAAGCTGAACAAAGTGTACTCATTGAATAAACACGAAGCCGCCTAATAAGACTTGGCTTGATACGGTTCAAGCACATATAATTAATTTATGCTTTAGTAGAAAGCACTACTATTCTGTCCACTACTGTTATGTATTCGTAATTAAGCTCATTTAATGTCGTATTTTATTAAGTAGTAATGTTTGTGCGTAAAATAGAATTATTTATTAGTGCTCAGACAATTTGAAAAATGCCCATTATGCTTAAAATTATTGTAATAAATGCTTAAAATAAAATTGTTGTGTGTATCATAAAGATTATATAATAATGCCTTTAGGTACGGAACCCTAAAAACTAAAAAAAATAAAAGAATAATAATAATTAAATTGAGTGGGCTTTCTGAATAATGCCCATTACTTATTTGGCCGGGTAATAAAAAGATGTGTTTTTTTAATTTTAATGTTGACATTTATTTTAATATAGAATGGGTAAGTACGATTACTATATAAGCAACAAAGTCGAAGCCGGTCAAAAGTCGAATTTACGAAGTTAAATAAAAATCAATTAAAGCCACACATTTTTGCAGCTTAATAACCTGTCCATCTAAATAAGGACATATTTGTAACTCAGGTAGTTGATCCTTCCCGCACAAGTAGTCGGAACCCATCGACCAAGACCAAGGGTCTATGTTCTCGGCGTTTGTTTTTCACTGCATTCGAGTTTGAACTGTACGTTTGGTGTGATAAATAGTGAACAAATCACTATGAATATGGAAGTACAAGGTAAGTAGATCATTTTAAAATGATAATTAAATACTTTCTGTTTTATTTGTGTTTAAAAAAAAACAGAAAGATGGACCGAAAAGGAGATGTTCGATTTTGGGCCATCACTATGTACAGAGGAAAATAATAGAGGAATTTCATAAAAATACTAACAAATTAATTTGAAGAAGGGTACAGGAGTAACAAAAATGATAATTTATAGTTTTTTAATAAGATAACCCTATTTTTAGGGCAGCCATGACAGTTGTGTTTGACATGACGTCTGACGACTTTGACAGTTTTAAGAAGTGACTTCTTTGAGTCTTTCTTTGCTTTGCCTTTGAATTGGATATGTTTCGGAGTTTTTAGGGATTGTTTTACTACTACGGACATTAATTAATTGCTTTTCTATTGCAATTGAATTAGTGTTGTTTTTTATTGACGCAGATAATCCGATGACACGTCAAACAAATGTCATTGTCAAAATGACATTCTGCGCATACTGTCATTGTCAAAATGTCATTCTTCGCATACTGTCATTGTCAAAATGACATTTTTCTCGCCGCTTAATCTGACCCGCCATGTTTAATTGTAAATTGTGTTGCTCTACTTGACAAAGTTAATTTGAGTTTACATTGAAACGAAGTGAAATTAAAGAAAATTAACAATAAAAAACTGTTACTATATTATACAGCATTTTTTACTTAAAGTGTACATAGAGCTGGCCCAGGCTCCATACATTTCTGGAACATCTCCTTTTAAATAAATTTATGAAATATTTTATTTAATCGTGTTTTTGTTTATTTTTCAAGGCTTGTCAAACGTTTATTTTACAATTAATATGTTTTCTGGTATATATTTGAGTAAATACGAGAAAAATTTGCCGCGCCCACGCATGCCATTTTTATTTTCAATTATTTAAAGATGATAGTGTAAAATGTGGGTAGGAGCTCGTGACTAAATAATAACAGCCGCACGGGTCGATCTTCAAGGTTAAGCAACGCATGACGAGGTCGGTCCGTAAATGGGTGACCATTTCAATATACCGAGTTTCCTCCGTGCCTCGGAAAGCACGTTAAGCCGTTGGTCCGGCTGTCATTTGAAGATCTTTGACAGTCGTTACGGGTAGTCAGAAGCTTGAGATCTGACACCAGTCTTGCCAAGAGGTACCGTGTTACCCAGTTACTGGGTTGTGGAGGTCAGATAGGCAGTCGCTCCATGTCAGCCACATATTGACGTCTGGGAGGAACTTTTATCCGAATGGCAATGTAGATGGTATAATTCCACCAAGGGCCGACACCTCCACCAATTCTTCCCATCCATTCGCGTACGGCTGGCCAGGACGTGGCTGGAGGTGGATCACTGTGTTGCCCAATTCCTCACAGGGCATGGTAACTTTAAAAGTAAATTAATTTCCTTCAAGCTTGTTGCCTCGCCTTTATGTCAGTGTTCTACATCTGACTGCGAATATGTACAATCTGCACATCATATCTACTTGGAGTGTATTCTTTGGCAGAATGAACGCAATACTATGTTGAGTAATGTACAGGCTGTATCAGGAGCTGTTTACTATACGGACCTTCATATTCATATATTCATGTTCTTTATTGTACACAAAATAAACATTTAATAATACAAAAGGAAAACTTATGTACTAACAAACAAACAAAAACTGAACTAAAACAATTTGTTCTAGGAAACTAGAACAAATTTTCGTGCGTTCAAGCGTTTTTGCCATACCTATTATTGGAATCAAATATAACAGCTCACAATTTTAGGACCCATTAATATTAATGCTAATTTGTATCCGTGGTGCTAGACAACAGGGCTTATCCCAGTTGTAAACGACCCTTTATGCCTATTGGCCTTGTTTGTTCTGTCTCCTGCTTGATATGGAGGGAAGTGGAAAGGTACTTTTTATAACTCCTCCATTATTCTTTTCTGATTAATTTCGTTGCGGGATCCAAGACAGTTAAATTTATTCTACGGGACTTCGTCAAACTTCATTGCCTCGGCGCTTTTCTGGTGGTGTGGTGGTTTCTGGTGGTGGTTTGGGAATAGTGCGATGGGATTGTCCAAAAAAAAAAGTGACTCCATGTAAAACACTGGTACTCAGCTGAATCCGGTTAGACTGGGAGCCGACCCCAATATAGTTGGGAAAAGGCTATATATATAAAAGGCAATGTCCCGACGGACATATCAACGCCCAGCCTAAACCACTAATGATAGAAGTTTGAAATTTTTAGAGGATGTTGAGGATGTTGTTGTTGCTGTGGGGTTTAGCTAGTCTAGTAATATAACAAACCCTTAAATCCAATTACATATTTTCACAAATTTCTTCAATATGATAGTAACAAGTCTGCCTTTTTATGAGTAAGAAAGAATTCTTAAAAATAATTTCAAGAATTTCAATATTTTCTGTACCTGCGGTCTGTGGGTTTTGTGTGATGTAATTTGAACAATATAAAACACGGTACTGCCACAGATTGCCTCTTTTCTACGTGACTTGCTCTGTCCTTTTGTTTAAATTGAACATTGTGGTTTCAGAGGATTATCTTTTTGAACGTGTCCTGTTTTATTTTTCTTGGATTAATTTATATTAATTAATACGTTTAAAAATTCGCAAACGTCATTCGTTAAAAATGTGTCCTAAAGTTTTAATTTTATATCGGTGCAAATTTTACCTGCCTTGTGAATTTTAGGCCTGATCACAATTTATTTTAATGTCTTGTATTTATACGTTACCAAGTTTACCCAAGGCACAACCAAATATTAGCTTACACCTGAGGCACAGCACAAGCCTGCTCTCTGCCAGAAAGCATGGGCCGTAATGATATATATCTATTATATATATCATTACGGCCTATATATATATAATAGATCTATTGCTTGAGTTCCAACTCACGACCCACAACTTTTAATTTAACACAATAAAGGATTTACTGGTAAAATGGCGTTACCAGGAGTACTTAGTCATAAATATTACTTTTACATATGAACACGGTATCAGTTACGAAATGATCAAATGATTATAGGTTATAAAAAGTTGTTTGCAAATATAACCTCATCCTACTGATTTCCTGGTAAAGCCTTAGAAATCTTGCCATATTATTATAATTAGATAGCTTAGTTATTTAGGTATAGGTCACTGAGTTATTAAAGCATCATTATTTTTAGACACAAGACCATTTTTGGACAAAAAGTATTTTTGATATTAATTAAAACCGTTCAAAACTCTGTGTATCACGTTAACTGTCAACAATTTAGTCTGAAAATTTTTAATTGGTCTGTTGTAGGCGGTGCGGGCGTGTCGCTTAAAACTGTGAACGAAATACAAGTTTAATATTAAAACGAAACGGGAGCCCACCATTTAGTCTCAGTTTCTATATTACATAGCGTTTGGTGTTATTTTCACGTTGCTGTAAAGTAGGGTTACCTAATTTACTGTCAAGTTAATGTACTCATTAAAACATGTAACTTTGCTCTAAGTTTTATAGTTTTTCAGTTGGCTGTAGATAAACATATAATGTTGCAATGTTTCACGCTTCATACCCAGTTTTTGAAACGAGAATTGTCGTTAAGTTGTAGCGTTGTGAGATCTCAACTGAAAATAGTCGAATGATACTAATATCAAAATTAGTCGGTCAATAGTCACATCTCTAAAAACACGGCACAACTCTAACCTTCCGGAGTACTGTCACTCGGTCATTTGGATTCCGGTGGCTTAGCTAATTACATATTTTCTATCCTCACGATTCTGGTGCCCCGATTTAGGGGTTCTTTGTACGGGCTGAGGCTTGCCTTTCTCCCACGGCTGTACGCTGCCAACTACCTGCACGCTGCCAACTACCTGCACGCTACCTACGCCCACCGCCAGGTCCTTTTACCTGACACCTGCGGCTTACCGCTGTGCCAGCCTACGCACGCTGCCCGGTCTTGCCTGCCTACCTGCGGCCTGCCGTCGCGCGAGCCGGTGCCAGCGCAGCCTACCCTGCGCACCCCAAGCTGCTTCGGTCCCGGCGACCAATCGCTGTGCCGGTGCTGACCGGTCCCCGCGTCTACCACGTGCTGCCAAGGGACGGTACCCCCTTACTATTTTATCCGCGTGACGGCGTTTGTACAGAACTGAGTGGCGCTAGAACCCTCGACCTAGCTGTTATTTTTAACTTTAAATATATGTATTAAATTACAAGCTGTTTCTCTAACTACCTCCTAACTACCAGTTAGCGGCCTGCGCGGCTTACCTAGCGCAGACCTAGCCGTTACAGTGGCGCCCAGGCTTTATTTTACTATCCGTCACACAGTTCTGAACCGATACCTATCACGCTTGCTCCATATACATCGTTGCGGTATAGAATAAGTTTATTGTGTTATTATCAGTCGTTACTAACAGTCTATTTTGTAATAATGGGAACTCACCCGTTTAATTTCATACACTTACGGAAGGCTGAATTAGAGTATGAAGTCTTGATACGGGGCGGTGAAATTGGTACTTGCCTAAACTTGAGGAAACAAATAAACATTTTGAGTAAAAAATATACCAGTGATGACATACATGAATCAGGCATTGATGAAAATGAGGATTTATGTGCGTTAAAGGCAACAATAGGTGAATACCAATTGATGTTAGGTGAAATTAACAATGAAGCGGAATTAGCAAAGGGTATATCATACAAATATCATATCAAATACCGACTAGCCCGCATTAAACCAACCAACCAAGAGAACTTATTGCTAAGACAAAAATTAGAAGAAAAATATAATACACTAGAATCACAAATTACCAAACTAGAAACTAAGTTTAGTTCTGGTAGCTCACAACGAACTGACACAATAACTGCTACAAACACTAACTTAACCGTAACATGCACTAGTCATGTACCAAATAAACCCAAATACGATGGCAAAACCTGTGTGCGATCTTTCATACAAAAAATACGCGAGTTTAAAACATGTAAACAAATAAAAGATGATGAAATGTTTAACTTCGCGTTTGATATCTTCACGGATAACGCACTGCATTGGTACAGGCATGTGAAACCAAACGCCACCTCATGGGAAGAGCTATTAGATCAATTAAAGGCTGCTTTTGACTATGATGACTATGATTATAGATTACTTACCGAGATTAGAACACGTTCACAAGGCGAAACAGAAAACATAACCATCTACATATCCTTAATGAGCGGTTTATTCAATCGATTAAATACTAAACCATCAGAAACAGAGATGTTTGACATCATCGTTCACAATGTTAAACCAATGTATGCGGAAGTACTAGTTATCAGTAACGTGCAAAGTCTGGAGCAATTAGAGTTGGTCTGTAAAAACTATGAAAAATATAAGATGCGGGCAGCACACTACCAAGACCCAACAAAAACAAACCTCAACTCCTTGGCTCCAGAATTTGCTTACGTCAAGCCAACTAACAAAACTAACAGCACTAACTCGAAACCATACTATAGCCGCTACGGGTATGGCCGCAGGGACTACGATAAAAAACCTGAAGCAACCGGGGATATCTCTAACTCTTCTCGACCGGTCGCGCTAGTAGACAAAAAAGGCACAGATACACCAATCAGAGGTCAACCTTATTGCCCTAGGTGTAGGTCTAACTCACACTCACTACGACAGTGTACTGCAGACCGTTTCCTAATTTGTTTTAAATGTGGAGAAAAAGGGGTGAAGTACCCCGATTGTGCGAAGTGTCACCCACCAAAAAACTAGCTAGTGAGGTTTGTTATGATAAAAAATTTAACGCCAGGCTAAGTAAAACAGAGTGGGAGGATTGGCTAGCTGTAGTCACAAAATTCAAAACCTGCTACTCTGTATCAACTATACAAAACAAACCTCACAACGACATAAGGCCATATGCTTCTATAGAAATAAACAACATGCCAGTTTGTGGTTTGCTGGATTCAGGTTCGGCTGTTACCATCATTGGTAAAGACTACCATAAACTCCTAACTAAGGACCTAGGGCTAACCCTGCAGCCTAGGGACCACTCAGAAACATTTGTTGCCGCTGGGGGACAAGTGCTTCATCCTATAGGTACTATAAACATACCAATAACTTTCGAAGGAAAGCTACACACTATCAAGGCTCATGTGGTGCCATCAATAGACACTCCTATCTTGCTGGGAATGGATTTTTGGAACACCTTTCATATATTCCCTAAGAATATTAAATCCATATTCCTAGTAAACATAAATGACACCAGTGCAAACACTAAGCCAAATATATTTTTGCACTCATTTGCACAGCTAACTGAGGAACAAAAAGTAACAGCTGAGAAAATAAAGACTCAATTTAAGAACATTTCCTCAGAAAATAAAGGCCTAGGCCGCACTAACTTAATAACACATAGTATAGACACAGGTGATGCACCCCCAATACGGCAACGTTACTACAGGATGTCTCCGGAAAAACAGCGTGTTCTTGGTAAAGAATTGGACGAAATGCTTGGCCTGGATGTGGTTGAACCATGTGAAAGTCCATGGTCTTCCCCAGTCCTACTAACACCGAAAAAGGACGGCAAATTGCGGTTTTGTTTGGATAGTAGGAAACTAAACGCTATTACAAAAAAAGATGCTTACAATTTGCCATACATTTCGGAAATACTAGACAACCTGAGGGATGCTAAATACCTAACTAGCATTGACCTATACAAAAGCTTCTGGCAGTTACCACTAAATGAAACAGACAAAAACAAAACAGCGTTCTACATACCTGGCCGGGGAACATACAGGTTTAAAACTACACCGTTTGGACTAACAAATGCGCCTGCTACGCAACAACGAATGGTAGATCAAATGTTTTACGGACCAGAGTTCGAGAATAGGGTCTTTGCTTTCTTGGATGACATAGTGCTGGTGTCGTCTGATTTTGAGAACCATATAGCCTTGCTAACTAAAGTATACAATAAATTATCTAACGCTAACTTAACAATAAACATGGATAAGTGCCAATTTTTCCGTGATGAATTGAAATATCTTGGCTACATAGTTAACTCTAAGGGACTACATCCAGACCCGGAAAAAGTAGAAGCTATACAGAACTTCCCAATACCCACCAATCCTAAAGAAGTAAAAAGATTCTTAGGAACGGCATCATGGTATAGACGTTTCGTACCAAACTTCAGTACTCTAGCTGCACCACTAAATAGACTCACAAGCTCAAGTAAGAAGGCACCTCCCTTTGACTGGTCTCAGGATTGTCAAGAGTCCTTTACTAAACTAAAGGAAATACTAATATCGGCCCCAGTACTATCGTGTCCAGATTACACCATCCCATTCGAAGTACACACAGATGCCAGTAACTATGGTATCGGCGGTTTGCTAACACAAATTAGGGACGGCGTTGAACATCCCATAGCATACATGAGTAAATCCTTGTCTAAGCAAGAACAAAACTACAGCATCACGGAAAGGGAAGCACTAGCTGTACTTTCGGCACTGGAACATTGGCGCTGTTACCTAGAAAATGGCATCAAGTTCACAGTGTTCACAGACCATTCCGCACAAAAGTGGTTTCTCAAACTTCAAAACCCTTCAGGACGATTGGCGCGCTGGGGTATAAGATTGTCGGCCTTTAACTTTGACATACAACATAGACGTGGTACAGATAACACCTTACCAGACGCGTTGTCACGTGCTTGTCCGATCGCAGCTCTCACACAAGAAAACACTACACAGTCAAGCCCGCCTAAACAGACAGACGACACTTGGTACCAAAATATCTACAATGGTTGCCAACGAGACCCTTCAGCATTCCCAAACTACACGGTAAAAAACTATACCGTTATGAAAAAAGTAAATTCGCAATACTATGTGAGTTCGATTGGAAAGAAGTCATTCCTAAGGAAGATAGGCAACAAATAATCACTAATAACCATGCTGAACCAACCGCAGCTCATTTAGGTATCCATAAAACATACAAACGACTAACACTACGCTACTACTGGCCAGGGATGCATGGTGACGTGGTGAGGTTTGTAACGGCATGTGACACTTGTATCGCTCACAAACAAGCTAATCACGCCCCCCTAGGACTAATGGGGAAGCCTAAAGAGTGTTCTCGTCCTTTCCAAATGCTGAGTATAGACATAGTGGGACCACTGCCGTTCTCTAGACGTCAAAACTCATATCTATTTGTTGCTACTTGTTGTTTCTCTAAATACTGCCAACTATTTCCCATAAGGAATGCTAATGCCACTACTATAGTACGACTATTAGAAGACAGTATATTCTTGGTCCATGGCATACCACAAGTTGTAATTTTGGATAACGGAACACAATTTACATCAAATGAAATGAAAAACCTCTTTAAAAAATACAATATACCTGATGTACACTACACACCGAGATATACACCACAAGTGAATACTGTGGAACGCTACAATAAAACTATCATCACGGCGTTATCCACATTTATCAATGATGACCAGCGCTCCTGGGACTTACACATCCCAAAGGTTCAGTTTGCACTAAACAGCTCAACCAGTGAGGTCACAGGCTACACACCAGCGTTTCTGGTCTATGGTAGGGAGTTGATCGCTGACGGTTCTCACTATCAGGACACTGATATAAAGGAAATAATATACCAACCAAGGGACCACTATGCAGAGAACTTGGGTGTCTTATCTAGCATCTTCGACAAGGTACAAACAGCTTTACTGAAAGCATTCTCTAGGAACACTAGTAACTACAACCTTCGTAGGAAGGACGTGGAATTCAATGTGGGAGATGTAGTCTGGAAACGTACGTACTACCAGAGCGATAAGGACAAATATTTCAGCAAAAAACTGGCACCTAAGTTTGTAAAATGCAGGGTATCAAAGAAACTGTCCCCACTGGTGTATGACTTGGTAGATACACAAGGAAAACCACTGGGTACCTGGCATATCAAGGATCTAAAGTGGAAGAATCCACAGTAGTCCCGTAGGCCTAGCTAGCTAGCGTTTGACTCACACTGGGTCAAACGATGCCAAGGGACTACTACCACCACATCTCGTGGGAGGTCATTCACCAACAGGGGTGTTACTTACTATTGGCAGAGTAGCTCTCTATGGTAACTACCTTTAACTTTTGTGTTGTACTACTCATGTTCAAAAATAAAAATATAACGAACATCATAAAGACGGCGCCTACAAGAGAGGTGACCGCAACCAGTTTGACAAACAGCCAAACAATAATACTACATGATACACCAGACGTCGATGCCACTAACTTAGTTACAATATCAACAACCTACCTAACCATTTCCCTCTAACACGAACCCACTACTAAACCTAACCAAACCAACTCCCACTAACCCACTAAAAACTACTACCGCTATACTAACCAAACCTACTCCCACTAACACTCTAACAATTACACACGAGACTACACTGACCCCAAGGGTAAACATACCAATAGAGGTACGTCACCAGAACTAACATGAGACACTTTCATGACAAGTAGGAAACCAGCCAAAGGTGTTACTGGCTGGCTTCTGAACTAGATAGTGGAAAGTATAGTAAGTTCTAGCGGATTTTATACAGGTAAAATCCTCTCTCTGCAGCCGGGGTACTGTAGCGTTGTGAGATCTCAACTGAAAATAGTCGAATGATACTAATATCAAAATTAGTCGGTCAATAGTCACATCTCTAAAAACACGGCACAACTCTAACCTTCCGGAGTACTGTCACTCGGTCATTTGGATTCCGGTGGCTTAGCTAATTACATATTTTCTATCCTCACGATTCTGGTGCCCCGATTTAGGGGTTCTTTGTACGGGCTGAGGCTTGCCTTTCTCCCACGGCTGTACGCTGCCAACTACCTGCACGCTGCCAACTACCTGCACGCTACCTACGCCCACCGCCAGGTCCTTTTACCTGACACCTGCGGCTTACCGCCGTGCCAGCCTACGCACGCTGCCCGGTCTTGCCTGCCTACCTGCGGCCTGCCGTCGCGCGAGCCGGTGCCAGCGCAGCCTACCCTGCGCACCCCAAGCTGCTTCGGTCCCGGCGACCAATCGCTGTGCCGGTGCTGACCGGTCCCCGCGTCTACCACGTGCTGCCAAGGGACGGTACCCCCTTACTATTTTATCCGCGTGACGGCGTTTGTACAGAACTGAGTGGCGCTAGAACCCTCGACCTAGCTGTTATTTTTAACTTTAAATATATGTATTAAATTACAAGCTGTTTCTCTAACTACCTCCTAACTACCAGTTAGCGGCCTGCGCGGCTTACCTAGCGCAGACCTAGCCGTTACAAAGTATAATGTAGTATGTGATAAATTGCCAAACGCACGCTGATATAAGTTGAATTAATTTTCATAAGCCTGTCATGATACCTCTACTGGGTTGTGGGGGTCAGATAGCCAGTCACTTCATTTAAAACACTGGTACTCAGCTGAGTCCGGTTAGACTGGATGCCGACCCCAACGTAATTGGGAAAAGGCTAGGCAGATTGAAACCTGTCGCATCTTTGTACTTGTGTTTCAGTTGCGTGGCAATGCATTTTTTTGAAACTGCTTTTAAGAGTATTAAAGCCCTACCTACGGCAGTGTTTCTAAGATTCCTAATTAATGTTATATCGCTTCACTTTATAATCATAGGAGCTATCTTTCTTAAACTAATTTAAATATTTCAATGTTGATAAGAGTTTTAATACTGATCAGTGTTGAACTTGTTTACTACGTAAGGTTGATTGTGCGTTGTTGACTGGTTTTGTATGTTTAATAAATGAAAGGACACAACTGTTTCGCAGCTCTGTATTGAGGCAACTAAAAAACTTAAAACGACCGAACATACCGCCCACCAAAAGGACCCTATGTCCTTTTACAAAAATCAATAATTGGGGTACATATCTATCTTATCGTTCAAAATTTTACAACTTATTAAAGTAAACATAGTATAGGTAATAAACATTTCAAGTGGACTGTATGTAAATAAAAATAACAAAAAAAAAAAAAAAAAAAAAAAAAAAAAAAAATTCTACAACTTATATACTTCATTACAATATAATGATAGAAAGTACCTTTTAAGCAAAAAATTGCTTGTATTAGGTATTTCCACTCTTCCGGTTTACATTAGCAATACATAAGTGAGAAATTTAAACTATAAATTCAATTAAAATACAAAATCAATTGGTAGGTACTAGAATACAAATAATAAATTAATGGCAAAATATAAATTAAAACAAAATTAAAATTAATACTAGAACCAAAAGGAAAATTAAATTAAAATTAAAATCAAATTCAAAAATAAAATCAAAATAAAATCATAATCAAAATAAAAATAAAACCAAAATCATAATCATAATCATAATCAAAATTCAAAACAAAATCACGATCAACATCAAAATTAATACCAACATCAAAACTTATTAACAAAATATAGTGTGCGCACCAGGTGTTTGTGTGTGTGTGTGTGTGTGTGTTTGTGTGTTTGTTTGCGTCAAAGTGTCTCTAGAATTATGTGATCGTATGTAGGATTGACTCGATTTCTTCGTAACTTTTATTTACCAGCCATTGAGTGAGTGTTTTTTTGCAGTCGTGGTATGTCATAGAATAAATGTTTTGTTCTTTATTCAGAATATTGTATATGTGTGATGATTGTTTTGTTTATTGTCTCGTGGCAAATGTGGTTTTGACTGAAGTTTCTGGAGCGACATTATTCTTCCTCCTAGATTGTGTCCTGGAAGGGGTGAAGGGAAGTGATTTATGTTTTTTTAATGCAATCTGAAGAATATATAGCTTTCTAACTGACAAAAGATTCGAGGTTAAGTAAAGGCTTTCGGTGGAGAATCTCAGTGGTTTGAAGAACATGACCTTCAATAGCGCTCGCTGCGCCCTCTCCAGTTCCAAAAATTTTGTTTTTGTTGCACCACCCCAGATTGGCAAACAGTAAGTTACTATTGATTGACCCAAGGAGATGTAGACTTGCCTGATAAGATCTTTAGTAGCCACATGCCGAAGCAACTTGAACGTCCATATTAGTTTCCTGACTCTACCCATTATTAGTTCTAAGTGCAAATGCCAAGATAGTCGTTGGTCAAGCATAACACCAAGGTATTTAGTTTTATTGACCTTGTTTATTTTTAGGCAATTGCAGTTGATGGAGGAGTCGGAGCATGTATGTATTTTAATCTGGAGGTCTTGTGATGGCTGGGAACGGTTGTAGATGGAGAAACAGATGTAATTCGTTTTTGATACATTCAATGTTAAAAGGTTGCGATCGAGCCAGGTAGCTATCGTAGATAAGCCACGTTCAGCAGTGCGGCTAACGCTGTCCCACGATTCTCCCGAGAAGACTATTGCTGTATCGTCAGCGTAAGAGAATATATGAGCATCTTCAGTAGACAAGTTACACAAACTGTTTATATAAACGAGGAACAATGTTGGACCTAGGACACTACCTTGTCCTACTCCGTATGTGACGATTTCTTCAGAGCTAGTGACTACTCCTATTTTCACCACATATCTTCTCTCGCTCAGATATTCCTGAAAAAGCTTAAGTGGGACTCCTCTCACACCAATGTCTTCTAGCCTGCGTAGAAGTGTGGGAACCGAGACTGTGTCAAAGGCTTTTTTGAGGTCTAGAAAAACTGCTAGGCACTTACTTCCACGGTCTACTTTTTCAGTAATCATGGAGACAAGGGCTATGACTGCATCCTCTGTAGATTTTCCCTGACTAAAGCCAAACTGCGAGGGTGATATTATTTTATGTTTCGATAAATATCTGACCAAGCGTTGGTTTATTAATCTTTCGACTATTTTAGACAAGGACGGGAGGACCGCCTGACCTGGGGGGTAACCACAAGCTCTTAGAGTAAGGTTATTTTGAGATCGAGTAAGTGACAGATGTATACAAGTCAGATACATCTGTCCCTTACTCGATCTCAAAATAACCTTACTCTAAGAGCTTGTGGTCACCCCCCTGACCACTTGTAACTTATGGATTGTTAACCACACTAAACTTATAAAAATCTATGTCCATAAAACACTGCTCAATTTTGCGTAAACAAGTTGACTGCGGACTGAGGAATGCGGCTGCCTTTTGTTCACTAACAACCCACAGGTGTGCCGGCAGTAAATAAGTATCCGGCTCGATTTGCGACCATATGTTTACTACGTAAGGTTGATTGTGCGTTGTTGACTGGTTTTTTATGTTTAATAAATGAAAGGACACAACTGTTTCGCAGCTCTGTATTGAGGCAACTAAAAAACTTAAAACGACCGAACAGAACTAACATTCAGTTACAAAACTCAATATACATTTGAATGAAAACTATTGTACCCACTCAATAAAATTATGTAATGCAACCAAGATGCATTCTGCACAGGTAGCCTCAACATTTAGGGGGAAATTCCTTTAAATTATTTACTGAGACAAGAATAGCAATTTCCATCTTATAAATAACTGAATTTCGTGTAGTTCCCTCGCTCTATTCAACCAATGTTTGAAATAGACTGCAGTTCAAATACAGGGTGTTATAGAAATGGGTAGTCTAATTATAAAAACTGCTTCTGCCCATTGAAATAACTTTTGAACTATTGGAATTACTATCAAAGGTACAATTTATTTAGGGCAATCCACTATGACTTCGTTAAAAAACTCTAGCACTGCTTCTGACTAGATATGAAATGGATATTCAGGAGTTATCCGGTATCCAGCCTATCCGGCGCCTAATTACTATCCAAGATAACGGATTTCAATTATCATTCTACAATTTAGAAAAATAATTACTATTCATACTGCACTAAGAATGAATATTCTGCATTATGAGGTAACTAGCGGTTTTGCTTGTCTTCATAATCAAGCCCACCTTCAAAAATCGTTAAAAACGATAAATCTTTTTAGAATTATAAAAATAATTCAAATAAAAAAAGCGCGAATTTTAATAACATAAAACGATCGTGTTTGCAATATATTCAACTAGTCAATGAAACAATTGGTAACTTCGCTCATGAACGAAACTAACCGAATTCGACCGAGTCCACCCATTCGTTCTTGCGCCATCTACGCACGCTCGCTTGTTGGTTCCGCCGCCTATCAGGCTACAAGGCCGGCTATCCGATATCCGGACAAACAGCTATCCGTATCATCTTTACTTCTGACGTTTCAAAAATGCCCATATAGTTAAAAAGCAGTTTTTAAAATATGATCGCATCATGTTGTTACATCCTGTATATATAGGGAGTGTAACGTGCTGAAATTCAATAATTGTTAACGTTAGCATTTGTCCCGAAACCACAATAGATGGCGCGATGCATCGCTTTAGACGAGAATGCTATTGTAACAAGAATTTATTGAATAGCAACGAGGGACCAATAGATTCTAAATAGCGTTGATGTTACTTTTATTGCTAAACTTTGTTTATTTTTGAATTCATGGCTTGGTAGATAATCTTTTCTTGCTTATGAGGTATTTCACAATATTATACCTCGGAAGATATTAAAATTACAATCTGTTTAATTTGGTAGGTATCATACGTACAGATATCTATATTTTCTCGCCCGTATCTCAATTAATTTGGGTTCTGAGAAACATGTCTTCATCTGACGTAATTCTCTGAAAGTCGTCATCTAAGTAGACATACTTTAACTAGACATCTTTTTTCACAATCCATCTATCCTTTCTTTACTCCTTTTTTGATAGCCTCAATTTTCCCTCTTCCTGGAAAAGGCTTTCCCATTCTTTCCATTTCTCACGTTGCTATGCTTCATCTCATCAATTCCAGAAGAAATTTAAAAATAATATTCTATGGGCACGCAATCTCTTTAATTTAATTAAAATAAAAATCGTTTAAACCAGTTATCATAATGTTTCATCTAAAAGGCGTTAAAAATCTGATGTCCAAATATTAATGTCCGGTCACGTTCTAGAAAATGCTTAGCTTCCATTTATTTATTTACGTAAAATACTTCTTCCCCAAGCTTTTGTTACACTTAAAATATTTTTGTTACAAATAAATAAAAGTTGGAAACGAAAGAGCTAAAAGATTGCTGACCATAGTGATCAGCAATATTTTATCTGGCCTCTGGCGAAAGATTTTTGTGCCACCTATTATCATTTTATTTTTATTAGTGAACGGGCTTGCTGTTGACTTCGATCTCGACTGATGGAAAGCTTCGCATGAAGTGTGCAACAGAACGAGTCTGTTTTAAAAATGTCTGCACATTGTTAAACAGAAGTTTTATTTGAATATATTCTTGTTTATAAACTGGTTTTTAGGGTTCCGTTCTCGAAGAGTCCAAACGGAGCCCTATTTCTGTCACTCACGTGTCTGTCTGTCCATTTTCTGTCACACAGGTTGTACAGCCAAACGGTTGGAGTCTTCAATTTTTTACAGTACAAGCAAATTGTTGAACCAAAGCCATACAAATCGTCAAAAAATAATTTTAGATGTTGAAAGGGATACAGATAAAGAGGAGCGTGAAAAAAATATTTGACCTGCTCCATAGATGATTAGATCTCGTTAGCTATAATTATTGTTTTAAAGAATATTGAAAAACAAAGGAATGAGAAGCCACTAAAGTCAGCTATATTTTTTATATTCTAGAAGTACTGCTCCGATTGTAGAAATTCATTTATTAATCGAAAACTAAACGCTGAATGTGTATTTTAATTGCGCAAAAATTGCACGGTTCCTATTGGGGTTGGAGCGAAACTGCAGGAAAAAGCTAATATAAAATAAAAATGTTTATTCAGCAATGCAAATCTTAAAACTATGGATAGGTCTTCAAAAATGATATTTTTTCTTCTAAACTGAATAGTTTGCGCGAGAGACACTTCCAAAGTGGTAAAATGTGTCCCAGCCCTGTAACTTCTAAAATAAGAGGATTATAAAACTAAAAAAAATATATGATGTACATTACCATGTAAACTGCCAGCGAAAATTGGTTTGAACGAGATCTAGTAAATAGTTTTTTTTTATTACGTCATAAATCGTAAACCGCAATTTACCAAGTACGGAACCCTTCGTGCGCGAGTCCGACTCGCACTTGGCCGGTTTTTATTTAACGATGTGCGGACTTGACCTGACCATCTGATTGGACTTTGACTTCTGGGACGTTACCCGTCGATCATGCCAGTAACCATCAGCTGTTCGAGCTGGTTCCTGGCAAGGTGACCAATGTGTTTTTTGTTTTACTAATAAGCTTGCGTTTGATCCTTACTTTACCGGATGATGACGATTGAACCCACTTGCCTAGTTGTAACCTATTCATTTGTGACTACACGTCATTTATCTCTATATTTTAATATTTAAAAACTACGCATGGCCGGCCCGATGTAGTGAATACATTGAGACACAGGCAACTTCATAAACTATGAAATTCTATTCATTTTAAATGGATAAAACGATACCGAACCTTTTAAAGATACTCATAAATTGCCTTTTAAAGTAAAAACTGTCAAGACAAAAGTAATATTCTAAAGAGTCTTCGAATATCCGATTTCTAACACGAACAAGTCCCAAAGCAATTAAGAGATGCACAAAAAACTAAGAAATCACCATGTGGTAACGGTAGAAGTACGTAGACGAAGCCCGGGCCCCGGCCGGCAAGCTGAAGACACTTAGGCGAGGTGATGAAAGGAGAAAAGGGCTCGTAACGGAGACGGACTTGTGGAGGCGACACTTGGCTTTAGGCGGGCAGAAAGTACGGACTGATTTTGAGAGGTCGAATGAAGTCGGTACTGGTCGAAATACTAAAGTGTTAGGAACTAATAGGGATAATCTTGGAACGAATAAAGAAAAGTCGTGCCGTTGTAACTATCGTGTTAACGAGTTTAATTATTAAGTTAATTATAGTTTAGTCTAATTTCGTATTAATACAGTGTGAGCGAGTGCCGGAATGTTTGTGGTAAGTTTTAATCATTTTATTACATAGGTATGGACATTTCTCTAATGTACTATTTATTCTAGCATGGCGAGTCCTTGTATTTAAATCCTAATCCAACCTTGGCAGGCTTTGTCACTAACATTTAGTCTAGGGAGGTGGTGAAGTCTTGTTGCACACTTTCATACCCTTTTTTTTTTTTTGGTTGGGAAATCATCCAATGACTTCTCCCGCTCTGGGTGAAGCGGGAGGGCGTATCAGACTTTTACTGACTAAAACCCACCCGTGTTCCTTCAGTTGCTTGCGCCAGGGCCGCGGTAACTCTCTTTCAAATTTATCCGCGACCCAGACAGGCATCGGTCCTATCAGGCCCCGTCACTTTTGCTGACATCTCTTTGAGGCGCGCGTGGAACACTACGCGCCGTAAACTCGGGCTTGGTCCTTATCGGACGGTAAGCTACCCATAACTTGCCGTCCGCAAGCCCGTGCCTACGGTGGCCGGGAATCGGCTTGCGACTCCCTACGCCCGGGGCGTCTCCTGTGGTGGCTAGGGGCGTGAGGGCGTCTCCTTTGCGTCTCCCTCACTCGTTCCGCCTCCTCCTTTGCGAGCATTACTGCTTCGCAGAAGGAGGAGACAGCTTCCCATGCCCTCTCGCTCCGTACCATGGCCTGGACCAGGGCCGGACGCGAGAGGTCGCCACCACCGATCGCCTCTACGAGGACACGGCGGTGCTCCGCCCAAGCGGGGCAGATCTCCACCGTATGCTCCACCGTGTCCTCTGGGCGGTCCACACAATGGTGACACCCGGGCGTTTCCTCCCGCCTAATCCTGAACAGGAACCTCCCAAAACATCCGTGTCCGGTGAGGACCTGCGTCAGGCGGAAGGTGAGGACGCCGTGACGCCTCTCTAGCCACTCCTCAAAGAGGGGCCTTACCGCCGCAATTGTGGCGTGCCCAGCGCTGGGTTGCGACAATCGCCCACTCCATGTCACCATGAGATCCTGCCGGAGCTCTGTCCGCCGAGCCGCGATTTGTCGCGGTAACGGAGTTTCGCCCCGGCATTTGGCCTCCTCGCGCCACTCCCATATTTGCGCGACACTTTCATACCCTAATCCACCATTTATACACTAAACAATTTACTCATTTGATTATGGACCTTTATTGAGCGTTAACTGACATTACATACATGGAAGGCGGAACCGCTAATATTTATTTCTGTATAAAATAGGCTTTATATGGCCGCTCTTATGGGCAGTTTAAGGAGATGAGAAGCGACGAATAAGTCCGCTCCGATGTACGGCAAGTATGTTTCGCATTGAGTTCTGCTACAGACTGAGTCTACGGTACGCTTGCGTTAATTTTGTAACGTCTTTGTAAAGGGTGAATAGGCCGAGAGAGTGCTACTTATTATAGCCCGCGTCCAGTGTATCTGGTAGCATGTCTCGCTCAAATGGCAGAAGCAATTAGGCACAAAACTGATCACTGTCTTAGGACTGGGCAAGGCATGCTAGAGCTTAGGGAGCCTGTACTCTTGGAGCCGCAGGAGATTCTCTCTAGAACCTGCAGTCTAGGCCCAGCAGTACACGTTACGACGGACCTGCTGCTGAAAGGCGGTCTCACATCACTTGGGTGGGAAGTCTAGACTTTTGTCAAAGTACTCATTAACGTAATTCAAGCACAAGTATTTATCAATGCAAGCGTAGCGCTCCTACCAATTTCCTTCTGTTAGGTAAATAATGCACTTTGAAATCCCTTTGTCTAATTAATTTCATACTTCACTATTGTTTTATTTATATAGCTCTTAAGGCTATCAGACAGAAAAGCGTGCTAGGAAGTTTGTTTCATCATTTCTTCTTACCAGCTATTATACTAGGAAATGATGGCGGAATGGGCGCTTTTGGGCTGTCTGTAGGGGTTTTGATCTAATCAACTCCAATTACTTCTAAAGTTAAATTCTCTGCCAAATTAATTACTTTTATTTGTAGTAATTCATGAGTGTAAATTCATTATCCGCGACTATTATTCGGTCCTTGATTTAAATACTCTATACATTAGAGTAAAGAATTTCTCACACAAGCTTTAGGTAATTGTAACAATTTAGTTTATATCCCTTTAGTTATATTTTATCCTTCTAAACCACTTCCAAGTTATAATTTTGTATCTGTGAATTCTAAAATAAAACAAAACAAAAACATAATTTGGAATTCACTTGTCGGAAGAGAATTACTCAGTCGATGGTACGAAGTTCATTGAGCAACGCGGATGGCGGAGCGTTGTTCCTCTTTTATCAAAAGAGCTGACTTTAACACTAAATCTAGGACATTTTAGGAAAAACTAAATTTTTATCAGCCTAGGGTTATTTAGGAACAGTCACACACTCTTGACGTAAAGACTCCCAGGGTATAACTACCAAGAAACACATACTCTTATAGGGCATTCCAATGCCCTCAGCTGTACGCCGTCCATAATGTTGTTATTATTAAATCGTTTTGTGCGTATATTGAGGGAGATTTAAAATATTATATATCTTACTATGGCGTAAAAGGAGAGATTTGTTGTTAAAAGACAACTTGATATAAAATTTTCTAATTATTAACACGCTTTTATTAGCTTGGTATGTATTTATGTAACGGAATCTTTGAATTTGATTTTCAGGATAAGCGTTTTTTTTGGTCATAATATTATAGTTATCCTAGCCGGACTCCATTAAAACCAGCTCTCAGACATTCAAAATACATTCAATTTGCAATTTTTATGATAATATTCTCTGAGGTTTGAACGTTTGACAGTTCATAATAGACGTAATAAAAATCACAAGAACTTAAGACAACTTTTATACCGTTAAAGGAAATATGTCAAGGAAAGGCTTTAAGAACATCCGAAGACCAAATCAAAGCTGAACAATCCAGTTTTTGAAAACTTTTCGAACGATGCTAGGATGTCACAGGCATATATCTAACTGGATAACGCAAATGTCGCGTGTCCGCGTGCCAAAAAAATAATAAACCGTCTTCCAAAACAAAACACAACAAAGCGAAAAATAACTTTCTTTTCTGAAGTCGGTGTCTTTAGTATTTTTTTTTTTGTTATTTGGACAACGACTTCCGAAAACAGAGTATTAGAGATATTTTTCGCTTTGTGGTGTTTTGTTTTGAAAGTCAGTTATTTTTTTTTTATAATATTTTTTTTCTCTTTTTAGTTTAGGGACCATGAAAAGAGGTATTATTAAGGATAACTAAAAATTACTCATCTGATCTCGATAGCATAAGAGAAGCACTAGCTTTTAAAAAAAAAGGTATCATCGAAATCGGTTCATCTAGTAAACAGTTTGAGGTAATCGACATTTAAAAAAAAAAATTAGAACCTCCTCCATTTGGAAGTCGATTAAAAATTGAGTAAAAGTAAGAACAAAGCTCTTACTTTGATATCGGCATTGGACTTCATCCGAAATATAGAAAAATGTCTAATTAGGCTATAAAACTCTTTAAAAAAGTTGACCGAGACCATGTAAAAAATTACTTTCAACGTTAAGTAAATTTGTTCTTAAATTTATTGCGAAAAAGTGGCACGCTAGGTTTTCATACAAGTGGAGGGACTTGCGTCATCTAGTTAGATTTATGTCTGTGTTAGAAGTAGTGAAAACTTAATATAAATGTCCAGTTAAGTTCGAATTTCTAACGTTCTTGTGATTAAATGAAGTTTATACGTTCCGTTCGATATTTGAAAAGGAAAATAAGTATTGAGGAAAAACGTTTCTGTAAGGAAGTTAAATAAATAATATCTATGATTATATATCTATATAATACCTATGATTTTAGTTAAATTGCACTTGAATGTCATTACTTTCTAACTTGCTTATTATTACTTTCTAATTACATACATTAGTAATTCTTAAGTTCTGCTTCTTCTTTCTGTCGGTAGCACGACAGTCATCGAAATGTTTTAACGTATGTTATGCTTGATATTATTTAATTCATTTATTTTACCATTTATTTACACACACTTAATAAACATACAAGAATAAGGAACAGAAAACAGGTACGTGATGCTTATTTCAAAAGAAATCTCATCCAGCATTCCTGCGAAAATTATTATCAACTTTAAAATTTTATACTGACCCACTTTATTTTGCGGAATGCCTAAAAAAACGGTGGCTGAAAACAAACTGAACAATGTTTATTCAAAAATAAATCAAACTCAATTCTAATAAATTCATGTTTATAATCAAAAAATCATGCGAACTGATTTTTTTCTTATCTACCTACACGTCCAATTAGTATATTTTCGGTAATCAGTCAAAAAATAATCCCTTTAACAATCAATCAAGCAATCTTCTATTTTCAAATTTAAGTAAGTCGTCTGCAGAAAACATTTTTAAAAAAAAATTTGGCTCATAAGGTTGACTATGTTATTAACCCATTCCATATTTAAAAATCCAGCTTAGTATGGAAATGAGGCAAAAATGGTAGCAACCGTTTTTCGCTCCAAGCGTTTCAACATATTACTGTTCGTTTATACGCGGTCCGCCGAACAAAAAATCTGGACCACAGAGCATGGGGATGCTTCAGCGGTCATGGTTAGAGATGGCAACGTCAAATTTTGTATATTTTGCTGACTTATTGTAAACTCTGAACTTCTATAATCATAAACTACATTTGCTATGGCTATAACAGCCGAAAAATGTGCAGGTACAACTTTTTGCTACTTACTCACCTATTATGTTTATTGACATTCATAATTTTAGAAACAGAAACACAGATATGAAGCTATCTTGTATCATCGTTTAAAGGTACTTTTAATAGTGAATAACAAAAATTATACTTATGAAAAACGTTACATTATAAAATAACGATATCAAACTTTATTGTTCGGGCTCCTACAAAGAGTGATTATTGTCATATGTAAATGTATGCATCTCTGAACGATTCCGTGCTCTATGGTTTGAACCTTAGCTATTCACTTTTTCGAAGCTTCTTCATATTGTAGGCTGTAAACAGACTGTGCTACCTATACCAAAATTTTATGTTTATGACGCCTTCGGATCCTGGGACCACAATAAGGAACTGTTATTATTGTTTCAGTAGAAAATTGGTTTTATTTTGTTATCTCTGTTGTTTAGAAACAATGTTGTGAAAATTATAAAATGTGTTTCACATTGTAGCCATTGTGATGCATTGTTTTATGAATATATACGATATTTTGGCTAATACGTGATCATTAGTACCTACTGATTAAAACAGCAACATATTTAGCGTAACCCGTTCTTTATAAAATCTCATAACTTAAAAACATGAACATTATAAAGTTGCTTTTTGTTTCTTTTACGTTGAAATGAACCGACGTGTTGGTTTGCCTTGTGATAATTTATGGAATAGAATGTGACATAGACTTATCTTCTTGGAGAAAGTACTATTCCTGCAGGATAGATCCAGAACCTCTCAAGAGGGACCGATGACCCTGGTCAATGCTGTAAGCATCCGATGGATCCGAAAAGTTCAGGGCCAGTCTATTTGGTGAAGCTTGCGGTAGAACTAAGTCCAGCAGTGGATGTCTTTCTACTGAAATGATCATTATCATCATCATCATTTCAGCCAAAAGACGTCCACTGATGGACATAGGCCGACAGCGTTTCGCATCTACCAGACTCCCACAGCCTTTGTCAGGTCTTCGCTCCACCAAAAGACGCCTTCCAACTTGTACAAGTTGCACCTACCGAAATGGATTTTTGTCTCAGATAGAATAATCTTTCACATCTTCAAATGTGGAGTCTCCAACTTTGATAAAAGTGGGTGCAACATGGGCATTCAACATCACCTTGGTTTTATCCATGTTCATTTTATGACCAACTCTTTCGGCAGTTCTACTGATTCGGCAAACCGAAGTTGAGTGATGTACTCGCCATTGACGTTGATGCATTCCCTCTCCAGTCCAGAACCTTGAAAGCATCCTCCAGAGCAGCAGAGAATAGTTTCGGAGATATGACGCCTCGGAGGATAGGTTCGAAGGTCCGATCCTGAAGTTGGACTGACAACTTGGCGTTTTTGTACTAAAATTTCAGCACCTTCTGAAATGACGTAGATGAAATATCTACAGTCGTATTATTTTACTAAAAAACAGTATAAATAAAATGTGAACTGCAAAAGTAGATCCATTCACCCAAAGCCTTATACTAAGTGCCCATATCGCAGTACATTCTACACATAAGGCTTTTGCATAACCATTTTCCACCACATTGGGTTGTAAATTATTCCATTGTGCTAGTCTAGCCAACCTAATTGCTTTTATTACGTCCTGTTTACTATTGCAAGAATTTAATTTGTTATTTCTAAAGGTATATTACGGTGAGGTAAGTGAAGTCTGGATATTTATAAGAGTGCCACGGAAGAGTGCTCGGTGCGAGGTGAATAATGGAAGTTTTGTGACATTTTCCTTGCTTATTTTTGGTTGAAAGTATGTTTGCAATATAATAAACGAACGTAGTTTCTTTTATTATAATCGTGGCTTTTTATTAGTAGAAAAATGGCTTAATAGTGTTCAGAAAGATTGAAGCAATACGGGTTAAAGTGGCATGCAATGGAAGAGATCTAAACTCAGAATTGGGTGTTTAAAAAGGAGAAGAGAAAGAGAACCTCGATTTCTGAATAAGGTAGTTATGAAACTCTGCTTTAGCCTGAAAGTCGGTCCTTTAGGATTTCAATCATCAGCCTATAGCAGTCCACTGCTGGAAATAGGACACTCCAAATGCATGCGATTGGTCTTGATTTTGGGCAGCTCTTATTTAGCTGTTACCAGCCATCCTGCGAAGATGGTGGTCTCCACTCGAGAATACGCCTACCCCAACGGTCATCGGTTCTACGGTTATTACGGCTGGCCCCTTGCCTATTCAGTTTGCTTATTCTCTGAGCTATGAGTACAGTTTGGATCTCTGGCGGATCACCTCGTTCCGGATTCGATCCCTCAGGGAGACACCAAGCATAGTCCTTTCCATAGCTCGCTGAAAGATCTTAAGCTGATGGTCCAGCCGTACTGTGAGTGTTCACATTTTGGCTCCGTAAGTCATAACAGGTAGGACGCACTGATTGAAGACTCTTGTCTTTAGGCTCTGTGGAGACGTGACGAGAAGACACGGCAAAGTTTCTCAAATGCCGCCCAGCATAGCTATATTCTTCTGCTAGCCTCCTTCTCAAAGTTGTTTTTACCAAACTGCAGAGTTTGCCCGAGGTAAACATATTCTTGAACAACCTTGAAAGCACCAGCATTGACCATTGTCAATTGTGGTGCTTTCAACTCACACGCCACTTCGGGATAGATCGTTATCTATCCCGGAGTGGCGTGTGAGTTGAACATAACCTTAGTTTTGTCCAAGTTCGTTCGGAAACCAACGCGTACAGAAGAATCAGATAGGACGTCTAGCATCTGCTGTAAATCATGCAGCGATTCAGCCATTATGACGATGAATCATCTGCAAATATCAAGTGTGAGCTGTTCTCGGCGTTTATGTTAATGCTCCGTCCTTCCCAGTCCTGCGTTTTAAAAACATCCTCCAACACGTTGCTGAAAAATTTGGGGTAAATGGCATCCCCTTGCCTCACCCCTCGACACATTAATTTGTTCAGTTTGCTGGTCCTGAACTTGTACGGTAATTTTATAAAAGGTATATCAGCACTTCAGAGTATCGATAACCAGTCAACTTGACACCACTGCATATACTACAAAAGAGACCAGGTCTCAATAGAGTCTAAAGCCTTCTCATAGTCCACAAATGCAAAACACCGATCACACTCTTTGGACTTCTGTATAATCTGGCGCACTGTGTGGATGTGGTATATGTGCTGTATCTTCCTCGAAACCCGGCTTCTCCGGTGGCTGAAACTCATCGAATATTCGTGATAGGCGAATCGTGACGACTCTCGAAAACAACTTATATACGTGGTTAGCTACGCCGTGGAAGCTAAATGGGTCTGATGTTTGAATAAAAATACGTAAATACAAACAGGGGTAGAGTGTTATCAACTAATCAGAAAAGAAAGATATTGAGAAAGATGACAGAACCGGTTGTTGTAAGGATGCTAGGGCGGCTATGTCTAGCAGATGCAGTTTTTCAACTAAATGATAAATATACTAAAAAACTAAATTGCTGGATAAGAAGACTGGAACTAATAGTAGTTTAAAAGGGAAAGCGTCACTTTTATACTTATTATGCGTATATCTTAACAATAATTGCTTGTTAGATAATAGTTAAACAAAACTTATCCTGAGCTTGTGGCAGTTTATTCGGGGAAACGTCGCTTTTGTACTTTTTATACGTATTCCTTAACGGTAATTGTTTTGAGACGCATAAGCCTCGTCCAAGAGAAACTAATTTGTAATAAAGCGTCCTGAGAGCCATTTACTCCGTATGCGATATAACGAGATACTATGGCTTCATTGCAGTCTTTTGAAATTCTTGCTAGATTAATCTATGGCAACATAAGGTCTGTCTATTCTGTTGTGGACACTAGGAACTAGGTTCCTTCCGTGGTGTTCTTTTAAGAGGTCATGAGCCCTTCTATGTGCTGATGGTGATGACCAGGGTGGTTTTAGTGAGTTAAAAATCCAACACTTGGACCTTTCCCAAAAAGTCCAGACACCCTTTGAAGATTTCACCCCGTTGACAAAAAAATGCACTCTATTGCCAGTAGGTTCCTATTGTTTTACGTGTTTTTTACACCGACTTCGGAAAAGAAAGTTATTTTTCACTTTGCAGTGTTTCTTTTTGGAAGTCGGTTTGTTTTTTGTCAAAAAGTTTTTACATTTCCGTTTTTAGTTTTGATAGGTACCTCCAATTGCCATAAAAATCATATATAGCCAAGTACATCTCATGACAATTCCAATAAGCCCAAACACGACTAGGATACATTATTTTATTTTGGCGTTCCAGTGCCTACCTGCCGGCTTAATCAACAGATCAGTTCGATGGTACCATTTTCATCAGTACTTTTTATTTTAGGTATTTTCTTCATCATAATCGTTAAACTATGGGAGATATCTAATATCCGTGACTAACTTAGCATTAAGGAATTCCATTGGCCATCTGTGGTCTTCTTAACCAGTTCCATATCTCCAAATTATACTTTCTGAGTGCAAATGATTGTATTGTTGATGAAAATACCAAAATCACTATATGTATGCCTATAATATTTGAGGCGTTCCCTCTTTTTCTCCAAGATCCCTTAATCAGATCCTAACCTGATGACTATGGGACCAACTAGGAATTAAGTATACCCTTTCAAACAAAAGAAAAAAAAAACCAAACCCGTCCAGGCGTCTTTGAGTAATTGGGGAACATACATAAAAAAAAATTGATGCCGACGAATTGAGAACCTCATCCTTTTTTTGAAGTCGGTTAAAAATAGACAATACTTATGAACATCAGACGTAGGAATGTGTTGGGGCAGACCGCTGAAGAGCTGTTATGCCCACCAGCTGGCTAGATACGATTATTTAGTATATTTATTTATTTATTAAAACTTTATGCACAAGTACAAAGGCGGACTTAATGCCTTAGGCATTTTCTACCAGTCGACCTTAGGGTGGTGCAGAGATAAAAAATAAGGCAGGTGCAACTAAATAAACGGAAAAATTTAAAAAACATATATAAAAAGAATATATACAAATATATACTTATATACATACATACATAAACAATGTAATAGAGAAACCGAAACCAACAAATCAATTCAGTGATGATTCTGCAAACTTCTTCCGAATGTGCTCACGTGCCTTAAATTTAACTTAATGCCAAAACGGAATTAAGCTTTGTTTGATAAATAAATAAAATTTTTAATCAATTTATAACAGATTATTTTATTATCTTCATATTTTTACAGAAAGAAACTTAAACGGGTTTAACTTTTAATTTTCATCGGTGATCTGTCTTAATTTATTAGAACATGACTTATCTGTAGCCTAGAACTAATATTAGACATTGCTGCCACTGTTTCACACCTGTGACCGTGTCAGTGTCAGACGTTGAGAAGGGTCTGAAGTTTAAACCTGTGAGTCTACAAACTCTAAAATATTTTAACTCTAACTTATGCTTGTATTTCTTTTAGATTTATTTCTTCTATAATGCCAAAATAATAAGTTTATTTCGGAGCTTAGTGTTAGACAAATCTCATAACATATCCTTAAGCTTTAGCTTTATCCAGGGGTTTCTCATTGAAAAACTGATTTGCAGTACTTTCTTCAGCAATTTCTTCTACACGCTTTTCCAACGGATGAGTGGTCACGGTAGGTATGTTTAGACACTCACAACTTACGAGTAAGGTAAATTAATGTTAAAAATTATTTCGTTGCTTGGTTTCCTTTGTTTGTTTGATATTAGAAATAACGTATCCATTTTTACCCGACTGCCGAAGGAAGGTAATGTGTTTATCAGTCTATGTATGCACGTTTGTTCCTATATGGCATTCTAGAGACCAAATGTGTTTATCAGTCTATGTATGCACGTTTGTTCCTTTATGGCATTCTAGAGACCAAAGGCGTTGGCAGATTTTGCTGATTCGTAAATCAATCGATTCGTCTTAACTTTGCGAGTGTCACTGGTGACATTAAAATTGGAAAATAGAAAAATAGCGGATTTAGGGCGCATATTGTGGGGTCTCAATTTTTTTGTTCTTCCAACCTAATCGGGTTGTGTGGGGTATCAAAATAAACAGTTTTAAAAGGTGATTTCAAAATTATACGACAGTTATATATTTAAATGTATATCATTAGAAAAAAATATGTTGACTAAAAGTTGTCAATAAAAAAAGTTAATTCAAAAGACAAAGACAAAAGGCAAACAAAGACATTTTATTTCAATTAGGCCACCAAGCGGCACTTTTGAACATTACAATTAAAATTTACAAGGAATAAAAATTGAATTCAGAAAAAAAACAAACGAGAATCGAAGATTCTTTTCTTTATTAATATTACAAATTTGTATCTGAGCTATGCCTGCTAGTTTTTTTTTTTCTCACCAAGGAGTATGTCGTTCCCACTACTTTTTGAGGGATCAAAAAGTAGTGAGAACGACAGTACAACAGAACTCATCAATGAATGACGGCAAATCTCTCGGGATTTCTGCAATCACGTAACTGTTTATTGTTTTCACTATTTCTTAACATACCGTCACTCCACTATGCTCTAAACGGGTACGCAGATGTGTAAACCTGGGTCGCGGATAAATTTGAAAAAGAGTTACCGCGGCCCTGGCTCAAGCAACTGAAGGAACACGGGTGGGTTTTAGTCAGTAAAAGTCTGACACGCCCTCTCGCCTCACCCAGAGCGGGAGAAGTCATTGGATGATTTCCAACCAAAACAAATAAAATAAAAAAAGATGTGTAAACCCGATTCATTCTCATTGCACCGGTTATGTTTAAGTTACATGGGGTAATCTATTCTGGCATCACTGTGGGTATTATACTTATTAATCTATCTACTACTACTTTAATTCTACCTTACTATAGAACTTGTCCATTACGTACCATAAAAAGTGAAAAATAAAAATATTTTTCCCAAGTATATAACCGACTTCCAAATAAAAACACTAGGCAGGTACAAAGTTAAAAATAACTTCAATTTTGGAAGTTGGTGTCAAAAAACGAAGAAACGGAAACTGGAACACCGACTTCCGAAATTTGGCCTTCCAACGCTGTATCTCTCGGTACGCGTTTGCCACTCCAGAGACAGTTGTTAATTATATTCATGTGTACATTCACCCTCTAAAAGATTTCCAATGATTGATGAATAATACACAACGAATTATCTTCATACACCTACAACCCTTATATACAAATGTAAACACCAAGCGAACTGTTTAAAACAGTGCTTATCACCTCTCTATTCCCTTGTTTACCTTTCAAGGGACCGGACGTAATTAATACATCTTTAAAATCAATGAATGCTCACCCAACCGCTATTATTGCTTACACGGGCCTCGACTCGTGACGTCATTACCCTAATTATTGATTAACCTTTCAAAATACTATGCTTTAGAACTGGTATTAATGTGTGTGATGTTGTTTAAAATTATGAAGGGCTAATTGGATGTTTGATAAAATATGGCGTGTTGGAATAGAAAACTGAATAGTAAAGCCGCTCATAAATTGAGAATCGTGGTATCGGCGTATTACGTTTCGCCTACTGGGAAACCTGTGTTAAAGAAAGTTGACCATAATGCACCACGTGGGCAAACTTGTATTTATACACTAGACAAAAGTCAAGTGTCGTTCGACGTCAGCGATGGCTATGGTCAGAATGCCAAAATATAGGTGATTGATCACGTGACATTTTGATAGCTTTTGACATTCCCATACATGTTTGACCTTTTTTATTAACATGTTTTTATTAGCTTGGTATGTATGTATCTATGTAACGGAATCTTTCAACGTGATTTACACCGCCTTCAAAACGTTGGCTTAATTTTAAACTTTGAACACTTTTATAGGATCCCGAACCTTTTAAAGATACTCATAAATTGCCTTTTAAAGTAAAAACTGTCAAGACAAAAGTAATATTCTAAAGAGTCTTCGAATATCCGATTTCTAACACGAACAAGTCCCAAAGCAATTAAGAGATGCACAAAAAACTAAGAAATCACCATGTGGTAACGTTAGAAGTACGTAGACGAAGCCCGGGCCCCGGCCGGCAAGCTGAAGACACTTAGGCGAGGTGATGAAAGGAGAAAAGGGCTCGTAACGGAGACGGACTTGTGGAGGCGACACTTGGCTTTAGGCGGGCAGAAAGTACGGACTGATTTTGAGAGGTCGAGTGAAGTCGGTACTGGTCGAAATACTAAAGTGTTAGGAACTAATAGGGATAATCTTGGAACGAATAAAGAAAAGTCGTGCCGTTGTAACTATCGTGTTAACGAGTTTAATTATTAAGTTAATTATAGTTTAGTCTAATTTCGTATTAATACAGTGTGAGCGAGTGCCGGAATGTTTGTGGTAAGTTTTAATCATTTTATTACATAGGTATGGACATTTCTCTAATGTACTATTTATTCTAGCATGGCGAGTCCTTGTATTTAAATCCTAATCCAACCTTGGCAGGCTTTGTCACTAACATTTAGTCTAGGGAGGCGGTGAAGTCTTGTTGCACACTTTCATACCCTTTATTTTGTTTGGTTGGGAAATCATCCAATGACTTCTCCCGCTCTGGGTGAAGCGGGAGGGCGTATCAGACTTTTACTGACTAAAACCCACCCGTGTTCCTTCAGTTGCTTGCGCCAGGGCCGCGGTAACTCTCTTTCAAATTTATCCGCGACCCAGACAGGCATCGGTCCTATCAGGCCCCGTCACTTTTGCTGACATCTCTTTGAGGCGCGCGTGGAACACTACGCGCCGTAAACTCGGGCTTGGTCCTTATCGGACGGTAAGCTACCCATAACTTGCCGTCCGCAAGCCCGTGCCTACGGTGGCCGGGAAACGGCTTGCGACTCCCTACGCCCGGGGCGTCTCCTGTGGTGGCTAGGGGCGTGAGGGCGTCTCCTTTGCGTCTCCCTCACTCGTTCCGCCTCCTCTTTTGCGAGCATTACTGCTTCGCAGAAGGAGGAGACAGCTTCCCATGCCCTCTCGCTCCGTACCATGGCCTGGACCAGGGCCGGACGCGAGAGGTCGCCACCACCGATCGCCTCTACGAGGACACGGCGGTGCTCCGCCCAAGCGGGGCAGATCTCCACCGTATGCTCCACCGTGTCCTCTGGGCGGTCCACACAATGGTGACACCCGGGCGTTTCCTCCCGCCTAATCCTGAACAGGAACCTCCCAAAACATCCGTGTCCGGTGAGGACCTGCGTCAGGCGGAAGGTGAGGACGCCGTGACGCCTCTCTAGCCACTCCTCAAAGAGGGGCCTTACCGCCGCAATTGTGGCGTGCCCAGCGCTGGGTTGCGACAATCGCCCACTCCATGTCACCATGAGATCCTGCCGGAGCTCTGTCCGCCGAGCCGCGATTTGTCGTGGTAACGGAGTTTCGCCCCGGCATTTGGCCTCCTCGCGCCACTCCCATATTTGCGCGACACTTTCATACCCTAATCCACCATTTATACACTAAACAATTTACTCATTTGATTATGGACCTTTATTGAGCGTTAACTGACATTACATACATGGAAGGCGGAACCGCTAATATTTATTTCTGTATAAAATAGGCTTTATATGGCCGCTCTTAATTGAGCACGTAGGTGAACCAAATGTTAGTTGTTAAAATATACTGTTTCCTAAAACAGGTCTAGCTCAGAACACTTCGCGTAATACTTGCTGTCGCTCAGATCTATGGAGTGGGGGTAGGCTTCAAACGGTAGGGTTCACAAAGAACCCCAAATTACATCGTCTAATGACGCTTAGGGAACGTGTCTCGTTAAAACCACACCAAGCCAATTGTAGGCAATACTAAATCGTCACTAATTAGCGAGAAACGATATTGGATGGCTGCCGCTCCTAGCGGCCCCAAAAATCCACGCAATGGGCAGTTTAAGGAGATGAGAAGCGACGAATAAGTCCGCTCCGATGTACGGCAAGTATGTTTCGCATTGAGTTCTGCTACAGACTGAGTCTACGGTACGCTTGCGTTAATTTTGTAACGTCTTTGTAAAGGGTGAATAGGCCGAGAGAGTGCTACTTATTATAGCCCGCGTCCAGTGTATCTGGTAGCATGTCTCGCTCAAATGGCAGAAGCAATTAGGCACAAAACTGATCACTGTCTTAGGACTGGGCAAGGCATGCTAGAGCTTAGGGAGCCTGTACTCTTGGAGCCGCAGGAGATTCTCTCTAGAACCTGCAGTCTAGGCCCAGCAGTACACGTTACGACGGACCTGCTGCTGAAAGGCGGTCTCACATCACTTGGGTGGGAAGTCTAGACTTTTGTCAAAGTACTCATTAACGTAATTCAAGCACAAGTATTTATCAATGCAAGCGTAGCGCTCCTACCAATTTCCTTCTGTTAGGTAAATAATGCACTTTGAAATCCCTTTGTCTAATTAATTTCATACTTCACTATTGTTTTATTTATATAGCTCTTAAGGCTATCAGACAGAAAAGCGTGCTAGGAAGTTTGTTTCATCATTTCTTCTTACCAGCTATTATACTAGGAAATGATGGCGGAATGGGCGCTTTTGGGCTGTCTGTAGGGGTTTTGATCTAATCAACTCCAATTACTTCTAAAGTTAAATTCTCTGCCAAATTAATTACTTTTATTTGTAGTAATTCATGAGTGTAAATTCATTATCCGCGACTATTATTCGGTCCTTGATTTAAATACTCTATACATTAGAGTAAAGAATTTCTCACACAAGCTTTAGGTAATTGTAACAATTTAGTTTATATCCCTTTAGTTATATTTTATCCTTCTAAACCACTTCCAAGTTATAATTTTGTATCTGTGAATTCTAAAATAAAACAAAACAAAAACATAATTTGGAATTCACTTGTCGGAAGAGAATTACTCAGTCGATGGTACGAAGTTCATTGAGCAACGCGGATGGCGGAGCGTTGTTCCTCTTTTATCAAAAGAGCTGACTTTAACACTAAATCTAGGACATTTTAGGAAAAACTAAATTTTTATCAGCCTAGGGTTATTTAGGAACAGTCACACACTCTTGACGTAAAGACTCCCAGGGTATAACTACCAAGAAACACATACTCTTATAGGGCATTCCAATGCCCTCAGCTGTACGCCGTCCATAATGTTGTTATTATTAAATCGTTTTGTGCGTATATTGAGGGAGATTTAAAATATTATATATCTTACTATGGCGTAAAAGGAGAGATTTGTTGTTAAAAGACAACTTGATATAAAATTTTCTAATTATTAACACGCTTTTATTAGCTTGGTATGTATTTATGTAACGGAATCTTTGAATTTGATTTTCAGGATAAGCGTTTTTTTTGGTCATAATATTATAGTTATCCTAGCCGGACTCCATTAAAACCAGCTCTCAGACATTCAAAATACATTCAATTTGCAATTTTTATGATAATATTCTCTGAGGTTTGAACGTTTGACAGTTCATAATAGACGTAATAAAAATCACAAGAACTTAAGACAACTTTTATACCGTTAAAGGAAATATGTCAAGGAAAGGCTTTAAGAACATCCGAAGACCAAATCAAAGCTGAACAATCCAGTTTTTGAAAACTTTTCGAACGATGCTAGGATGTCACAGGCATATATCTAACTGGATAACGCAAATGTCGCGTGTCCGCGTGCCAAAAAAATAATAAACCGTCTTCCAAAACAAAACACAACAAAGCGAAAAATAACTTTCTTTTCTGAAGTCGGTGTCTTTAGTATTTTTTTTTTTGTTATTTGGACAACGACTTCCGAAAACAGAGTATTAGAGATATTTTTCGCTTTGTGGTGTTTTGTTTTGAAAGTCAGTTATTTTTTTTTTATAATATTTTTTTTCTCTTTTTAGTTTAGGGACCATGAAAAGAGGTATTATTAAGGATAACTAAAAATTACTCATCTGATCTTCTCTCTTCTTCTTCTCTTCTTTCTTCTATTTTTTGTTCTTCCAACCTAATCGGGTTGTGTGGGGTATCAAAATAAACAGTTTTAAAAGGTGATTTCAAAATTATACGACAGTTATATATTTAAATGTATATCATTAGAAAAAAATATGTTGACTAAAAGTTGTCAATAAAAAAAGTTAATTCAAAAGACAAAGACAAAAGGCAAACAAAGACATTTTATTTCAATTAGGCCACCAAGCGGCACTTTTGAACATTACAATTAAAATTTACAAGGAATAAAAATTGAATTCAGAAAAAAAACAAACGAGAATCGAAGATTTTTTTCTTTATTAATATTACAAATTTGTATCTGAGCTATGCCTGCTAGTTTTTTTTTTTCTCACCAAGGAGTATGTCGTTCCCACTACTTTTTGAGGGATCAAAAAGTAGTGAGAACGACAGTACAACAGAACTCATCAATGAATGACGGCAAATCTCTCGGGATTTCTGCAATCACGTAACTGTTTATTGTTTTCACTATTTCTTAACATACCGTCACTCCACTATGCTCTAAACGGGTACGCAGATGTGTAAACCTGGGTCGCGGATAAATTTGAAAAAGAGTTACCGCGGCCCTGGCTCAAGCAACTGAAGGAACACGGGTGGGTTTTAGTCAGTAAAAGTCTGACACGCCCTCTCGCCTCACCCAGAGCGGGAGAAGTCATTGGATGATTTCCAACCAAAACAAATAAAATAAAAAAAGATGTGTAAACCCGATTCATTCTCATTGCACCGGTTATGTTTAAGTTACATGGGGTAATCTATTCTGGCATCACTGTGGGCATTATACTTATTAATCTATCTACTACTACTTTAATTCTACCTTACTATAGAACTTGTCCATTACGTACCATAAAAAGTGAAAAATAAAAATATTTTTCCCAAGTATATAACCGACTTCCAAATAAAAACACTAGGCAGGTACAAAGTTAAAAATAACTTCAATTTTGGAAGTTGGTGTCAAAAAACGAAGAAACGGAAACTGGAACACCGACTTCCGAAATTTGGCCTTCCAACGCTGTATCTCTCGGTACGCGTTTGCCACTCCAGAGACAGTTGTTAATTATATTCATGTGTACATTCACCCTCTAAAAGATTTCCAATGATTGATGAATAATACACAACGAATTATCTTCATACACCTACAACCCTTATATACAAATGTAAACACCAAGCGAACTGTTTAAAACAGTGCTTATCACCTCTCTATTCCCTTGTTTACCTTTCAAGGGACCGGACGTAATTAATACATCTTTAAAATCAATGAATGCTCACCCAACCGCTATTATTGCTTACACGGGCCTCGACTCGTGACGTCATTACCCTAATTATTGATTAACCTTTCAAAATACTATGCTTTAGAACTGGTATTAATGTGTGTGATGTTGTTTAAAATTATGAAGGGCTAATTGGATGTTTGATAAAATATGGCGTGTTGGAATAGAAAACTGAATAGTAAAGCCGCTCATAAATTGAGAATCGTGGTATCGGCGTATTACGTTTCGCCTACTGGGAAACCTGTGTTAAAGAAAGTTGACCATAATGCACCACGTGGGCAAACTTGTATTTATACACTAGACAAAAGTCAAGTGTCGTTCGACGTCAGCGATGGCTATGGTCAGAATGCCAAAATATAGGTGATTGATCACGTGACATTTTGATAGCTTTTGACATTCCCATACATGTTTGACCTTTTTTATTAACATGTTTTTATTAGCTTGGTATGTATGTATCTATGTAACGGAATCTTTCAACGTGATTTACACCGCCTTCAAAACGTTGGCTTAATTTTAAACTTTGAACACTTTTATAGGATCCCGAACCTTTTAAAGATACTCATAAATTGCCTTTTAAAGTAAAAACTGTCAAGACAAAAGTAATATTCTAAAGAGTCTTCGAATATCCGATTTCTAACACGAACAAGTCCCAAAGCAATTAAGAGATGCACAAAAAACTAAGAAATCACCATGTGGTAACGTTAGAAGTACGTAGACGAAGCCCGGGCCCCGGCCGGCAAGCTGAAGACACTTAGGCGAGGTGATGAAAGGAGAAAAGGGCTCGTAACGGAGACGGACTTGTGGAGGCGACACTTGGCTTTAGGCGGGCAGAAAGTACGGACTGATTTTGAGAGGTCGAGTGAAGTCGGTACTGGTCGAAATACTAAAGTGTTAGGAACTAATAGGGATAATCTTGGAACGAATAAAGAAAAGTCGTGCCGTTGTAACTATCGTGTTAACGAGTTTAATTATTAAGTTAATTATAGTTTAGTCTAATTTCGTATTAATACAGTGTGAGCGAGTGCCGGAATGTTTGTGGTAAGTTTTAATCATTTTATTACATAGGTATGGACATTTCTCTAATGTACTATTTATTCTAGCATGGCGAGTCCTTGTATTTAAATCCTAATCCAACCTTGGCAGGCTTTGTCACTAACATTTAGTCTAGGGAGGCGGTGAAGTCTTGTTGCACACTTTCATACCCTTTTTTTTTTTTTTGGTTGGGAAATCATCCAATGACTTCTCCCGCTCTGGGTGAAGCGGGAGGGCGTATCAGACTTTTACTGACTAAAACCCACCCGTGTTCCTTCAGTTGCTTGCGCCAGGGCCGCGGTAACTCTCTTTCAAATTTATCCGCGACCCAGACAGGCATCGGTCCTATCAGGCCCCGTCACTTTTGCTGACATCTCTTTGAGGCGCGCGTGGAACACTACGCGCCGTAAACTCGGGCTTGGTCCTTATCGGACGGTAAGCTACCCATAACTTGCCGTCCGCAAGCCCGTGCCTACGGTGGCCGGGAAACGGCTTGCGACTCCCTACGCCCGGGGCGTCTCCTGTGGTGGCTAGGGGCGTGAGGGCGTCTCCTTTGCGTCTCCCTCACTCGTTCCGCCTCCTCCTTTGCGAGCATTACTGCTTCGCAGAAGGAGGAGACAGCTTCCCATGCCCTCTCGCTCCGTACCATGGCCTGGACCAGGGCCGGACGCGAGAGGTCGCCACCACCGATCGCCTCTACGAGGACACGGCGGTGCTCCGCCCAAGCGGGGCAGATCTCCACCGTATGCTCCACCGTGTCCTCTGGGCGGTCCACACAATGGTGACACCGGGGCGTTTCCTCCCGCCTAATCCTGAACAGGAACCTCCCAAAACATCCGTGTCCGGTGAGGACCTGCGTCAGGCGGAAGGTGAGGACGCCGTGACGCCTCTCTAGCCACTCCTCAAAGAGGGGCCTTACCGCCGCAATTGTGGCGTGCCCAGCGCTGGGTTGCGACAATCGCCCACTCCATGTCACCATGAGATCCTGCCGGAGCTCTGTCCGCCGAGCCGCGATTTGTCGCGGTAACGGAGTTTCGCCCCGGCATTTGGCCTCCTCGCGCCACTCCCATATTTGCGCGACACTTTCATACCCTAATCCACCATTTATACACTAAACAATTTACTCATTTGATTATGGACCTTTATTGAGCGTTAACTGACATTACATACATGGAAGGCGGAACCGCTAATATTTATTTCTGTATAAAATAGGCTTTATATGGCCGCTCTTAATTGAGCACGTAGGTGAACCAAATGTTAGTTGTTAAAATATACTGTTTCCTAAAACAGGTCTAGCTCAGAACACTTCGCGTAATACTTGCTGTCGCTCAGATCTATGGAGTGGGGGTAGGCTTCAAACGGTAGGGTTCACAAAGAACCCCAAATTACATCGTCTAATGACGCTTAGGGAACGTGTCTCGTTAAAACCACACCAAGCCAATTGTAGGCAATACTAAATCGTCACTAATTAGCGAGAAACGATATTGGATGGCTGCCGCTCCTAGCGGCCCCAAAAATCCACGCAATGGGCAGTTTAAGGAGATGAGAAGCGACGAATAAGTCCGCTCCGATGTACGGCAAGTATGTTTCGCATTGAGTTCTGCTACAGACTGAGTCTACGGTACGCTTGCGTTAATTTTGTAACGTCTTTGTAAAGGGTGAATAGGCCGAGAGAGTGCTACTTATTATAGCCCGCGTCCAGTGTATCTGGTAGCATGTCTCGCTCAAATGGCAGAAGCAATTAGGCACAAAACTGATCACTGTCTTAGGACTGGGCAAGGCATGCTAGAGCTTAGGGAGCCTGTACTCTTGGAGCCGCAGGAGATTCTCTCTAGAACCTGCAGTCTAGGCCCAGCAGTACACGTTACGACGGACCTGCTGCTGAAAGGCGGTCTCACATCACTTGGGTGGGAAGTCTAGACTTTTGTCAAAGTACTCATTAACGTAATTCAAGCACAAGTATTTATCAATGCAAGCGTAGCGCTCCTACCAATTTCCTTCTGTTAGGTAAATAATGCACTTTGAAATCCCTTTGTCTAATTAATTTCATACTTCACTATTGTTTTATTTATATAGCTCTTAAGGCTATCAGACAGAAAAGCGTGCTAGGAAGTTTGTTTCATCATTTCTTCTTACCAGCTATTATACTAGGAAATGATGGCGGAATGGGCGCTTTTGGGCTGTCTGTAGGGGTTTTGATCTAATCAACTCCAATTACTTCTAAAGTTCCATTCTCTGCCAAATTAATTACTTTTATTTGTAGTAATTCATGAGTGTAAATTCATTATCCGCGACTATTATTCGGTCCTTGATTTAAATACTCTATACATTAGAGTAAAGAATTTCTCACACAAGCTTTAGGTAATTGTAACAATTTAGTTTATATCCCTTTAGTTATATTTTATCCTTCTAAACCACTTCCAAGTTATAATTTTGTATCTGTGAATTCTAAAATAAAACAAAACAAAAACATAATTTGGAATTCACTTGTCGGAAGAGAATTACTCAGTCGATGGTACGAAGTTCATTGAGCAACGCGGATGGCGGAGCGTTGTTCCTCTTTTATCAAAAGAGCTGACTTTAACACTAAATCTAGGACATTTTAGGAAAAACTAAATTTTTATCAGCCTAGGGTTATTTAGGAACAGTCACACACTCTTGACGTAAAGACTCCCAGGGTATAACTACCAAGAAACACATACTCTTATAGGGCATTCCAATGCCCTCAGCTGTACGCCGTCCATAATGTTGTTATTATTAAATCGTTTTGTGCGTATATTGAGGGAGATTTAAAATATTATATATCTTACTATGGCGTAAAAGGAGAGATTTGTTGTTAAAAGACAACTTGATATAAAATTTTCTAATTATTAACACGCTTTTATTAGCTTGGTATGTATTTATGTAACGGAATCTTTGAATTTGATTTTCAGGATAAGCGTTTTTTTTGGTCATAATATTATAGTTATCCTAGCCGGACTCCATTAAAACCAGCTCTCAGACATTCAAAATACATTCAATTTGCAATTTTTATGATAATATTCTCTGAGGTTTGAACGTTTGACAGTTCATAATAGACGTAATAAAAATCACAAGAACTTAAGACAACTTTTATACCGTTAAAGGAAATATGTCAAGGAAAGGCTTTAAGAACATCCGAAGACCAAATCAAAGCTGAACAATCCAGTTTTTGAAAACTTTTCGAACGATGCTAGGATGTCACAGGCATATATCTAACTGGATAACGCAAATGTCGCGTGTCCGCGTGCCAAAAAAATAATAAACCGTCTTCCAAAACAAAACACAACAAAGCGAAAAATAACTTTCTTTTCTGAAGTCGGTGTCTTTAGTATTTTTTTTTTTGTTATTTGGACAACGACTTCCGAAAACAGAGTATTAGAGATATTTTTCGCTTTGTGGTGTTTTGTTTTGAAAGTCAGTTATTTTTTTTTTATAATATTTTTTTTCTCTTTTTAGTTTAGGGACCATGAAAAGAGGTATTATTAAGGATAACTAAAAATTACTCATCTGATCTCGATAGCATAAGAGAAGCACTAGCTTTTAAAAAAAAAGGTATCATCGAAATCGGTTCATCTAGTAAACAGTTTGAGGTAATCCACATTTAAAAAAAAAAAATTAGAACCTCCTCCATTTGGAAGTCGATTAAAAATTGAGTAAAAGTAAGAACAAAGCTCTTACTTTGATATCGGCATTGGACTTCATCCGAAATATAGAAAAATGTCTAATTAGGCTATAAAACTCTTTAAAAAAGTTGACCGAGACCATGTAAAAAATTACTTTCAACGATAAGTAATTTCTTTTCTTAAATTTATTGCGAAAAAGTGGCACGCTAGGTTTTCATACAAGTGGAGGGACTTGCGTCATCTAGTTAGATTTATGTCTGTGTTAGAAGTAGTGAAAACTTAATATAAATGTCCAGTTAAGTTCGAATTTCTAACGTTCTTGTGATTAAATGAAGTTTATACGTTCCGTTCGATATTTGAAAAGGAAAATAAGTATTGAGGAAAAACGTTTCTGTAAGGAAGTTAAATAAATAATATCTATGATTATATATCTATTTAATACCTATGATTTTAGTTAAATTGCACTTGAATGTCAATACTTTCTAACTTGCTTATTATTACTTTCTAATTACATACATTAGTAATTCTTAAGTTCTGCTTCTTCTTTCTGTCGGTAGCACGACAGTCATCGAAATGTTTTAACGTATGTTATGCTTGATATTATTTAATTCATTTATTTTACCATTTATTTACACACACTTAATAAACATACAAGAATAAGGAACAGAAAACAGATACGTGATGCTTATTTCAAAAGAAATCTCATCCAGCATTCCTGCGAAAATTATTATCAACTTTAAAATTTTATACTGACCCACTTTATTTTGCGGAATGCCTAAAAAAACGGTGGCTGAAAACAAACTGAACAATGTTTATTCAAAAATAAATCAAACTCAATTCTAATAAATTCATGTTTATAATCAAAAAATCATGCGAACTGATTTTTTTCTTATCTACCTACACGTCCAATTAGTATATTTTCGGTAATCAGTCAAAAAATAATCCCTTTAACAATCAATCAAGCAATCTTCTATTTTCAAATTTAAGTAAGTCGTCTGCAGAAAACATTATTAAAAAAAAATTTGGCTCATAAGGTTGACTATGTTATTAACCCATTCCATATTTAAAAATCCAGCTTAGTATGGAAATGAGGGAAAAATGGTAGCAACCGTTTTTCGCTCTAAGCGTTTCAACATAATTATTACTGTTCGTTTATACGCGGTCCGCCGAACAAAAAATCTGGACCACAGAGCATGGGGATGCCTCAGCGGTCATGGTTAGAGATGGCAACGTCAAATTTTGTATATTTTGCTGACTTATTGTAAACTCTGAAATTCTATAATCATAAACTAAATTTGCTATGGCTATAACAGCCGAAAATTGTGCAGGTACAACTTTTTGCTACTTACTCACCTATTATGTTTATTGACATTCATAATTTTAGAAACAGAAACACAGATATGAAGCTATCTTGTATCATCGTTTAAAGGTACTTTTAATAGTGAATAACAAAAATTATACTTATGAAAAACGTTACATTATAAAATAACGATATCAAACTTTATTCTTCGGGCTCCTACAAAGAGTGATTATTGTCATATGTAAATGTATGCATCTCTGAACGATTCCGTGCTCTATGGTTTGAACCTTAGCTATTCACTTTTTCGAAGCTTCTTCATATTGTAGGCTGTAAACAGACTGTGCTACCTATACCAAAATTTTATGTTTATGACGCCTTCGGATCCTGGGACCACAATAAGGAACTGTTATTATTGTTTCAGTAGAAAATTGGTTTTATTTTGTTATCTCTGTTGTTTAGAAACAATGTTGTGAAAATTATAAAATGTGTTTCACATTGTAGCCATTGTGATGCATTGTTTTATGAATATATACGATATTTTGGCTAATACGTGATCATTAGTACCTACTGATTAAAACAGCAACATATTTAGCGTAACCCGTTCTTTATAAAATCTCATAACTTAAAAACATGAACATTATAAAGTTGCTTTTTGTTTCTTTTACGTTGAAATGAACCGACGTGTTGGTTTGCCTTGTGATAATTTATGGAATAGAATGTGACATAGACTTATCTTCTTGGAGAAAGTACTATTCCTGCAGGATAGATCCGGAACCTCTCAAGAGGGACCGATGACCCTGGTCAATGCTGTAAGCATCCGATGGATCCGAAAAGTTCAGGGCCAGTCTATTTGGTGAAGCTTGCGGTAGAACTAAGTCCAGCAGTGAATGTCTTTCTACTGAAATGATCATTATCATCATCATCATTTCAGCCAAAAGACGTCCACTGATGGACATAGGCCGACAGCGTTTCGCATCTACCAGACTCCCACAGCCTTTGTCAGGTCTTCGCTCCACCAAAAGAGGCCTTCCAACTTGTACAAGTTGCACCTACCGAAATGGATTTTTGTCTCAGATAGAATAATCTTTCACATCTTCAAATGTGGAGTCTCCAACTTTGATAAAAGTGGGTGCAACATGGGCATTCAACATCACCTTGGTTTTATCCATGTTCATTTTATGACCCACTCTTTCGGCAGTTCTACTGATTCGGCAAACCGAAGTTGAGTGATGTACTCGCCATTGACGTTGATGCATTCCCTCTCCAGTCCAGAACCTTGAAAGCATCCTCCAGAGCAGCAGAGTATAGTTTCGGAGATATGACGCCTCGGAGGATAGGTTCGAAGGTCCGATCCTGAAGTTGGACTGACAACTTGGCGTTTTTGTACTAAAATTTCAGCACCTTCTGAAATGACGTAGATGAAATATCTACAGTCGTATTATTTTACTAAAAAACAGTATAAATAAAATGTGAACTGCAAAAGTAGATCCATTCACCCAAAGCCTTATACTAAGTGCCCATATCGCAGTACATTCTACACATAAGGCTTTTGCATAACCATTTTCCACCACTTTGGGTTGTAAATTATTCCATTGTGCTAGTCTAGCCAACCTAATTGCTTTTATTACGTCCTGTTTACTATTGCAAGAATTTAATTTGTTATTTCTAAAGGTATATTACGGTGAGGTAAGTGAAGTCTGGATATTTATAAGAGTGCCACGGAAGAGTGCTCGGTGCGAGGTGAATAATGGAAGTTTTGTGACATTTTCCTTGCTTATTTTTGGTTGAAAGTATGTTTGCAATATAATAAACGAACGTAGTTTCTTTTATTATAATCGTGGCTTTTTATTAGTAGAAAAATGGCTTAATAGTGTTCAGAAAGATTGAAGCAATACGGGTTAAAGTGGCATGCAATGGAAGAGATCTAAACTCAGAATTGGGTGTTTAAAAAGGAGAAGAGAAAGAGAACCTCGATTTCTGAATAAGGTAGTTATGAAACTCTGCTTTAGCCTGAAAGTCGGTCCTTTAGGATTTCAATCATCAGCCTATAGCAGTCCACTGCTGGAAATAGGACACTCCAAATGCATGCGATTGGTCTTGATTTTGGGCAGCTCTTATTTAGCTGTTACCAGCCATCCTGCGAAGATGGTGGTCTCCACTCGAGAATACACCTACCCCAACGGTCATCGGTTCTACGGTTATTACGGCTGGCCCCTTGCCTATTCAGTTTGCTTATTCTCTGAGCTATGAGTACAGTTTGGATCTCTGGCGGATCACCTCGTTCCGGATTCGATCCCTCAGGGAGACACCAAGCATAGTCCTTTCCATAGCTCGCTGAAAGATCTTAAGCTGATGGTCCAGCCGTACTGTGAGTGTTCACATTTTGGCTCCGTAAGTCATAACAGGTAGGACGCACTGATTGAAGACTCTTGTCTTTAGGCTCTGTGGAGACGTGACGAGAAGACACGGCAAAGTTTCTCAAATGCCGCCCAGCATAGCTATATTCTTCTGCTAGCCTCCTTCTCAAAGTTGTTTTTACCAAACTGCAGAGTTTGCCCGAGGTAAACATATTCTTGAACAACCTTGAAAGCACCAGCATTGACCATTGTCAATTGTGGTGCTTTCAACTCACACGCCACTTCGGGATAGATCGTTATCTATCCCGGAGTGGCGTGTGAGTTGAACATAACCTTAGTTTTGTCCAAGTTCGTTCGGAAACCAACGCGTACAGAAGAATCAGATAGGACGTCTAGCATCTGCTGTAAATCATGCAGCGATTCAGCCATTATGACGATGAATCATCTGCAAATATCAAGTGTGAGCTGTTCTCGGCGTTTATGTTAATGCTCCGTCCTTCCCAGTCCTGCGTTTTAAAAACAACCTCCAACACGTTGCTGAAAAATTTGGGGTAAATGGCATCCCCTTGCCTCACCCCTCGACACATTAATTTGTTCAGTTTGCTGGTCCTGAACTTGTACGGTAATTTTATAAAAGGTATATCAGCACTTCAGAGTATCGATAACCAGTCAACTTGACAGCACTGCATATACTACAAAACAGACCAGGTCTCAATAGAGTCTAAAGCCTTCTCATAGTCCACAAATGCAAAACACCGATCACACTCTTTGGACTTCTGTATAATCTGGCGCACTGTGTGGATGTGGTATATGTGCTGTATCTTCCTCGAAACCCGGCTTCTCCGGTGGCTGAAACTCATCGAATATTCGTGATAGGCGAATCGTGACGACTCTCGAAAACAACTTATATACGTGGTTAGCTACGCCGTGAAAGCTAAATGGGTCTGATGTTTGAATAAAAATACGTAAATACAAACAGGGGTAGAGTGTTATCAACTAATCAGAAAAGAAAGATATTGAGAAAGATGACAGAACCGGTTGTTGTAAGGATGCTAGGCGGCTATGTCTAGCAGATGCAGTTTTTCAACTAAATGATAAATATACTAAAAAACTAAATTGCTGGATAAGAAGACTGGAACTAATAGTAGTTTAAAAGGGAAAGCGTCACTTTTATACTTATTATGCGTATATCTTAACAGTAATTGCTTGTTAGATAATAGTTAAACAAAACTTATCCTGAGCTTGTGGCAGTTTATTCGGGGAAACGTCGCTTTTGTACTTTTTATACGTATTCCTTAACGGTAATTGTTTTGAGACGCATAAGCCTCGTCCAAGAGAAACTAATTTGTAATAAAGCGTCCTGAGAGCCATTTACTCCGTATGCGATATAACGAGATACTATGGCTTCATTGCAGTCTTTTGAAATTCTTGCTAGATTAATCTATGGCAACATAAGGTCTGTCTATTCTGTTGTGGACACTAGGAACTAGGTTCCTTCCGTGGTGTTCTTTTAAGAGGTCATGAGCCCTTCTATGTGCTGATGGTGATGACCAGGGTGGTTTTAGTGAGTTAAAAATCCAACACTTGGACCTTTCCCAAAAAGTCCAGACACCCTTTGAAGATTTCACCCCGTTGACAAAAAAATGCACTCTATTGCCAGTAGGTTCCTATTGTTTTACGTGTTTTTTACACCGACTTCGGAAAAGAAAGTTATTTTTCACTTTGCAGTGTTTCTTTTTGGAAGTCGGTTTGTTTTTTGTCAAAAAGTTTTTATTTTTCCGTTTTTAGTTTTGATAGGTACCTCCAATTGCCATAAAAATCATATATAGCCAAAGTACATCTCATGACAATTCCAATAAGCCCAAACACGACTAGGATACATTATTTTATTTTGGCGTTCCAGTGCCTACCTGCCGGCTTAATCAACAGATCAGTTCGATGGTACCATTTTCATCAGTACTTTTTATTTTAGGTATTTTCTTCATCATAATCGTTAAACTATGGGAGAAATCTAATATCCGTGACTAACTTAGCATTAAGGAGTTCCATTGGCCATCTGTGGTCTTCTTAACCAGTTCCACATCTCCAAATTATACTTTCTGAGTGCAAATGATTGTATTGTTGATGAAAATACCAAAATCACTATATGTATGCCTATAATATTTGAGGCGTTCCCTCTTTTTCTCCAAGATCCCTTAATCAGATCCTAACCTGATGACTATGGGACCAACTAGGAATTAAGTATACCCTTTCAAACAAAAGAAAAAAAAAACCAAACCCGTCCAGGCGTCTTTGAGTAATTGGGGAACATACATAAAAAAAAATTGATGCCGACGAATTGAGAACCTCATCCTTTTTTTGAAGTCGGTTAAAAATAGACAATACTTATGAACATCAGACGTAGGAATGTGTTGGGGCAGACCGCTGAAGAGCTGTTATGCCCACCAGCTGGCTAGATACGATTATTTAGTATATTTATTTATTTATTAAAACTTTATGCACAAGTACAAAGGCGGACTTAATGCCTTAGGCATTTTCTACCAGTCGACCTTAGGGTGGTGCAGAGATAAAAAATAAGGCAGGTGCAACTAAATAAACGGAAAAATTTAAAAAACATATATAAAAAGAATATATACAAATATATACTTATATACATACATACATAAACAATGTAATAGAGAAACCGAAACCAACAAATCAATTCAGTGATGATTCTGCAAACTTCTTCCGAATGTGCTCACGTGCCTTAAATTTAACTTAATGCCAAAACGGAATTAAGCTTTGTTTGATAAATAAATAAAATTATTAATCAATTTATAACAGATTATTTTATTATCTTCATATTTTTACAGAAAGAAACTTAAACGGGTTTAACTTTTAATTTTCATCGGTGATCTGTCTTAATTTATTAGAACATGACTTATCTGTAGCCTAGAACTAATATTAGACATTGCTGCCACTGTTTCACACATGTGACCGTGTCAGTGTCAGACGTTGAGACGGGTCTGAAGTTTAAACCTGTGAGTCTACAAACTCTAAAATATTTTAACTCTAACTTATGCTTGTATTTCTTTTAGATTTATTTCTTCTATAATGCCAAAATAATAAGTTTATTTCGGAGCTTAGTGTTAGACAAATCTCATAACATATCCTTAAGCTTTAGCTTTATCCAGGGGTTTCTCATTGAAAAACTGATTTGCAGTACTTTCTTCAGCAATTTCTTCTACACGCTTTTCCAACGGATGAGTGGTCACGGTAGGTATGTTTAGACACTCACAACTTACGAGTAAGGTAAATTAATGTTAAAAATTATTTCGTTGCTTGGTTTCCTTTGTTTGTTTGATATTAGAAATAACGTATCCATTTTTACCCGACTGCCGAAGGAAGGTAATGTGTTTATCAGTCTATGTATGCACGTTTGTTCCTATATGGCATTCTAGAGACCAAATGTGTTTATCAGTCTATGTATGCACGTTTGTTCCTTTATGGCATTCTAGAGACCAAAGGCGTTGGCAGATTTTGCTGATTCGTAAATCAATCGATTCGTCTTAACTTTGCGAGTGTCACTGGTGACATTAAAATTGGAAAATAGAAAAATAGCGGATTTAGGGCGCATATTGTGGGGTCTCAATTTTTTTGTTCTTCCAACCTAATCGGGTTGTGTGGGGTATCAAAATAAACAGTTTTAAAAGGTGATTTCAAAATTATACGACAGTTATATATATCGGAGGAAGGTAAATGATTAATAGTTGGGAACGAAGAAATATCGTTCAGTTTTGTTTAATTGGCAACATTTAGCCTCTGATTCAAATTTCAATTAGATTTTATTCGATTGGTAACACTTAGTTTTCTCCAGTGTCCAATTCGAGTGAAGGATTTGAATCCTAGAGCAAAGTGACATGTGACAGTGACAGGCAATTTTGGAGGGAAACGCGAAGGCGCGCGGCAGCGCGGGGTGGACTTGAGTGGAGAGAACTGGAGCGGGACGTATGGCGATTACGTGTGATAAGTGGTGCCGGTGGAGTTGCGTCTAAAAGTATCAGACTAGAGAAAGTGATTTCAAACTGGCGCGTCAACTTGCTACTAGAATTGGACAATGGAATATCTCTAAAACGGCATAAGTTACCTGCCTCGTGCATGCATAACCCACGATAAGCCCACAAGTACGAGGGTATATGGAAGGAAGCCCTCGTGTTTCCGACATATATTTAAATGTATATCATTAGAAAAAAATATGTTGACTAAAAGTTGTCAATAAAAAAAGTTAATTCAAAAGACAAAGACAAAAGGCAAACAAAGACATTTTATTTCAATTAGGCCACCAAGCGGCACTTTTGAACATTACAATTAAAATTTACAAGGAATAAAAATTGAATTCAGAAAAAAAACAAACGAGAATCGAAGATTTTTTTCTTTATTAATATTACAAATTTGTATCTGAGCTATGCCTGCTAGTTTTTTTTTTTTCTCACCAAGGAGTATGTCGTTCTCACTACTTTTTGAGGGATCAAAAAGTAGTGAGAACGACAGTACAACAGAACTCATCAATGAATGACGGCAAATCCCTCGGGATTTCTGCAATCACGTAACTGTTTATTGTTTTCACTATTTCTTAACATACCGTCACTCCACTATGCTCTAAACGGGTACGCAGATGTGTAAACCTGGGTCGCGGATAAATTTGAAAAAGAGTTACCGCGGCCCTGGCTCAAGCAACTGAAGGAACACGGGTGGGTTTTAGTCAGTAAAAGTCTGACACGCCCTCTCGCCTCACCCAGAGCGGGAGAAGTCATTGGATGATTTCCAACCAAAACAAATAAAATAAAAAAAGATGTGTAAACCCGATTCACTCTCATTGCACCGGTTATGTTTAAGTTACATGGGGTAATCTATTCTGGCATCACTGTGGGCATTATACTTATTAATCTATCTACTACTACTTTAATTCTACCTTACTATAGAACTTGTCCATTACGTACCATAAAAAGTGAAAAATAAAAATATTTTTCCCAAGTATATAACCGACTTCCAAATAAAAACACTAGGCAGGTACAAAGTTAAAAATAACTTCAATTTTGGAAGTTGGTGTCAAAAAACGAAGAAACGGAAACTGGAACACCGACTTCCGAAATTGGGCCTTCCAACGCTGTATCTCTCGGTACGCGTTTGCCACTCCAGAGACAGTTGTTAATTATATTCATGTGTACATTCACCCTCTAAAAGATTTCCAATGATTGATGAATAATACACAACGAATTATCTTCATACACCTACAACCCTTATATACAAATGTAAACACCAAGCGAACTGTTTAAAACAGTGCTTATCACCTCTCTATTCCCTTGTTTACCTTTCAAGGGACCGGACGTAATTAATACATCTTTAAAATCAATGAATGCTCACCCAACCGCTATTATTGCTTACACGGGCCTCGACTCGTGACGTCATTACCCTAATTATTGATTAACCTTTCAAAATACTATGCTTTAGAACTGGTATTAATGTGTGTGATGTTGTTTAAAATTATGAAGGGCTAATTGGATGTTTGATAAAATATGGCGTGTTGGAATAGAAAACTGAATAGTAAAGCCGCTCATAAATTGAGAATCGTGGTATCGGCGTATTACGTTTCGCCTACTGGGAAACCTGTGTTAAAGAAAGTTGACCATAATGCACCACGTGGGCAAACTTGTATTTATACACTAGACAAAAGTCAAGTGTCGTTCGACGTCAGCGATGGCTATGGTCAGAATGCCAAAATATAGGTGATTGATCACGTGACATTTTGATAGCTTTTGACATTCCCATACATGTTTGACCTTTTTTATTAACATGTTTTTATTAGCTTGGTATGTATGTATCTATGTAACGGAATCTTTCAACGTGATTTTCACCGCCTTCAAAACGTTGGCTTAATTTTAAACTTTGAACACTTTTATAGGATCCCATCATCCTAACTTGGATCTTCAAGATTACATTTTGAATTAAAAGTTAAAAATAAATAGTAGTTTAAAAAAATACTAAAAACATACTTTAATAGAAAACCAAACTAAAAAGTAAAAAATAATTTTAATAATTAAAAATAGTGTGATTAACATAAAAAAGTTATTGTAAAAAAGCTTGGGATGCTTGATGTCAATTGATATAATATTTTTTCCAGTGATAACTTGACGAGGGACAGGACGGTATGGAAGAGGGAAAAGTATTGCGCCAAACCCAAATAACATGGGTTAAGGGGAGGAAGAATAAGAAGAAGGTGAATAACGGATGCCAGCGTGGAAACCGACTGTTACCTCTCATACATTGAGATTGGTAAAATTATCGAACATTCATTGATGGAATTAAAAATAAAAATAAAATATTGAACCATGTTTCACGTAAATCCATTTAAATTTTGGTTTGATCACTAAAATATTAAGAACATGAAAAAGACATGAATTTTATTTTCAAAGCAAAACATTTTCATATCCTAAGCTATGAAACCGAAATTGAAAAGTTTAATCTACAAATTCCTATTCAGTACACGTTCTTACATTTTTCAGTGGGAATTTGTGTGAAGCGCTAGCATCAGTCGGCTAGTGGGACACTCACAGTGTAGTGGAAAAATGTGTATCACTATTTAATTCATAATATTTTTCCCACAACTGGGTAAAAGAATCCATATTCTCCTTCTACTACTCCTTATGGGTCAATGTTTATCAAAGAAGTTATTTTTAAAGAAAAATTATGTGCACGATTCATAAATGTGTGTCTGACACATTAACACATGATAAACATTAAATGCTCAAATATTCACAAATTCGTATTGTGCTACGTTGAAGATGTATGCTGCGTCAACTTTGAAAATATGATTGTACCATCCCTCTTTACTTAAAGTGAATTTCACTAATTAAACTGAACGCCTTCAAAGAGTTGTTAGCAGAGCAGTTTATCATTGTTGTGAAATATTTCAAATATTTACACAGATCTCTTGAACGTTATTTAGATGTGCTGAACCCATTCAGTTACATTGGTGAAAATGTCCTTTACAATTTATAATTGTTCAAATGTTTGAAGCTACATAACGTCTGGCATTTAACTAACTCTTTAGAAAATCATTGTGTAATTTCAAGTTGGATCCATGTTATTGCACGCAACTATACAAGTTTTTGAAGTGATAGGTTAAAAATTATAGATGAGGAACATTTAGCCGAGTAATATCTTGTGAAGAATACTTCAGATCCTTTTGAGGCATTACAGTAATTCGTAGCATTGAATTTGTGAAGATGTTTCAATAAGAGCTCCAAGTCGATGTTTATGAGTTCGTAGACACACAGAAGTTGTTGATTCATGTTCGAAAATAACTTTTTAGCACGTTTAGTTATATTCAGGTTGACTTAATAAAGTAGTGTATTGTAAGTTCACCACTTAATTTGAACCTATTTATCTATATTAATATACTAATAATAATATTATAAACAGAAACGATTTGTATTTTTGTATGTAACGAATAAACTTAAAAAGTAATGGACCGATTTCAAAAATTCTTTCACCGTTGGGAAGCTTCACTATCCCCGGGTGACATAGGCGTCCGCTAGTTACTTAAAAAATGTCAATGACGCTATCACATTAGCATAACGCTGACGCGATACCATAAGTTTTGCTCCTACCAATAATTGCTCAACGCAGCTAAAGAAGTTTTCACTTCAAAATCCTTTTGGAGTTGCTTAATCACTCATAAACTCACCCTGATAATAAAATACAGAAACATAACATAGAAAACCAACCCTTATCATCCTTTAAGTGTCTCAGTCTGTCATGAATACCATAATATGAGTAGATTTACGAGTTCTCTGACTCACTCATAAATTCACCTATAACAAAGTTTGACATATAACCCTTGCATTGTAAACTCTTATCTTCTGTGACGTCAAACTGTCATAGAAAGCAATGACTTCAACATGTCACGTTAGTATAAAATACAGTTCAACGTGACATAAGTGTCAGTAAGACAAATAGTTGACACGCGCGGTGTTAGGCTGTTTTTCCACAGAGATGTGCTACGCTAGCGAGATATGTGTATCATGAACACGTAGGGTTGCCGTCCGTTGCTGAAGACTGCTTCATTAAATTCGTTATTCCATTAAAATTTAAGAAAATATTATGGTAAATAAACATTTTGTTTTATTTTTTATCCATTGCAAATTGCAACAGTAGTTAATGCTAACTACTATTGCAATTATTAAAGTTAATAATGTAATGAATATTGAATGATTAATAATAAAGAAACTAATTCATTCAATTTTATTGATGTTTCATTAGAACTTAGGCAGATTTTAAGGTAAATGATAAAAAACTTGATTTACTTTTTAACAAAAATGGTCGTGTTATACAAAGACTAGAAAATAAAATATGTCCGGCCTTTTTAACCAAATGTCTGGCCAAACTGACTGGTCTGTCTGGCTTTTCGGTTTTAAGACTGGCAACCCTATTATTAGCTCGGAATTTCTGCGTCGAGAGCGACTAGCCTACTAGCTAACCTACTACTATTAATAAAACCTAACCTAAATACAAGTTTCGGCTGTCATAGAGACAGTCAGTATTTTAACAGGATTTAATATGCGTGTAAGCGGTGACACTGACTGCCACACTTGGTTTGTATAGAAAGTTTTGACAATACCGTCTCAGGCAGTGGCCAGTTGGCCACAGAAGCGACTTATTACAATGTGATATCAACCAATAGCATCATCCGATTCTCATACCATAGCTTAGCTCTGGTAGAAAAGATTAGTAAAAAGTGTAGCTTTGATTTTACTTAGCGTGTCTTCATAGCACGCCTTACCCGCTCCGGTACACGCTCTGTTAGAAATATACACATAATTTGATAGCTTACCTCGCTCATCTCTAATGGAAAGCCAGCCTTAGCAATGGATAGACAACACGTGTTTCTGGAGGCACCTCATCAGTTACTAGTGATGCGGTAAGGGTCTTATAAATGTGCTCAAAACAACAAAAGACTGTCAACTGGATAACGGATTGGGTTTGCTACCAAATGTTGGCGAGCTTTCAATCTTTTCTTACCTGCTTTGCCTTTATTTATAGATGGTGCTACCATCTATAAATAACTACTGCTACTATTACTCTACTATAAAACTCTGGAACGTGCTTCCCCTTGACATAAAAAAGCTGAGAGTAAATTTTCATTTAATCGTAAAATCCGGCACTATTACTTGTCCTCTCTTACATAGCTCGGTCTTCGTCATATATATTATATTTAAATTTCTGTTTCGTTTAGAATATAAAATTTATTATAATATTTATTAGTCTATTGTATTAGAAATTATTTATGTATTTTATTAGTTAGATAGTTTAATAATCAATTTTAATTATTGTTCATTTTTATTTTTATGTTGGACTCCTACCACTGTTATGTTCTTTTTAACCCAAAGGTTGACTGGTAGAGATGCCTTGCTGCATTAAGTCCGCATATGTATCACCATTGTACATAAAGTTTAAATAAATAGATAAATAAATTAATAATATAGAACAGAATCGTTTAAATGGCATGTAAAATATTCTCAACAACTGACTTATTTAATGAGGTTTGCTATACCATAGTTAATAAAGCAAGTGGTCTGACGTGACATTTATAACATTACCTATAGAGGAAACATTGGTTTATTTTTAACTTTATAGCGTACATATTCTACTTAATAAATCAACTTCATATTATTTTAGTTAACAAGATATCTAACAGAGTACCTCCATGCTATTTCCATAAAACACTATTAAATATGCATTTCCTCTTCCACTTTTCCAGGTGATGAGCTAATAGAGTAAATAACATGTTTTTAAATAATGTCGACTTTATACATCTGGCTGGAAGCGAGTGAAATAAATTCGGTCTTGCCATCTGCGTCTCGGCTAATGGAATGTAAATTGGACAAATATTTGAAAAAGGAACACGATTTTTTTGGCCTGCATCATACATATAGAAGAATGGACTGAGTACCGTCACAAAATTAAGTACTTTTTAGAAAAAACTAATCGACTGTAGCTTTCTCTTTATTTATTTAAGTAACCAACAGTGATGTAAAAATATTTTACAATGTGTGTGTATTATAGTAAGAAAACCATGGATGCGTGGACCAATTAGGATTCTAGAAAAAACTTTACTACTGGCTACCAACACGATCTGTTTGCTTAACTCATACTTGTCTGGCAGTACAAACACAAATAATGTATTTTATTTTACAAATGCGTACTTCATGTAGTTTGAGGTGCCCTTTTTAGCAAAGAGATGCCTTTACTTCACTCTTCTGAAACTTATAATAACTATAAGAATTTACACTTTTAAAAATAACAGCAAAAATAAACAATTCAAGTTACAAATAAACACGATTTTTTTAACTTACATAATTGAATTCCGTTGGTGCTCCATGGACCAATTGAAATTTGTCCAATTGGTTCATATTAAACAGTATTCACTTCACATCTGAATACATAACGTTCTGTCCATTCCTCTAAATCTACGGACAGCATGCGGTTGCTCCCACCCTTACCGGTCGTGGCTCGTTTGCAGATGTGATTAGTATGAAGTTTACTTAAAATATTTCCTGGCTGACGAGAATTTTTTGATAGAACTTTTGCATACCATGAAATGCGCCTCTCTCCTGGGATGTTAGTCCTATTTGTTTTAATATTCGTAACGAGATCTGACTTTTGAGTTAATGAACATGAAGTATCTACTAGCTTAGATATAACACGCATTTTAGGGTGTAGTAGATACATGCCTTTTTTATAGGATTAGGCAAACACCGGTTACGATTCTTACATACTTATTTTGCTTTAAAGAAACATAACATTTGACTTTACACATTTAATAAAATCACAGAATCCAGACACACAAACCACACAAAAATATAACACAATGGGCGGTCTTATTGGTTTAGGCAATCTCCTCCAGACAGCCTCACCAAGTTACAGACAAAACGTGCTGTTTTTCTCTAGTAAGACTTGCCAGACAAAACAATAGCACTAACTGGCACTGTCTGGTCCAAATCCCGACATTTGTGTCCCAAATAAACACGAAAGTGCCTTAAACTTGGTCCTTTCTGCCAGTAACAGTTATTCTTATTTCGAACGCTGTCACCAATTACTTATAAACTGGCATAACGGCAAATTTAACAGGACTCACAATGGATACGTTATTACGTTTTTATGAATGAAAATTCCAACTACTTTTTTTTTTTTTTTTGAAAATTTGTCTAGTGACGGGTTCAATAATCCTTTGAGAATGAATTTGGTCCACATAGAATTTTTGTTTTAAAATTTTGAAAAATGTACAGGGGTGTGAGTAACCATAAGCTCTTAGAGTAAGGTTAATTTGAGTGTGTGTAAGGGACAGTTGTATTTGACTTGGATACATCTGTAGAAACTAAAAAACCTAAAGTGCCTGTGTCCCAGCAGTGGGATGATGATGATGAAAGAGAATTTTTAACTTTTGTTAAAAGCACACTTTGTAAACAAGTATATTACAGATTAGATAATTATATTTAAGATAAGAATGCTTGGAATCATGCTGATCCTGCTCCATAGGTCTTTAGTGTAGATAAAATCAAACTGGTTAATTTATATTCTATTCATAATTATTATAATACTTTATTTATTTCATTTTTCATCTCTTTTTGTTTAAGAAATTGACTCGCAGCGTGCAAGTCGATTTCCCTTTGTTGAATTAGGTAAATTATATTTGCAATTTTTGTAAGTTTGTGAGGACCATGTTCCCATTTTTTCAAATGTATGAATGTACCTTTTTGTGCTTGTAATACTTTATACCTATACGTAGTATAGTAGTGTTAGTCTGGGTAGGTCGTCCTCACGTATAGGAATTAAGACGGTCCTCTGACCAAAAAATCGGCATTAGATATGAGCATTCCTATTGGTCTAGCAGCACTGGTGGCACATGAATTACAGTAGTGAATACGCTCAGATTTTAGAATACAATCTTTATAAAATCGAATTATGGTCTTTTGAAAAAAAAATACTACAAAAATGTTCGTTATTAAATTGTCTATCAATTAGTGTTAGTACAAAAGATGTATGCTATCAATAATTATTTCTCATTTTTATGTTTTTTTTGGAAGGAGATTAGTGAAATATATACAACATTAAAAAAACGAAATCTACCATTTTAGAATCAATATTATGTAGAAATTTAATGTATTTTTATTAATTGATATTTATTTTTAAATAACGAGTAGATAGCTCCTAAAAACAGCACGAAAAGCGGCTTGCGCGGCGTTTTGCTCGGGGTACCGCCTTAATGTATGTACGTAAATGTTGTAAAACACTTTTTTTTAAAGAGCAGGTTTGGAGTTTCTTGTCCGTTCTTCTCCATAACAAACCACTTTTCCGCATGGACGGTAGAATCAATTATTTTAATTTTTTTTTAATTTTTGACGTTCAAAAGTGCCTCTTAATGGCCTAGTTGAAATAAATATTTTTTTACTTTGACATCGGGACTACGCAAGAATTCGTATTGTCCGGCGCAGACAAGATCTATTGTTGTTCAGGACTTTGGCAGTGCATACAGTACGTGTGCAGAAACGACATGAATTCTTGCGTAAGCCCGTTGACTTTTCATAGTGTGTACAAGGGGCTTCAAAAGTGAAATCATACACGGATAGTAAATTTAATACATCTTATTAAAAATAATATAAAGTAGCTTTTTTCCTAACTTCATTCCTGTGATTCTACAAAAAAAAAAAAACAAAATGGAAAAACCCGACTGCTTTAGAAGCAAACTAAAAAGACGTAAACAAGAAAAAAATCTAAGACTAGATGTATGAATGTGTGTGAAGCAAAAGAAGTATGTAAGGATCGTAGCAGGTGGCGTTCTGTAGTTTCTGCCTACCCCCATGGGAAAAAGGCGTGAGTTTATGTATGTATGTATGTATGTATGAAAAATATCATACTGTGCAATTGGAGGATACATATTCGCGAGCTGGATGACCAAAACCAGATGTATCCTCCTACTGCACACCATGATTTTCTTCTTGTTTACGTCTTTTTAGTTCGCTTCTTAAGAAGTCAGGTTTTTTGATTTTTGTTTTTTTTTTTATTTACAACTTTTTCGCTAACATTTTTTTTTTCGAATTACCTTTAAACATATAAGTGTTATATATTTTTGAAATCACCTCTTAAAACACTTTATTTGATACCCCAGACGATGAGGGTATGGAAGAAAAAAAATTGGGCTCTCACAATATGGAACCCAAAAGCCGCCACTTTTATATTTTCCAATTTAAATGTAGACAGTGACACTCGCAATGTTAAGACAAATCGACTGACGCAGGAATCATCAAAATCGACCAACACGTTCGGTCTCTAGAACACCACATAGGAACATACATACATAGACTGATAAACACATTACTCTCCTTCGGCAGTCGGGTTAAATGTGATAGTGTAGACTCCTTTTGGATCATTACTTCCAGAAATTATCTTTAACATTAAATAACAAGTAAAATTTCAAACTTTAAAAACCCCCGACACATTTATCTTGCGAAAACACTCTGATTCAAACAGTAAAACGCCCATAACTTTTGAACGGCTGAACCGATCTTTATTAAACATAGCTAAGAACACTCTCGACAAATTTACCTTTCAAACAAAAAAAACTACATCGAAATCGGTTCATCCGTTTAGGCGCTATGATGCCACAGACAGACACACAGATACACAGCAACACACGTGAAACTTATAACACCCCTCTTTTTCCGGCGGGGGTTAAAAAAGATTAAACTTGTTGCAATTTCTCAATGCTGCCCAGTCTGCATTCGTGCTCGCTTGATAGGCTCGCCTCTTTTTACACGGGACTTAAACATTACTGGCGACATGTGGGTGTTGCTTCTAAAAGGTCTACCTCTGCCTAGTTCTTCGAGGACTTATCATCATCATTTCAACCACTGCTGAGCATGGGCCTCTCCAAAGTAACGCGACATTGCCCGATCCCGTCGGCGTCTCACGACCAGCAGATTCCCGCAACCTGAACCATGGGACGACTAAAATTATGATATTTCGCAATCGTAAAGCCCAATTTACTGACCTTAATATACAATATGCAGGTAACAAAATAATTGAGATAGCAACTACAAAATTCTTAGGCATGTCAATTGATTATAATTTGAATTGGAAGACACATGTTGATACCTTGAATCAGAAATTAAATAAGCAATCATACGCTCTACATATGCTGGCAAAAACGGTAAACACCTCTGCTGTACTTGCAGCATACCATGGCTACGTGGGATCCTTGATAAATTATGGTGTTATATTCTGGGGTCATTCCACCAATAAGGATATGGCATTCAAGGCGCAAAAGCGGTGCATTAGGGGTATGTTTAATATAAACCAGACTGATAGCTGCAAACCATATTTTATCAAGCATAATATATTAACATTGCCGTCTGTCTACATTTATGAGATTGCTAGCTTTGGAAGAACTAACAAACATCTTTTTGATAGGTACAGAAGTATGAGGCATAGTGATAAAATTTGTTGCAAATCTTACAAGACAGCCTTATATTCCAAAAGCATTTTCAGTATGGCGCCGCGTATATACAATCACTTGCCTAAGTCCATACTAGAAACTCAATCCATCGACGATTTCAAAAAGAAATTAAAAAGATTCTTGCTATGTAAATGCTATTATAGTATTCAGGATTACTTAAGAGAGGATGTTAGGACATATTGTTGATGTGACTAGTATGCAAATTTAATTAATAATTTAATTATTAATATTATTACTTTGACATTTGCTTTGATTTTACTTTGACATTTACTTTAACATTTATTTACAAATTTATCTTGACATCCTCATTTAATCAATGACATTTATAATTAAATTCATCTAGTGACATTATTGATAGCTTAACATTTGTTATGTTTCATTGTCGCCACGCAGTGAAATTAACAAAACGAAATAAATTAAAATTGTGTTTAATTATAAAGTATTTTTTGCAAGTAAATGTGTGAACTTGCTTGTGATTTGCATGCCTCAAGGTGTAATATGGTTGGACTGTGCTATATTTTTTAACAACTTCATGTAATTACCCATATTAGCAAATAAATGATTATGATTATGATATATGATTATGATTAAAATGTGGTAAAACTAAAAAAAAAATATTATGTACATTACCATGTAAACTTCTAACGAAAATTGGTTTGAACGAGATCTAGTAAGTAGTTTATTTTTAATACGTCATCAATCGTAAACCGCAATTTACCAAGTACGGAACCCTTCGTGCACGAGTCCGACTCGCACTTGGCCGGTTTTTATATCAAACTTTTATTAATAAACCTTATTAAAATATATTTTGAAAAGATTTATCTGGAGTCATTGCACGCATAAAAGTGAAAACATAGTCAACGGGAGCATACTACCGGGATTAAAAGTACCCTGTGTGCTTATTCAGGTCATAGTCTACCTGTGTTCGATCCACTTTAATCTTAATCCGGTCAATCGTACAGGCCTGACTGATTAGTAAACATCAAAATTCACAAATACCCGAACATCCAAACATACATACTGCCACATTTGTACTATAGAATAGCAATTTATCTATGCATCAGCGATAACATAATTTTAAATTCCTCTCCTAACTAAATATCTAATCACTTAAAACACCCGTTCATTACTCCAAGTTCAGACAACAAAGTTTCTAACAATCGTTCAGTTCAAAGAGTTATCATGGAAACTTAGTTCTTTGCGATCGAATCGATGCCCGTAACTTCAACCGTTGAATTAAAACTCACTTCAACATAAGAAAATTCGCTTTATATACGCATAACTAAGTTCTGCAGTTCTTAGTATTTTAGATTTCTTGTTCTAGGAGTAGTGGTTGAAACTGAACAGGTTCAGAAACAAACTCTGTAGTAGTTCTTGAGTTTGTTGTATTAATTCATCCTATTCTCGTACTTGTGTCATAAAATAGCTGACGCTTGCGTGATATAAGTACTTGCCTCTGTAGCGACACCCCAACTTCACCACTTACGAACTAATGACGTGACGTCACACCAATCCAGCATCGCGAAACAATGTTTTCAGCGCGATTTGAGCACATACAACAGTCCGACAATAACCGTTGGGCAGTTGCCCGGACCAGACACAACACCCGACTGGTGGGAGGATCCTCCCTTTTCTATGGAGGTTTGTGGGACTTAACACCCTGTTCTACCTGCCCCCAAACCCCAATAACTTTATAAAATGATGATAGCCTATACATTATTCTGACAAATTCTAACGAACAAACATCCAACCATACCCACAAACTTCCAAAAGCGAGCCTATAGTATAAAAAAAAATTATATTCATTAATTGTATTTATTATTATTCACTATAGTTAAAATTCATACTTTTATAGTGACTAACTAAAAAGGCAATATTAATCTTCACTACAAAATCTGAATCGTAATAATTTATATAAGTCGTCAACGCATAACACTTTTTCTCTACAAAGATAAATGCAGTTTCATTTCGAGAATATTATTACGACCGCAAACTAAACAATTTAACTTGTATAACTAAATTATAAAAAACGCTTGGGACGAATATAAAGTCCCACTACGTGATTTGAAGTCCAAAGCTTGGTGTTATTTCTCTTTGCTTTACGAAAAACGGTCGCAAATAAATTCTGGAGGGTAGTCGGTAAATAAGAATATTATTTGTGGGTAGTTGGGATTTTAATTTTGATAACAGTAGTTGAAGTGCTGGCAGAACAAAAAGGTTTCTCATGAGTATTCTAGCCCTGCCCTAGAATTATTTTATAAGGTGAATTAAGTAAGAAATATTCACCTGATAAAAGGTAATGGAAATATTGCTATTTATAAATAACATTGGCTTATTTATAAAAATCTCAACACTCCGTAATTTTTTTTTTTTTTATTTTTTTTTATTATATTTCACAAAACTGATGTACAATCACACGAGCAAAAAAAAAATTCTAATCGAAAGTCTGATTGACATCTACTAGATGTGAATCTTACATGCACATATTCACTAGTGAAACACTTAAAATCTATATAAAAGAAGTAAAATAAAGCCAATATAAAAAACAATAAAATAAAAAGCAATAAAAATTAAATCGGATCACAAATAAAATCAAATTAAATTAATCACAATGAAACAAGAATTAAATCAGATTAAAATATAAATTAAATTAAATCAAAATACAATTAAAATAAAATAAATCAAATAAGTTAAAATTAAATTATTCACAATGAAACTAGAATAAAATAATACAGTCAAAATAAAAATTAAATCAAAAAAATAAATTAAATTCAATAAAAATCAAATCACAAACAGATTGAAATCAATAAAAAAATAACTCGAGAGCAAAATACAAATCAAATTAAAGTTTAGAACATAAATGCAAATATTTACGCAATTAAGTCTCTGAGCTTCCTTCTCACTGAGGCCACAGAACCAGAAAAGACATCTATTTCGCTACGAATGGAGTTGGCAAGAGAAAGCATGCGGCAGATTGGTGAAAAATGACCCAGATTAGTTCGACTATTAGGCAGGACGAAAGTTTTTCGGTTTAACAAGCGGCTACCACTACGTGGAACACTAATATTCACTTTTTCTAGCAGTTCGGGCGAATCTATATGACCATTAATTAATTTATACAGAAACATCAAATCCAAAGACTTCCTTCGTGCACTTAAAGACTTCATTTTATAGTAACTCAACCTGGAGTTGTACGAGTTCAGTATACGACATCTGTTATCCGAGTAGCATAGGTGATATAGAAACCTTTTTTCCTTTAATAGGATTGCATTGAATTAAACATCTTTTAAGTAAACACTAAACAGGCGACGAGTTTTTTTTAATATGTCATTTTGTATAAAGCTGAAAAATAATTTAACAACTTCTTGAACTTCGTGTCTATGAATAAACTGTGAAAATGCAGCCCCTGCTTATAAAAAACTGCAAGCAAAACCACGAAAACTACTGTAAATTCTCAATTACCACATGCCCTTGTGCAAATAAACGCATATTAAGTTCTACTGTAAACTCAAATTAAAATTGTACGAGTATCTCAGAAAACGACCGCTAAATTGCAAACCACATTTGAAACATACAAAAGAGCGTTAAAATGTAACATTTTACGCTTGAGGAATGGTAGGAAAACAAAATAATCTCTTTAGGACTGTGCCTCGGAACCTCGGTACAAACTAGTGGAATCAGATGAAAAGGACACAATTACTTGCAAGTTCTCTTATTATTTTATGCTAATGTGTATAGTGTTTTAATTTATTACGTAGTCGTGGTCACGGAAACAGTTGTCTTGGATGTCTCTTTATTAAAATTTTGTATTTTATATTCAAAACCATCGTGAAAGGATTCCCTCCGAATTAAGGATGAATTATGCTAAACCGTAGCGGGTGCCAACCGAGCACCGGGCGAGGCACGGACGAGGCACCGATTCACGCATCGTGGAGGCTCGGTGGTGCCTCGACGCTGCACGGTGCATGAACCGCATCATATAAAATGTTCGTGAAGTTTTGAAGCCGTGCCTCGTCCGTGTCTCGCTCGGGGCTCGGCTGGCGCCTGCTACGGTCTAGCATAATTCATCCTTTATTCTAAAACTAGCTACTGTCAGCGGCTTCGCCCGCCTGAAAGTCTAAAATTATCCCGAGGCTTCCCTCGGGATAAAAAGTATACAATATGCTATTCCTGACTATAATCTATTTCTGTGCCAAATTTAATTCAGATCCGTCCAGTTTGTTCCGTTTGAGCGTGAAGAAGTAACAAACATATAAACACACACACACAATCTGTCGCCCATAACCGTACCGGCACTCGTGCGGGCTGGTTGTGTTTATTTTATTTTACTGTCGCGGAGTTAATAACTATCATCACTGAGCAAAGTTTTTTACTTACTTATTGTGACGCGCAGGTGTGCGCCGGACCACCCGGAGTGTGCCTTACGCGATCGAAATATGGCAGATAACGATAACGTTTCACCACGCTGTGAAACACCTATGTTTAGCAATGACATACAAAGCTTGTTAAATGATTCCTCGGATATGGATGCCACAGACGATGATGTTAAAAATAAGGAGGAGCTGTCAAGAACAGAAAAAAGGGGAAGAGAGGACAGTACTGAAGACGAAGAGGGTTGGACAGCAGTTAAAGGGATAAAAAAAAAGTGTGTCATGGCAGCAAAAACCAGCTCAAGGAAGAAGAAAAACATGAAGTATATGCTTCTTCCAAGGAACGGCTTCCAAAACAGTTTGCCATGGCACATATCCTTAAAGATAATAGTATTATAAATATTCGACAGGTTAAGTACTTGAGTCCTTTTAAAATACGGATCGAATTCGAAAGTGAATCGGCTGCTCAGAACCTCATACAATGCGAAAAACTTTTGGGGAAGGGTTGGAGGTTTCAGAAAGCGATGCAGCTGTCTGTCTGCTATGGCCTTATCAAAGACGTAGATTTAGAGTTAACGGGCGACGACATACTGAACAACATTTCATGTCCAGCACCTGCAAAGCTTTTATCTATAAAGAGGCTAGACCGTCGCAACAGGGATGATGGTGGTTGGTGCCCCAGCGAAACCATTCGACTTTGCTTTGACGGTGATCACCTGCCACCGTCAGTCTGTGTATGTGACATTAATATAAAGGTTTTACCATACATACACCAGGTGTCACAATGTTCTCAATGTTGGAGATTCGGCCATAATAAGAGAATGTGCCCTTCAAAAACCGTGATTTGTCCGAAGTGTGGTGGGCGTCACGAAAACTGCGACACTTTGCAGTTTTCATGTGTGAACTGCAAGGCTAACCACATATCACTCAGCAAGACATATCCAGTCTATAAGAAAGAGAGAAGGCTAAGGGAGATTATGTCTGAGTTTGGATGTACTTATAGGAAAGCCGTAGAATGCTATGTTCCACCCGAAACTGGTATCCTTCCTCAAACTCCAGTAGCCATAGACAGTCTTTTTCCCTCTACACCTCTTTCAGACGACCCCTCACGAGCCAGGAAAACATATCCGGAAGCCCCTCGTCGTTACACTTATGCCGAAGTTATTCGAACTAAGGCTACTGTCCACAAAGAACAGACGCCCACCACATTTAGAAAGGATTATAAACCTAAATTAAACGTACAGTCTCCCAAAGGCAAAAACAATCCATCTAAAGACGACTGGATGTTTTGGAATGCAGACTCGCCTGCATTGGATCAAGCAGCAGATGATGGAGAGAGTAAAAGTGAATGTCCATCTTTTAATGAGTTGTGGGCGAGAATTAAAGAAGTCATCTACCTCAAAAAGACTAGTGTAAATTTTAAGATAAGGGGTATCCTCCAATTGTGCCTAGAATGGTTAACCTTAGTGTCAGCGAGTTTTGTTTCCGATTGCTCGTGGATAAAAACATTGTATAATCTTTTTATTTCTCGTGATGGCTAACAAATCAATTAAATTAAATATCTTGCAGTGGAATGCCCAAAGTATTAGGCCTAAATTGGCATCGTTTGAACAACTTTTATGTCAGGAAAAAGTACATATTGCCGCACTTAGTGAAACATGGCTCGAACCAGAAAGTAATTTTAAAGTTAATAATTATGTTGTTTATCGCGCGGACCGGGATGACTCATACGGCGGTGTAGCTATCGTTGTACATAAGTCTGTTAAAGCGCATCTGCGGCGCGTTCACGTGACTAATAACGGTATTGAGGTAATATGTGTGCAATTATTTAACTGTTATCCGTTTGAAAATATTGTTTCTGTCTATTGTCCATCTAGAATCAAAACAACTCAACAGGATTGGGAAAGTCTAGTATCATTATGGCCTTCCAAAACCTTAATTCTTGGGGATTTCAATGCCCATCACGTCAGTTGGTCTTATAAAACTGATTACAGAGGCAGTCTTATTCACGACTCGCTCATGGACAGCAACTTTATTTCTTTGAACAATGGGTCACATACACGAATTCGTTTGGTTGATAATCAGTTGCAAAAGTCTTCGCCAGATATGTCTTTGGTTTCTTCAGATGTTGCGCTTAACTTCGATTGGACCGTTTTAAATGAAAATCTAGGCAGCGACCACTTAATAATTAAAATTTCAACACTATCTACGTCACATTTTCCGTCAATAATTAAAAGAAATTTTGCTAAAGCGGACTGGACGTCATTTAAAAATCATCTAGAACAAAAGTATTGTAATTTATGTCTACCTAATGACCTTCAAAAAGCTTACGACTTATTTTTAGATATTCTGAATGACGCTGCAAACAAATTCATCCCGATGTCAAAATTAAGCCAAAACCCGACTTCAGATTTCACTCCAAAGCCGTATTGGACTGCAGAACTGTCGCACGCTGTGGCTCAACGTAGGCTTGCATTATCAAAATTTAGACGCAATCCCTCTCCCCAAAACCTTGATACTCTTAATAGTCGGATAAGTGTATCGCAAAGGCTAATCCGTCAGGCTAAGGGCGTGAACTGGCAGCATTTTTGTTCCTCGGTCTTTCACACTACAACGTCTAGTGACATGTGGCGCAAAATGAGATGGCTTAAAGGTTACCGTTCACCTAGGCAATTTGTAGACGCACTCAGAGCTACAAATCTTTTAAAAAATTTAACACCAGACTATGTATCCCCATCGAACCCTATGATCCACCATAATAACCCCAAATTAGAGTGTGATATCTCCATACAGGAGCTAGATAAATGTATCAAGTCTAAGGATACATCTCCTGGATGCGATGATATATCTTATTCTATGATTAAGAATTTACCTGATGTAGGTAAATCAATATTATTAAAACTATTTAATATATTTTTTGAACACAGTTTTGTCCCCTCCCAGTGGCGCGACATTTGTATCGTACCTATTCCAAAACCTGGTCGCGACCCAAGTAACGTTTCTTCACTCCGACCCATATCCTTGTTGTCGTGCATATGTAAAATCTTCCATTATGTTTTATTACGAAGATTGGAATGGTTTCTTGAAAAAAGTAACACATTCTCAGCGAACACAGTTGGTTTCCGTAGGGGTAGATCGTGTTTAGATGGCCTGAGTTGTTTAATTTCCACGATACAGACTGGTTTTGCCGAGAATTGTTCCAGAATAGGTTGTTTTTTAGATATAAGTAATGCGTATAACAATGTAAATAATACTGTTTTAATCAATGTATTGGATAACCTTAAAGTAGGGTCACGCATCTGTAGATATTTATGGAATTTTCTTCATAGAAGAGTACTCAAAATAAGATCGGGTAATGGCTTTATTAGTAGACATTCAGGTTGTGGTTTGGCCCAGGGTGACCCATTATCTCCACTTTTATTTAATGTAATAACGTCGGCCATTTGTAAACGCGTGCAGAACAACATCGGTATATGCCAGTACGCCGACGATTTCGCTATATATACTCAGTGTTCTTCCGTTAGTGACGGGCAATGCAAGATACAGTCTACTCTTGATTTAATCAACAGCATGTTAACGCATTTAGGTTTAGACATTTCTCCTGATAAAAGTAAAGTATGTTGGTTTAGTAGAGGTTATCGTAGGCCAGTTATAGAAGTACATTTAGACGGGACATTGTTAGAGTTAGTAAACCATGTCAAGTATTTAGGACTGTGGCTGGATAAGGGCCTTCGATGGAACAAACATATTAAAGAAGTTCGTGAACGAATTCTTAAATTAATTAATATTTTTAAAGTTTTGGTGGGACCTGGGTGGGGTATTCATCCCAACCACTTAAGACGACTATATATTTCGCTTATTCGTAGCCGTAAAGACTTTGGTAGCTTTTTACTGGACAATAGCGCCGATACACATTTAATGAAACTAGATAGAATACAAAACATTTGCCTGCGGTTAGTTGGTGGGTTTATCAAAAGCACTCCGATTCACGTGATGGAATCCGAGTTATTGCTGCCTCCTCTTTTTATTCGCCGCCGATACTTAGCTAGTAAGTTTTACTTAAAATCTAAATGTTTCGGTTTTCCTGTTATTGGCATAGTGGATAAGCTACAAGGTCTTTGTTACAATACAAATTATTGGAGAAAAAAGAAAAAACCATTGTTAGTTTTGACTCATGATTCTCTAAAGCAAGAACATATGCACTGCAGTAATAAAGTAGACATGTTCGCCATGACTACTTGGGTCAGCAATATGGACTTATCAAGTATTGTAAAGTCTAATTTAGAGTCTGTAGATAAACCTAAGCATTGCTATAATGAGCATAATTTAAGATCTGTATGTTGTAAGTCTTTAAATGCACTTTATGCTGGCTTTTACTGTGTATACACGGACGGTTCCAAACGTGAGAATTTCTGTGGCGCAGCCTTTTTTGATTCACAAATAGAAACTTTTTTCAAATTCAAAATTTTATCAAAAGTTTCAATAATGCACTTGGAGCTAATCGCTATTGCTGAAGCTTTGGCTTATATCGAATCATTGGATGGTGATCGTTTTGTCATATTCACCGATTCTAAGAGTGCTCTTTTCCATCTGGTGAGATGTACGAGTACTTCATCTGTTAGGGGGCTTCCACTGGCATATACTATATTAAGAACAATTACTGATTTTGTTGCCAAACATAAAACAGTTGTATTGCAATGGATCCCTTCCCACGTTGGATTGGAGGGTAATGAGGCGGCTGATCGTTTGGCAAATGAAGCCGGGTCGGATGGAGAAGTTTATGCGTGTTCACCTTGGCATACTGAGCTCTTACCCTTGGTTAGAGACAGATGTTCTCATTTTTGGTCAGAGTATTTTGATAAAAGGTCTTTATCTAAAGGCATTTGGTACAAGACGATTCAGCCGTCTCTGCCACGTATACTTTGGTTCAGCGAGGGCGGGATGACTAGACAGGAGGTGGTGACGGCTTTGAGACTTCGATCCGGCCACATACCGCTCAACAGTTTCGGATTCATGATGCGCAAAGTTGATTCTCCCAATTGTGTTGTCTGTGGAGTGGTAGAAGACGTACATCACATCCTGTCGGAATGTGCTCGTGTTGGGGTCCAAAGACGTCAGGCTTTTGGAATTAGCTTTGATATAGGCTTTTATAATAGCGTTCTGGCCTCACCGTTATCAGATGAAGCCAGAACTCTTTATCATATTATTATAATGTGTATAAGGTTGCGGGTAGTCTAGTTTATTATAATTTTAGTAATTATTTTGTATGAAATCATCGGGGTGACATATTCTATTTAGAAAAAACCCCGTAAATAAATAAAGATTAAAAAAAAAAAAAAACTGTCGCCTTTATAATATTAAGTGTGATGTGATGGGATATTGCCTCGTTGGTCTAGTGGTAGCAAGCGTTACTGCTGAGTATGAGTTCCTTTGTTCGAATCCCGGGTCGGGCAGTGTTGTTGGGTTTAACCATCTGAAATTTCTCAGTAGCAGCTGGAGTCTGGACTTGCACCCGGTGATGGTAACAGGCTCGCCCTCTATTACAA